>CM050527.1:39769256-40291756 GCA_027563665.1 Antrozous pallidus
GCCTCGGCGCTTGTCCACGCCCTGGACCGCGGCGACCGCGAGACGCTGGCCACGCTGCTGGACGCCTGCAAGGCCAAGGGCACGGAGGTCATCATCATCACCACCGACACGTCGCCCTCGGGCACCAAGAAGACTCGGCAGTATCTCAACTCCCCGCCGTCCCCGGGGGTGGAGGACCCCGCCCCCGCCCCGCCGAGCCCGGGGGTCTGCGCGTCGCCGTCGGAAATCCAGCTGCAGACTGCAGGGGGGGCGCGGGGGTTGCCATCCCCCCGCACGCAGGAAGAGGAGGAGAAGCGGGACGTGTTTGAATTCCCTCTTCCCAAGCCCCCCGAGGACCCTTCCCCTTCCGAGCCGCTCCCCAAACCGCCCCGCCACCCTCCGAAGCCGCTCAAAAGGCTGAATTCCGAGCCCTGGGGCCTGGTGGCTCCCCAGCCGGCCCCGCCCGCGGAGGGGAGGCTGGGCATGGAGCGCCTGACCGCCGACTTCAACGGCCTGACCCTGGGCGGCCGGCCCCGGCTCTCCCGGCGTCACAGCACCGAGGGCCCGGAGGGCCCGCCCCCGTGGGTGGAGAAAGGGGCGGGCGGGGGCGCCCTCTCTCGCCGCAACACGGCGCCTGAAGCTCAGGAGGCCGGTCCCCCTTCGGGGCTGCGGCAGAAACTGAGCCGCATGGAGCCGCTGGAGCTCGACTTCCCCGACTCGCCCGAGGGCGGCCGCCCGTCGCTGGAGCGTCGCCGCTACAGCGCCTCCCCGCTGACTCTGCCGCTGGCGGGCTCGGCGCCCTCCCCGCGCCAGTCCCAGGAAAGCCTGCCCGGGGCCGTGTCCCCGCTGAGCGGGCGCCGGCGCAGCCCGGGGCTGCTGGAGCGGAGGGGCTCGGGGACGCTGCTCTTGGACCACATCTCGCAGACGCGGCCGGGCTTCCTGCCCCCACTCAACGTCAACCCGCACCCTCCCATCCCCGACATCCGCCCCGGAGGCCGGGCGCCTTCGCTGCCCGCCCCTCCCCAGGCGGGGGCGCCAGGCTCTCCTAGGACCAAGCGCAAACTGGTGAGGCGCCACTCCATGCAGAACGAGCAGATTCGCCTGCTCGGGGGCTTCCAGAGTCTGGGCGGGCCTGGGGAGCCGGGGCGCTGAGAGCATGGACAGGAGCGGGGATGGGGTCAGGACCAGACGGTACAGGGAGAACCAGCTCTCTCTCTCTCTCTCTCACACACACACACACTCTCACACACACACACTCACACACACTCACACACACACACACTCACACACACACACTCACACACACTCACACACTCACACACACACACTCACACACACACACACTCACACACACACACTCACACACACACACACACACACTCACACACACACTCACACACACACACTCACACACACTCACACACTCACACACACCACACACACATACTCACACACACACTCACACACACTCACACACACACACACTCACACACACACTCACACACACTCACACACACACACACTCACACACACACTCACACACACTCACACACACACACACACTCACACACACACACTCACACACACACACACTCACACACACACACTCACACACACTCACACACACTCACACACACACACACACACTCACACACTCACACACACACACACACTCACACACACACACATACACACATACTCACACACACACACTCACACCAAACAGGGGTCTTTCGCATGTGCTCCTGGGCAGGGTGCACGCACACATGGGCAAGCGTGTCCACAGCACAGTTACTCCTGTTCGCAGGGAAGGGTGAGTCCTCTTTACTGGGCAGACAGACACACGCATTCGTGCCCTGGTTACCTCACATGCTTGTGAGTTACCCACAAGCAAGGCACACAGGCCACTTGTGCTAGGGCCCCAAATGGGTCCCAACTTCACTTGCATTTGTCGAGAAGCAGTAGGGAACCCCACTTAGAGGTAGTCTCCATCTCTGCCCTCCTACAGAAGCAGCCCCTTGCTTTCCGTGTGTGCCCCGAAACACAGCCCTCTCACTCTGCACTCTGCCCTCTTCTCCACCACGCCACCGCTCTCTCCAGGCCTGGCTCCCTGACCACACCCTGCTCCCCGCCTACCCACTGTTCAGGATACCTTATTTCCTGGGGGGTTTCCTGCAGCAATCCCAGCCTCAGTTCTGCTGCTGCCCTTCCTGCGCTCAGCTTTACTTCTCTACTTCCTGCTTTTTATTCCTACTCGGCTCCCCCAACCAATACCATACCATTCGCGCCTCATTTCCCGGGTGGGCCATGGGCTCGAACTGCTTTTCTGTCTGAGCTTATGAACACTCTCAGCGGGTAGAAGTGGGGAGCAACCCCAAATCACTCCTCTCTCCACTTGACATATCAAATAAATGTGTTCAGAAGTCTCTGTTTTGTCTCTTCCACCTAGGGGTGTGAGGTGTGGGGGTGAGGAATGTGGAGGGAGGGTGATGCTGACTATACTATCACTAGAGGCCTGTTGCATGAAGATTCATGCAATAGGCTGTCCTTCCCCTGGCTGCCAGGACCAGTTTTCCTCTGGAACCTGGGACCCAGGCCTTCCCTCTGGCTGTTGCCTTCCGTTTTTGCTTTGGCCGGCTGGAGGCTTCATGCCAGTGGGAGCCTTCAGTCTTCTCTGCTCTAGCTGGAGTGCCACCCCGCTGCCTCATCTCTGAGCCCGGGGGCCAGGCGCTCACTGCCACCGCCACAGCAGCTTTGTCTCCGCCCCCAGGGCCCTGTGCTGGTGCCGCTTGGCCCTGCCCCCCACTCCTGATTGGCTGGTAGCATAGCCAATCAGGAGCCAAGGTACGGTCACATTTGCATGTTACTCTTTTATTAGGTAGGATGATCTAGGGATACTGAGATGTTCCACCCATCTTTCTCCCAGGAGTCCAGCTGACCTCCTGTGGTTGTAGAAGAAAAGGTGAGCGAGTGTTCTGTGTCCTCCAGGTTGAAGGCACTAAGCATGCTTTCATTCCCCGTTGCCTCTCGGTCCATCCTCAGAGTCTTTAAGTTAAGAATCCTACAAAGAGTTCCTCCTCCACCATCAGCAGATGTATCCCAGGTCCCAGGAGATTAACTTCCCCCTTTCAAGCTTCCTACTTGTTGACCACCCGCAGCTTTTCCTCTGGGTTCTAACTTCCATCTCACCAGGTGCATCTCATTCATCTGGGTCCTATTTCCCCATCCTTGATTTCAGGAGAGGGAGGGAGGAAGGGAGGAAGAGAGAGAGAGAGGAAGAGAGAGGGGGAGAGAGAGAAACCAGGCTGATGGACAGAGTCTATGAACCAGGGTATGTGTCTTAATCTGCTCTCTGGACCTCTCGGTTTGCTGGTTTCGTGCATGTGTTCTAACTCTCCCTCAGTCTAACAGGAGGTGAGGCAGCAGCTCATTCTGCTCTTTCTTACTCCCCCAACTTAGAATATGTGAAATCAGAAAGTTACCCCACAGTGTGGTACAATGAAAAGATCAAAATATTGGGAGTCAGAAGACCTGTCTGAACCCCCACTCTTTGCCACATTCTAGCTATTTAGTTTTGGCAATTCAATCTCTCTGAGCCTGCTTCCTTATTCATAAAACAATAAAATCTAGTTAGTGATAGTGATTATCAAATAAAACAATGCACTAAGTCCATTGCGTAGTATCTGACATATAGTAAACTACTGGCCCGGTGCACGAAATTCGTGCACAGGGTAAGGTTGGTCCCTCAGCCCAACCTGCCCCCTCTCACATACTGGGAGCCCTTATGGGATGTCCGACTGATGGCTCACCCCCAGCCTGCCCAAGGCCTAAAGCCTCAATTTTTAAAAACCATCTGTTAAACACAGTGTAGTTCAGGAATTTTTCATTAGGGATTGGGTTCACCAAGAAGACCATGTTGCAATGTAAAGTGGAGAAGCTTGGTGGAAGTGCACGCGCCCCTGTAGGTAGCCAGCGTGGGCTCAGGCTGTCAGGGCTCCCAAACCTGTTGCCTAATAGAGCTGCTTTGTCTACTAAAGAAAACACTCTTCTCTTGTAGTCCTTTCTACATTTTTTTTTTCATAAGCATCCCTTTAGAGAAGACTTCTTTAATGTGTCCCTTCCTTTCCCCCCAAAGAGATGATCAATTATTTCAAGGAGCAGCAGAGGGTGGAGGAGGCAATGAGGAGCTAGGTTCTTGCAATCACCAGAGAACTCTGAACTCACTGTGTCAGAAGATAATCCTGTGGAGGGAAGAGCAAAGCAAATGGAAAAGTCTGTGTCCTTTTAAGCTTCTCCTAGACGCAAAGGCTTTGATCCTGTGATGTGTCTGATGGTAATTTTCTGCATTTCTTGGTCAGATAGGATATGAGTGAACAGATTCAGGAAGCTGTTGTTCTTTAGTGAGTTTTTCTGTCCCATTTTCACTGAATTGACCAATAATCTGAGCTCTGTGGTGAACATGTTGGGGCTGTGACCTGGGTTTAGGCGAAACGTCAATTAAAACTGTGAACTACGAAAAAAAAGAGCCGCCACCACCTTCTACTCGCTCCGGGGCGGCAGCCATTTCTGTTTGAAACTTTGTAGCCTAGAGTGGAGGCAAAGGCAGGCTGAAAGCTTGGCTTCTTCTGTTGCCAGAGAAACCCAAGCCTCTGTTCTAGCTAGCTCAGTTGCTGCCTCCATTTCTGTATCTTTTATAATTGAAACGTTGTAACATTGAGTGGAGGCCTAGGCGGGCAATGGCAGCGGGAAAGCTTGGCTTCCCCTGTTGCTAAGGAAACCCAAGCCTTCCTCCTGCTCTCAGTTGTGGCAGCCATCTTGGCTGGGGCTCATTTGCATAACCTGCTCCTGATTGGCTGGTGGGCGTGGATTGTGGGCACGGCTTGTGGGTGTGGCGAGGGTGCGGTCAAATTTGCCTATTACTCTTTTATTAGATAGGATATTTTCTCATTAAATGTCAGCATCCTCCCTTGCTTTTTAGTTCCTCCCTCAATTGCATGTGATCTTGGCAAAGTCACATCAATCACTTCTCTGAGCCAGTTTCCTCATCTACATCTATAAAATAGCCAAATGGCCCTGAAGTATCCCGTCCCAGGCCTGGCTTCCAGGCCAGCCCCCGCCCTCCGCCCCCAAGCCTCCCCCGGGGGCCGGGCGGCTGTTCAGCTCTCCTGTAGACGCCCCACGCTCAGCTGCGCTCCCACAGAGGCGGTCGCCTTTTCCCTCTGCAATTGGGTGCTCAGAACCTCCACCTCCTGGCCGATGTGCCTATGGCGGGGCCGGAACCCGCCAGCTCCCGCCCCTCGCCGGTGATTGGCATAGGAGCGGGCTGGTCCCCGCCCCCGCTTGACGGGCGGCTGGGCCTGGCACCGCCCTCAGTCCCGGGCGCTCGCTGGCCGGGGTGTTGGGACCGTTAGCTCGCCAGGCTGGCAGGCTCGGGCCGCGGCTCCCCGGGCGGCAGGGATGGAGACGATGCGAGCGCAGCGTCTGCAGCCGGGAGTGGGCACCAACGGGAGGGGCACCCTGCGAGCGCTGCGCCCCGGAGTGACCGGGGCTGCGGCTGCCCCCGCCACACCCGCAGTGGGCTCCCCGCCGGCCCCACCGCCCCCCGCACCGCCCCCGCCGCCCCTGCTCCTGTCCGCGGCCCCCGGGCTGCCACTGCCCCCCGGCGCCGCGGGCAGCCCGGCGGTGCTGCGGGAGGCAGTGGAGGCCGTGGTGAGGAGCTTTGCCAAGCACACGCAGGGCTATGGCCGAGGTGAGTCTGCGGGTCTGGCCTCCTGCGGGACACCCTCTGCACGGGAGCCTCGCTCCCACAGTCCTCTGGATCGCTTTCCTGGCGCAGAGCCTCACATGCATTTCCTTTTGGGGAGTTTCCTTCTGCACTGCACGCTCACACACACACACACACACACACACACACACACACACACCCTCCCCTTCACTGAGTTACTACCATATTCTCAGGGACCCCTTGTACAGATAAAACCCTCTTTTCTTCCCAACCTTTTCTGCTTCCGAAAGGGAATTCCTTCTGTAGCTGAATGCCTTCCCATCTCTCTGTCTTGGAGCACCGACCGGTCCCCATTGTGTAGGATCCAACCTTTATCTCAGATCCAGGACATTTCTCACCCACAGGCTCCCAATCTTCCTTCTGTGACCCCCAACCCTCCCTGGGCTCCCTGTGAATTTTCTCCATCTCCTTGACTTCTTCATTCTTTTCTTATTGTCACTGAAATTTCCAGTGCAACTTCGGGTTTGCAGGGGAATCCCCAGCGCCTTCACAAGTTGCCTCTGATAGCTGTGCTTTGGAATCTGGGGCCAGTCCATCGAGTTCGCACCAGCTTTCTGGTCCTCTGTACCTCACTTTCGTGTCTTTTTTAGTATGCAGCCTCTAAACTCTGGCCTATCTGTCTGGCTCTGTTTTCCTGGCTTTTGCCCAAGAACTCAGGATAAATCCTAGGCCTTGGCTCTTTCCATGTTACATTCTGTGGAAATGAGCCAGGCAGAAATCCGACTTCTACTAGAAATCTTCATCTTCAAGATGCCTAATTTCCAGGGCTCCTGAGAAGGGGGATGTGAAGATCTTCTTTGTTGTGGTGGTTAGCCAGTGCAGAAGTTCCTGAGTGTGAGTGCCAGATTGCTAATGTAGCAAGGAATACAGAGTGAGGCTGTGGGATACAGGATTTAGGTCTGGAATTTCTGAGACATCACTTCTCGCTGTCTGGTCAGTCCTGTCGGACACGGGGTGACCAAATCTGTAACTTTCCAGTTTAATAATAACGCAGAGAAAGAGAGCAGGGCTTTCTCTATGGACAGGAATGAGGCTGTTTTTTCTCCATAAGAAAGCGTAATGGAAAGAGCACAAACAGGGTTTGGAGTCAGACAAATCTGGACTAAATCCCAGATTAAATCTCTGCCACTTGCCACTATGTCTCTGGGGAAGTTTCCTTCTGTGCTACACGCTCATTAACCTCATTGAGCTTCCACTTCCTCCAGGGTTAATTATGTGGATTAAATGAGACACTGCTCCTAACACATACCGGTCCTTAAAAATGATGTGTATTATCTCAAAACGTATTGGTTCATATTTCCTCGGGAAGGACCCATCTCATTTTCTCCCGCTCTTAAATCCTGACAGTGCAGCCCGACCAGCTGGGCTCGGGGGTTGAGCACCAACCTGTGAACCAGGAGGTGATGGTTCAGTTCCCGACAGCACCTGCGGGGTAGCAGCCTCTCTCATCACTGATGTTTCTATCTCTCCCCCCTCCCTTCCTCTTTGAAATCAATCAAAGAATATTTTTAAGAAAACGAAATCCTGACAGGGTATACCTAAAGATTCCGAGGAAAACAGATTTTTAAATCCACTTTGTTTTATGTGCCTAATGTTATATTGACCAGCAGCTCCCCTTTGTTCTTCAACATTTTGAATTTCTACCATTGGAGCAGGCACTCCGCTAGGTGCTGGGAATACAGATGCACATAATTCTGAAATTCATCAGGAGGGCATGCAGTCCCTTTTCTAGCTTAACTCCTACATGTAGCCGGCCTACGCGATGGAGCTGCCACCAGCTACTGTCCTGCTGCTTCCGGTCTCTAAGGGAGGGACCAAGGGAGGGCCTGCCCCGAGCACAGGAGCAGCCAGCTCCATCACTCTCAGTCTCAGTCCTCCTCGGGAGCTTACAGGCGTTTACTGACATTGCAGAGGAGTGTGTCCTTTCTCTTGTCTGTGCGCCTGGAGAGCCTCTGGTTTGCCACACTGAGGGCCCTGTAAAAGCCTGTCATTTCCTTAGGAAGGCAGAGGGGCCAAGGGGCTGGGCTGACAAAGAGCAGTCAGGCGGGCTGCAGATTCGACAGCCGTTCTCTCTTCCAGCCGCCCTGCCTCCCACCACTCCTCGTTATTTTTGAGTTTCTCGTTTCCAGTCTGGGTGTCCAGCCAGTACTTTGGGAAACTTTGGCAGATAGTGCAGCCTCAGGCAAGCAGAATCTCAGCCGATTTGGCTCAGAAGCCCTTCACCACATGGAGTCACTTATTCTGCTTCGATCAATAGGCAACGCTGCCCTTGGCATGTACCCCCATACCCTTGTGACTGACGGCATGGTATTTGGGGGCTGGCTCTATTTCCCTGAATAGAATTTACCTTGGCCTTCGCCCAGACTGAATCATCTTCAGTTCACACCCTTCATCTTCTGGCTGCTCCCAGTTCACCTTTTCCAGTCATGGGTTTCAGCTTTCTCTTCACTCGGGTGGGATCTCAGCCCTCAACAAGACAAACAAACCAAACCCTTCCGTTATTTCACTGTTTGTCTGTATCCCCCTCCCCGCCAAATCCCTGCCCAAGATACACACATAGCTCCCTATGCTGTAGGATCTTTTCTTTTTTAATATATATTTTTATTAATTTCAGAGAGGGAGGGAGAGGGAGACAAAGAGAAACATTAATGATGAGAGAGACATCATTGATTGGCTGCCTCCTGCATGCCGAGGATGGAGCCCACAACCCAGGCATATGCCCTGGAGCAGAATCGAACCCAGGACCCTCCAGTCCATAGGCCAACATTCTGTCCACGGAGCCAAACTGTCAAGGGCCGCTGTAGGATCTTAATTTGTAATGTGTAGGACTTAGAATCAGAGAACCTGACCCTTTTAAATAGTGACTGGGTGATCTTGGATAAATTATTTAATCTCTGTAGGCCTCATCTGTTCCATTCATGCATCTAACAAATATTTATCTGTCACTAACTAGATGCAGTGGTGAACAAGACAGACAGATACTCAGTCCCTATCTTCACAGAACTCAAAGTCCACTTCACAGAGCATGTGTGAGGATTAATGGTGAAATGAAGCAGATGGTAAATGGAGAATTGGCTTTGGAGGCAAACAAGCCTTGCTTCTAAATCCTGGTTTGGCCCCTGTGGCCTGTGTTTTTTTTTTAGTTTTTTCACTTTTTATAAAATGAATATTAAATGAGATCATGGCCCTGGCCAGGTAGCTCAGTAGGTTAGAGCAGGGGTCAGCAAACTGTGGCTCGGGAGACACATGCGGCTCTTTGGCCCCTTGAGTGTGGCTCATCCACAAAATACCACGGCCTGGGCGAGTCTATTTTGAAGAAGTGGTGTTAGAAGAAGTTTAAGTTTTTAAAAATTGGCTCTCAAAATAAATTTCAGCCAAAACCGGTTTGGCTCAGTGGATAGACATTGGCCTGTGGACTGAAAGGTCCCAGGTTTGATTCCTGTCAAGGACACGTACCTTGGTTGTGGGCACATCCCTAGTAGGGGTTGTGCAGGGGCAGCTGATCGATGTTTCTCTCTCATCAATGTTCCTAACTTTCTGTCCCTCTCCCTTCCTCTCTGTAAAAAAACAATATTTTTTTTTTAAAAGGGAAATTTCAATCATTGTACTGTTGATATTTGGCTCTGTTGACTAATGAGTTTGCCAATGGGTTAGAGCATCGTCCTGATACGCTAAGGTTTCAGCTTTGATTCCTGGTGAATGTGAGGTGTGCAACACATAGTACTAATGAGTGATTGCTATTGCTATGCATTTGGAAATGCTTTAAAAACTGTGCATATGATAGGCATGTTAGCATTACCATTTCCTTTGCCCCCCTTTTCCCACATGGAATGCATAGAGTTTCCTTCTAATGTTTGACAGCTGGAAATCTTTAAATTAGCATGTTTGACTGAATGACTGTCCTTGTTAGGCAACTTCTGCATTGCTCTCTTCACACCTAATTTTTTTTAATTATTGTTCTCTCTTTATATCACCGTATGGTTACATGATTGAAATTCTTCCCAGCTTTCTACTAGGTTGAACAATTGAATCTTGTGTGGTATTTTCTATTTAGTTGGTTGTTTTTTCCCCCTCAAAGTCCAGACAGTTTTTCAGCCTTTAAGTGACCATGGAGTTAAATTGATTGGTTGAATATTTCTAATTTTTGGAATGCTGGATTAGACCCTGTCACAGTTTTCTGTGCCTGCTCTAACAAATTATCCCAAAATTGGTAGTTTAAAACAACAGAAATTTACTCCCTCACAGTTCGAGAGACCAGAAGTCCAAAACCAGTACCGGCAGGTCTGCACTCCCTCCAGAGAGGCTCTCGTGGACCATCTGTTCATCTCTGCTAGCTCCTGGCGGCTGCCAGCATTCCTTGGCTTGTGGCTGCATCACTCCCATCCCTGCCTCCATGCTCTCACTGCCTCTTCCTCTTCTGTGTTTCATCAAATATCCTTCCCTAAGGACATTTGTTGTTGTATTTAGAGCCCACCCAGATAATCTCCCCATCTTAAGATCATTCATTAACTTAATCACCTACAAAGTCTTTGTCGCATGAGGTCACTTGCACAGCTGCCAAGATTAGCATGTGGACCTCGTGGCAGGGCATCATTCAGCCTACCACAGCCCGCTCCCTGTCACTTTGCAGTCCCTTTCTTCCAGAGAGTCTGTGCACTGTGGCCCATTCAGGGGTAGCCCTACAAACAGGAAATGTCAGGTGAAACACTGCTCACAGCTTCCCTGTCTTCATAATGACGCGAGGTCGGTCAGGCCAGCCTCCTCCCAGCCTCCTGGACCAGGAACCACCTTCTCACTCACCTTGCAATTTCATTGTCTGTTTATCCGTGCTCCCACCACAGAGCTGTGTTTATTTTGTGATATGAAATGTTTACAGTCGTTTCCTGTGTTTTTAATGTTTTCACTCTGGTGGATGTTCAATCTAAACCTCTCATTCCACTTAAACATTTTATTTAATATTTTATTTAATATTTTATTCATAAAGCAAAATCAAATGTCTTTTTTGTTGCTATTTAACATCATGGTACAAGTAATTTAAATATTCCTGTATCTTGATCTTTCTTCTCCTTTTCAGCCCAGCATCCACCAGTGGCTTCCAAAAGGCAAGTGTAGCTGTCAGCTGTGCAGATCTCAGTCCTTGCCACCCTCCCCCCATCTCACCATTCTTTAACCATTCTTATGTAACCCATTATTTATATCCATGGTTACTCACTGAAAATCTTATAAAACTATGAGCAGCACCCCCCCCCCACACACACACACATAAATACTGACATGTACACACACATAATTCTCCTGTAGATTTAGGGGGATTTTGAACCCCCATAAAGCTTAGCCATAGACTGTGCCTTAGCCGCCGGGTTACGATTCCCAAATTGAAATGGCATCGCGATATCTACATCCACACCCCCAACCCTGCCACCGCTGTGTGAGGCGGAGCCAGTCCCTGACCCGGCCTTAGCCTGAGTTGGACTAGACCATCCCTAAAGTCCCTTTGAGCTATAAAAATAAGCGAGTCTATGAGCATTTTCAAATGCAGATCACAGCTCATTGCTTTTTTTTCCTGAGCACTTGCCCAATTTCTCATTTCATATTCCCATTTCTGAAACAAGGCTCCCTGTTTCCTCTAGCTTTGAGAAATCATTAAAAATAGTCCTGTGCTCTGTCCCAAGACGGGCTTAACTGGATATAAATGGACGCATGCTTTCTGACAGGACCTTCCCGGTCCTGCTCTCCCCCTCCTGTATCTCCGCTGTCCCTGCGGTTTGCGTGTAAGCAGAGCTGTCATCCAGCGCCTTGTGTTCAATTGTTCCGAGAGGGACGGGGCCTGAAAAGATCTCAAGGGAGAGAACAAAGATGGCTACGCTTTCCGGGCAGCAGCGACCTTTAAAGAGGCCCTGCCAACACGAAGGGTGGGAAAGCGTTTCCTTTTCATGCCGTCTTTTCATGGAAGAACGCGCATTCTAAAAAGTCGGTTAGACATAGGGTATTGGGAAAGAGCTTATGCTGCTTTTCAGACTCCGGCTGGTGCGTGGAGTGCTGCTTCAGCTGCAGAGCAAGTGAGAAAACAGCTGCCATTGGCCACTAGCTTTTTAACGCCTTGCTGGCAGGGAATGTATGCTGTTTATATTTGATTCCCTAACGCCTAAAATAGAGCCATGCGCCTATCACACGCTCACATGTTTGCATGTTGTGTGTGTGGCAGCCATGAAAATGTGCTCTTCACACCCTGGCGGGTAGCTCAGTTGGTTATAGCATCATCCTGCTACACCAAGGTTGTGGGTCCAATCCCCGGTCAGGGTACATATAAGAATCAACCAATGAATGCATGAACAACTCCACCTTTCTCTCTCAACCTCTCTCCCTCCCTCTCTCTCTCTCTCTCTCTCTCTCTCTCTCTCTCTCTCTATGCTGTCCATGTCCCCTGCTGCAGGGAGCGTAATTGACTGACAGCCTTACCCTGCTGTCCCCTCTAGGCCCATCACCACATTTGCACTGAGTCTGCATATCCTGTAGGCAATTCCCAGCCAGGGACTGAGCGCAGCAGGGGTGCTAACTCGGGCGGCCTAGTGAGATGTGGGACTCCTTTGGCAGGAAGACTTCCCACTGGCCTAGCCAAACCTTTCTTAGAATTGTGCTGCAATCTCTTGTTTCCAACCCTCCTTCCTTATCTCTCTCCTTCCAAAGGTGTCAGACCTTCAGCATGGTCTAAATGCTTTCTCTTCTCCCACTTCGTCCCCAATAAATGTCCTGCGTATCTGCCCATCTTGCTGTCTTCTTAAAGACAGACCTAAACTAACGCAATCCTATATAACAAAAGCCTGACATACTAAGTGTCTGATCCTATGACCAGTCACTAGGATGTGCACTGACCACCAGTAGGCAGATCTCCAACCAGTAGGTTAGCTTGCTGCTGGGATCTGGCGGATCAGGACTGGGCTAGATGGGCGGGACATACCCTGGAGCCCTCCCGCAGTCCCTCCCTGGCCCAATCTTGCACCAGTGGGGTCCCTCGGCCTGGCCTGTGCCCTCTCACAATCCAGGACCCCTTTAGGGATATCAGAAAGCCAGTTTCAGCCTGATCCTTGCAGGCTAGGCCGAGAGACCCCACTGGTGCATGAATTCATACACCAGGCCTCTAATATAAAAGAACTAGAGGCCTGATGCACAAAAATTGTGCAAGAGTAGGCCTTCCTTCCCCTAGCTGCCGGCCCCAGCTTCCCTCTGGCACCCGGGACCCGGGCTTCCGTCGTAGCCCCGGCTTTGTCGGGAATGTCAGCTGGAAGGATGTCCAGTCTAATTAGCATATTATGCCTTTATTATATAGGATGAATGACAGATGACATACCATAGAATTGTACCCCTGAAACTTATATAATTTTTTTAACAATGTTACCGCAATAAGTTCAATATTTTAAAAAGGATGAATGAGTCCTTGTAACTGAGAGTAGAAAGTGGTCATGTTGCAAGATATTGGTGAATATTTGTGGTTTATTATTATGAGGCTTTAGTTAAAGCCATTTAAAATGTTTGAGCCCTAGTCTAGAGTCTAAGTGGTCCTTTCCAAAGGCAAACTGCTCTCACCCCTCCTTCCATACAAAACCCTGAGTTTCCCACTGCTCTTATGATAAACCAGCACTCCATCACGGCCTGAAGATCCAACCTGGTCTGGCACCTGCATCCTTTTGCAACCTCATCTTGTATTCTAATTCCCCTCGCTCTCTCTTTTCTAGACACACTAGTCCCTTTATTCACCATAATCCCAGCTGCTACAGACCCTTCGTACATGCCATTTCTTATGTCCAGAGCACTAGTCTCTCACTTTTTTGCCTACTCGATTCATTTGCACATCTGAGCTTAAATATCTCTTCCTCAGGGTGACTTCTTAAGTAGGTCAGATGTTCCTATAACATTTCTCACCATCTAGCCCTTCTTTATAGCAGATATCACACTGGCTATTTTAGTATCTCTCCCCGTCTTTAGACTGTAAGCTCCATAAGGAAAAGAAGCAGTCTGTGGTTTTGCTCACTCTTACAGCCTAGCATCCAGCACAGAGTCTAGCACAGAGTAGGTACTCAATATGTATTTGTGGAATAACTGGGCACAAGTACTAGGAGGCTGAAGGCCACTGTTCTGGAATACAGCACTGGATCTGGAGTTTGATTCTCCCTGTTTATAGCTAATAGTTAGCCAGTTACTGTTTCATGGATGCTGGTAGAAGTCAAGAAATTCTGGTTCAAAAGCAAAGGCTTTATTACTCACAGCACAGCAAGTAGCATGAGCATCATGTTTGTTTGCACCAATTCCCTTTGCCTCCCAAGTCCAACATTGAAGCTTTGTTCTTTGTCCCATAGAAAGATATTATCTCATCTGTCAAGGTTTCTTGCTGCAAACACAATCCTGAGAAATGGCCTAAGTACAGAGCAGACACAGCCTTGAAATCTTGCCATACCCAGCAAGATTTCAAGGAGATTGCAGCAGACCTGTGGAGGAATATCTCCCAATATACAGTTTCTCCAAAAAGTGTCTATGTCTAAAGAAAGCCTCAGAAGAGAAATTCATTTCTCTCTTTATCTTTCATATATATACATAGATAATATGCTAGCGACCCAGTGCACTGATTCGTGCACCAGTGGGATCCCTCAGCCTGGCCTGCAGGGATCAGTGGACCTTCGCACCACTGCAGCCCAGCCTTGTCTGCCAGCTCACCGGGCTTCAGCCCGCTGTCCCCTTTGATCCCTCATAGCACAAAGCGGTGCACAAAGTGGCAGGTGGCTGGGGAGAAGCCCGAGGTTGGCCCCGCTGCACCACCTGGGGGAGTGTGCACAAGAGGCTGTTGCAGCTGCACTCGTCAGCCCTCAGCCCAGCATCTGGTGCCCATCTGTCAGCTGAGCGGCACTTCTGCTGTGGGAACGCACTGACCACCAGGGGGCAACTCCTGCTGAGCATCTGCCCCCTGGTGGTCAGTGCATGTCATAACTACCAGCCAGTCGTCCAGTCACTTAGGCTTTTCTATATATAGACTAGAGGCCTGGTGCACGAATTTGTGCATGCGTGGGGTCTGGCCGGCCCACCCAATGGGAGCCGGTTCAGGCTGGGATGGGAGGGGTGGTGGTGAGGGGCTACGAACAGTTGGCCAGCCAGACCACTCCCCCCAACTGAGGGGTGGGCCAATCGGGGCAGGGCAGGCTGGAGGGCAGGGCCGCAGGAGGTTGGGGGCGGTGATCAGGGCCCCGATCAGGCTGTTGGCTGCTGCAGTACACATCATAGCAACTGGTCATTCCAGTTGCTTGGCTTTTATATATATAGATTACATCTACACACACACACACACACACACACACACACACACACACACACAATTAATTATATATACACTAGAGGCCCAGTGCACGGATTTGTGCACCAGTGGGGTTCCTCGGCCTGGCCTGTGCCCTCTCACAATCTGGGACCCCTCAGGGAATGTCAGTGAGCCAGTTTCAGCCTAATCTCCACAGGCCAGGCCAAGGGACCACACTAGGGCATGAATCTATGTACCAGGCCTCTAGTATGCATATAAGAGCTTTGGTTAATCTCTTCCTCTCCCCTCCCCCTTCCCTCTGAGATTCATCAGTCTGTTCCATATTTCCATGACTGTAGTTTCCTCTCCTGCATTGAGTGTCTGCCCCCTGGTGATCAGTGCGTATCATAGCTACTGGCCAGTCGGCCAATTGCTTAGGCTTTTATATCCTAATATATAAAAACCCAGGGTCCATAACTACTAACCAAAGACTGGCCCAAACACCAGAAGTCAGTCCTGCAGTCAGTGTGGGTGCCGTGACCCAGCACTGACTGCCAAGGGGGCTGTGGATCAGGCCTGGAGAGAAGCCCGAAGAGAGAGGCAGGGTCTGATCCACAACCTCTGTGGCAGCTGTTGATCAGCCATTGCTCTCTCTTTCTCTCTGGACTTTGCCAGCAGCTGCATCTCTGTTTATCTCTGGGCCTTTGCAGGGGCTGCTGATCAGCCCCGCCTCTCTGATCAGGCCCAGAGATAGGCCTGGAGATGCTGATTGGCATAGAAACCAACCAATCAGAACTAAATCTGGGTGAACTGTGAGCCAATAGCTGCCTAGAAGGCAGAGCTTTTGCCACTGACTGGCATAGAAACTGACCAATCAGAACCAAATTGGCAGGCAGAGGAGGGCAGTTAGGGGTGATCAGGCAGGCAGAGGCAGTTAGGGATGATCAGGCCAGCAGGGGAGGGCCACTGGGGGCAAGATCAGGCTGGCAGGGAGGGCAGTTGGGGGCGAGATCAGACCACCAGGGGAAGGCCATTGGGGACAAGATCAGGCCAGCAGGGGAGAGCAGTTAGGTGAGCAGTAGGAGCCAGCAGTCCCAGATTATGAGAGGGATGTCCGACTGCCAGTTTAGGCCCAATCCCACAGTCAGACATCCCCCAAAGGGTCCCCAATTGGAGAGGGTGCAGGCTGGGCTGAGGGAACACCCCCCCCCATGCATGAATTTTGTGCACAGAGCCACTAGTATATAGATAATATACACATAGTATTCCAGGAGGTAAAAGAAATCTGGCCATGAGTTTGCTTGCCAGAAGCATAGGCTTGATAATAGCTAATATGACCATATTTCCTTGAATGACAATATTACTATATAATGGTTAACAACATTGACTGCAACCAAGACTTCCTGGGTTTGAATTCTTGCTCTGCTACTCTCTAGCTATTACATCCTTGGACAAGTTATTTAACTTCTATGCCTCGTTTCCCTCATCTGTGAAATCCTTTAGGTTGAGAGCATCAACTTATGAACCAGAAGGTCACAGTTCAATCCCAGTCAGGGCACATGCTCAGGCTGCAGGCTCAATCTCCAGTGGTGGATGTGTAGGAAGCAACATATCAGTGATTCTCTCTCATCATTGATGTTTCTGTCTCTCCCTTCCTCTCTGAAATCCATTTAAAAATATTTTTTAAAGTATCTGCCTCATAAGGTGGTGAAGTGGGTGACAGTGAGTGTTCAGTACATGTTAACACTTACTATTGTGGTGACTATTATTATTCTAGGGCAGCTGGCCAATTGTGGAATAATCTAGTTGCACTTCATCAGATAGTGATAATGGTCTGCTGACCTTGGAAATGCTGCCTTTAATGTTTAAGCTCCCTTCCCTTTAAACTAATCAAAATGTGAACTAGAAAGGTGGGGGAGAAGGGCAGGCATGCAAATGGACTTAATCTCAGTCTAAGTTTATTAATTTTTAAATGCTGTTAAAGAGACTTCAGAGGGTAGACACTTAACAGAGGTGCAGGTTACAGATCTGCTATTCAAGCAGAGCCCCACGTGGAATTGTTCTCTTTGCTGCGCTAACTACTTCTCTTTTGTAGTGAACGTGGTGGAGGCGCTTCAGGAATTCTGGCAGATGAAGCAGTCCCGTGGGGCTGACTTGAAGAACGGGGCTCTCGTGGTTTATGAGATGGTTCCCTCCAACAGCCCTCCCTATGTCTGCTATGTCACCCTGCCTGGGGGAAGCTGCTTTGGGAGTTTCCAGGTAAGAGTTGTAAAGCAGCAGCAGCAAAGGTTAGTGCTTTGACTTTGGGTGGTGGGCATACAATGCAATATGCAGATCATGTATCATAGAAATGTGCACTTGAAACCTATATGACCCTATTAACCCCAATCAATGTATAATTCTACTCTCCTTAGCTCCCTACCTATCACCATGTAAAAGCATTTAAACATTTATTAACCCTGATAAATTTAATAGAAGAAAAAAAGATAATTGCTTAGGTGCTAGTAATGGCTTTCTCTATCGCTTTGGACATTAAATCTCTATTCGAAATCACATATTTGAAGACCTGAGCCAGTTCTGGGCAAATCATTCTGGTAAGCATCTCAGGCTCATTTGACCACAAAAGAACCTGTCACATGCTTTTCTTTTTAGCCTGCAAAAAGGCAAACCCACTTTGAATTTGAACAGTGATTAATAATGCCCTTATTCAGTATATCAGCCTATCAGCATCAACCCCATGTTCTGATCTGGCTTTTCAACATCCTGGCATCCCTTTTTAAGGACGTAGAATAACACTCCTTGCCCCAAGTATGTTTTCATAGGCATTTACTAAGGAAGGCAATGTTTGGGTTCTCTAAGAGATCAAAAGGGAGGGACTATAAATGGTGGAAATATTACTCAGCTAAGAGTTAGGACATTCACATTCTCATTCCCTTGACTGCCTTCAGGAAAATCAGGTAACTTCTCCGAGCCTCAGTTTTCCCATCTATCATACGAAGGAGAGAGGTTGGATTATTTCTAAAGTCTTTCTAGTACTAGCATTCTAAAATTATAAGAAAGACCTGTAATATATGACGATGAAGAGTGGTTGTTATTACAGGGTAATGAGAAATTTGAGTAGTGTAAATATTATCATCACAGATGGATTATTTACATTACAGATAGGAAGGAAGCCCTCTGAAATGTTAAATTAGAGTCTGAATAGGAATTTAGAAAAGAGAATAGACATTTTTGTTCTGTTTTCCATATGGCTTGTATTGCTCTTAGACAAAGTGATAAGCCCTGCTGTGTGCTTCCACACACCTTGAACTTCTCCTAACATGTCATAGTTGTTTCTCTCTCCTGGGGGATGACACTCCATGGAGGCAGAGATAGCATCTGTTTTCTTCCTTGTTCAGTTTTTAAAATTTTATTTATTTATTGAATTTTATTGATTTTTTTAAGAGAGAGAGAGGAAGGGAAAGAGGGAAGGAGAGAAAGACACAAAGACAGAATATTTTTCCATTGATTTTTAGAGAGAGTGGAGGGGAGGGGGAGAGACAGAGAGAAACGTGGACGTGAGAGAGAGACATTGATTGGTTGCCTCCTGCACAGGCCAGATCAAGTGTGCAGCTGGAGGTACGTGCTCTTGCCCAGAATCGAACTCAGGACCATCCTGTCCGTGGGCTGATGTTCTATCCACTGAGCCAAACCAGCTAGGGCCAACCCACCACCTTTTGGTGTATGGGATGGTGCTCCAACCAACTGAGCAATACTGCCCAGGGCCCTTGTTCAGGTTTAAATCCCTACTGTGAAACTCAGCACTTCAGTAGGCACTTAATAAATCTATTGCATGAATGGGAGCCATTGCAGCTCAGTACCTGCCCCAAATAGAAACGGCCCTCAGGAAGCTTCATTTAGAATCAGATAGCTAATTTCCCCTTAGAGCAATGGTTCTCAGCCTTTCTAACGCCTCGAGCCTTTAATACAGTTCCTCATGTTGTGGTGACCCCCAACCATGGTCTTAGGCTCTACAGCAGCCCACAGGTTGAGAACCCCTAGCAGGGTCGCCTAAGATAATCGGAAAATACAGATATTTACATTATGATTCATAACAGTAGCAAAATTAGTTATGAAGTAGCAACGAAAATAATTTTATAGTTGGGGGTCACCACAACATGAGGAACTGTATTAAAGGGTCGAGGCGTTAGAAAGGTTGAGAACCACTGCCTTAGAGCTTCAAGCAATTTTAGAGAAATAAGTATGTGCCCAGAATGACTAATGTTTATGCTTTTTCTTTTCTTCCCTTCCCTTCCCCATACTTCATCATATTGCTGAATAAAGACTTGATTATTTTATGGTGATGCCCAAAGCTGAACCATGGTAGTAATCTGATTTCTCTTATTTCCTGAGAGAGTAGGATTATCTATGTGCCCCTTTGTTTTTTGTTTTTTTTTTTAAAAATATATTTTATTGATTTTTTACAGAGCGGAAGGGAGAGGGATAGAAAGTCAGAAACATCGATGAGAGAGAGACATCGATCAGCTGCCTCTTGCACGCCCCCTACTGGGGATGTGCCCGCAGCCACAGTACACGCCCTTGCCGGAATCGAACCCGGGACCCTTCAGTCCACAGTCCAACGCTCTATCCACTGAGCCAAACCGGTCTCGGCTATGTGCCCCTTTGGATGGTCTGTTTTACATTCACTTTGGCAGCTGAAATTTCTTCCATTGGTTTTTTATCGATGACCTCTCAGACACAGCCTTAGGCAGTAGAGTGGACAGCAGGCTAATACATAGAAAAGTAAAAACAGAGAAATTGAAAAAGCAAGATTTAGGGTTAATGTACCAAGCTCCATATGATGTCTCAGAGAGACCTGTCAGCTAAAGGAAATTGGGAATTATTGATAATTAAGGATTATTAAGAGGCAAACATATCCTGGGCTACTTTTTAAAATTGTAACATTGCCGGAACCGGTTTGGCTCAGTGGATAGAGTGTCGGACTGAGGGGTCCCAGGTTCGATTCCGGTCAGGCAGACCCAGTGGGGGGTGTGCAGGAGGCAGCTGATTGATGTTTCTCAGTCATTGATGTTTCTGACTTTCCCTCTTCCTTCCTCTCTGTAAAAAATCAATAAAATATATTTTAAAATAAAAATAAAATAAAAATTGTAACATCACTTACCTCCTTTCCTCTAATCCTGGTCACAAATGACAAGGGGCTCTGCTGGGTGTGGCTCAGCAGTGGAGCGTCGACCCAGGAACCGAGGTCACAGGTTTGATTCCCAGTCAGGGCACCTGCCCGATCATGATTCTCATTCATCATTGATGTTTCTCTCTCTCCCTCTCCCTTCCTCTCTCAAATCAATGAAAAAATATATATTTTTAAAAATGACGAAGGGTATGGAGGCCTCTGAAGCAGCCAGTGAAGATGAATTATAAAGGAATACTCTGGTGCTTAGGGGTCTGAAGTTGAATGGTGAAATCAGACTGTCCTGGCTGAAATTGGTGTGGCTCAGTGGATAGAGCATTGGCCTGCGGACTGAAGGGTCCCAGGTTCGATTCTGGTCAAGGGCATGTACCTTGGTTGTGGGCAAATCCCCAGTAGGGCGTGTGCAAGAGGCAAATGATCGATGTTTCTAACTTTCTATCCCTCTCCCTTCCTCTCTGTAAAAAACCAATAAAATATACTTTAAAAATTAAAATAAGAAATCAGACTGTCCCAGATACCTATGTTGGATACAATGTGAAAATATGAATTTTTAATTTTTCTTGCTTTCATTAGGTCAGCCTTCCTTTCCCTAGACACCCCTCTTCTCCTGTGCCCCCAGGGGATAAAGACTACAGATCCCTTCTTCAGACCTTGGGCTGTGCTCAGGGATAGCTCCCTGGTTCATTACATTATTGGGGGAACTGCTCAAGCTAAAAGGGAAGGCCAGGAGCCCCAGATGAGACTAGTGTCCCCACTACAGAAGCAGCCTGGACACAGTCTGTTCTAACCTTGGCTTATCCAGAGGGCTGAAAAGTCTTGCCTGTCCACAGAACCAGAGAACAAGACACAGATTTCTCACCGGCTGGCCAGAATCTGGCTTTTGAGTAATTAATTCTGTTGACAGTTTAAACAGGGCTCTTTTTCATATCCAGTGGTTATATGCTGACTTCAGCAGCCTTCCTCATTCTGCTTTCAATTTGGTATGAACTTTAGCCATCTCCAGTTCTTTAATAACTTCAGGATGTCAAATCAAAATTATGTTTCCAAATGCCCCCACCATTTACAATAAAAATGTTGGAGGGCGTGTTGAACCAATGATTTATCCAGAGAGTGTCCAAGTGTCTTCTACCCCAAGGGTTTCCCTCCCATTTCGCCTACTCTCTCTCAGACGCACACATACACATGTGCTCTCTCTTCCCTGCCTAGTTTTGCCCCACGAAAGCTGAGGCCCGGCGGAGCGCTGCAAAGATTGCACTAATGA
The DNA here is from genome assembly GCA_027563665.1 of Antrozous pallidus. NCBI lineage: Eukaryota > Metazoa > Chordata > Mammalia > Chiroptera > Vespertilionidae > Antrozous > Antrozous pallidus. The sequence continues at coordinate 39,790,750 of CM050527.1, forward strand.
ACTCTGTGTTTAACGAACATCCTTCCCGGAGAATCACTGATGAGTTCATTGAGAAGAGTGTCTCTGAGGCCCTGGCATCTTTCAATGTAAGTTACTTGGAGTTGGAAGGGAGGAAGCAATGAGAGATGGGAGAACTGGCTGGTTGGGAAGTCTTGCTATTACTTGGAAACGGCATGGATTTTCGTTTTATTTCCTGTCTACATACATCTCTTTTCTGTCTTTTCTCTGTCACTCTTTTGTATTACACTCTCAGTCTCTAATTCTATATGTGTGTTTATGTCTTAGCTGCTATTTTGTTTCTTTTTTAAAAAAAACAAATACTTATATAGCTGAGACCGGTTTGGCTCAGTGGAATGCAAACTGGAGGATCCCGGGTTCGATTCCGGCAAGGGCATGTGCCTTGGCTGTGGGCACATCCCCGGTGGGGGGCGTGCAGGAGGCGGCTGATCAATGTCTCTCTCTCATCGATGTTTCTGACTTTCTATCCCTCTCCCTTCGCTCTGTAAAAAATCAATAAAATATATTTTAAAAAAATACTTATGTATAATTGACTTCAGAGTGGAAGGGAGAGGCAAAGAGAGATAGAAACATCAATGATGAGAGAGAATCATTGATGGGCTGCCTCCTGCACGCCTACACAGGGGAATCGAGCCCACAACCCAGGCATGTGCCCCCAGCCGGAATCGAACCGGGGACCCTTCAGTCCAAAGGCCAACACTGTACCCATTAAGCCAACCCAGCTAGGGCTGCTATTTCATTTCTTTAGTATTTGAAACATTTATATCTCTTTGGTATCTAGAAACCTTTAATTCAAGATGTAAGCAATTTTAAAGATACTAAAAACAAAAGTTGAGATAGAATTTTGTTTTTTCAAGTTTTGGTTTTAGACCTTAGCTCCTTCTTTCACTGTTCTTTCTTTTTATGACTGTTTTTATTGTCACTTGTCACCTGCCTATTATTTTATTCTATTAATAAATAATATAAAGAATACTTCATAATACAGTGTCTTGGCTTTTTTCCTTTCTAGGAATGGGGAGGATATTTATTCTCTTTAAAAAGAACATTTGTTCTTTCAAATGATGACGATGTTGATGATGATGGTGATGATGACTAACCATAGCTAATCCTAATTATTTACTTTGTGCCAGGGATTGTTCTAGGGATTTATATATATTACATCTCATTTGATCTTAACAACAATCCTGTGATGTGTAAGTACTATTATCGCCCCTGTTTTACAGATGAAGAAACTAAAAACACAGGAGTGAAGTTTTGCCTAAAGTGATAGTGCTAGTAATCAGTAGAGCCAAGATTGGAACCCAAGCCAACTCATAGACCTTTCTAGCTACGGTGCATCTCAGAAGTTAACACTGCCTTCTCCTTCCCTCCCACAAGTTCACTGACAGGCTGATAAAGTCAGATGAATTTTCTGTTTTTATCCTCTAACCTGCTTCAGTTATCTGTTTTGTGGAGTAGTGTTGAGCACTTCATTTATTAAATTTTTAAGTATTTTTTCATTAATTTCACAGAGGAAGAGATACAAACATCAACGATGAGAGGAAATCATTGATTGGCTGCCTTCTGCATGCCCCCTACTGGGGATCCAGCCCACAATACAGGCATGTGCCCTTGACCAGAATCAAACCCAGGACCTTTCAGTCCACATCTGATGCTCTAGACACTGAGCCAAACCAGCTAGGGCAGTATTGAGCACTTTAAATCATAAGTTGGCTTCTCTTTGTTTTTTTGTTTGTTTGTTTTCTTGTTTTTTAATTTAATAATTCTTTATTGTTCAGATTATTACAATTATTCCTCTTTTTCCCCCCATAGCTCCCCTCAACCCAGTCCCCACCCCACCCCACCCCCACTGTCCTCATCCATAGGTGTACGATTTTTGTCCAGTCTCTTCCCGCAACCCTTTCCCCCTGAGAAATGTCAGGCCCCTGATTCTATTATATTCACCAGTTTATTCTGTTCATCAGGTTTTTAATTCACTTGATTTTTAGATTCACTCGTTGACAGATATGTATTTGTTGTTCATAATTTTTATCTTTACCTTATTCTTCTTCCTCCTCTTCTTTTTTTTTAAAATATATTTTATTGATTTTTCACAGAGAGGAAGGGAGAGGAATAGAAAGTCAGAAACATCGATGAGAGAGAAACATCGATCAGCTGCCTCTTGCACGCCCCCTACTGGGGATGTGCCCGCAGCCACGGTACATGCCCTTGACCGGAATCGAACCTGGGACCCTTCAGTCCGCAAGCCGACCCTCTATCCACTGAGCCAAACCAGTTTCGGCTCTTCCTCCTCTTCTTAAAGAATACCTTTCAGCATTTCATATAATACTGGTTTGGTGTTGATGAACTCCTTTAGCTTTTTTTTATATGTGAAGCTCTTTATCTGATCTTCAATGCTGAATGATAGCTTTGCTGGATAGAGTAATCTTGGTTGTAGGCTTTTGCTATTCATCACTTTGAATATTTCTTGCCACTCCCTTCTGGCCTGCACAGTTTCTGTTGAGAAATCAGCTGACAATTGTATGGGTGCTGCCTTGTAGGTGATTAACTGTTTTTCTCTTGCTGCTTTTAATATTCTTTGTTTTTTTCTCTTAGCATTTTAATTATGATGTGTCTTGGTGTGGTCCTCTTTGGATTCCTTTTGTTTGGGGTTCTGTGCACTTCCTGGACTTGGAAGTCTCTTTCTTTCACCAGGTTGGGGAAGTTTTCAGTCATTATTTCTTCAAGTAGGTTTTCAATATCTTGCTCTCTCTCTTCTTCTGGCAACCCCATAATTCTGATGTTGGTATGTTTGAAGTTGTCCCAGAGGCTCCTTACACTATCTTCATATTTTGGATTCTTTTTTATTTTTGCTTTTCCAGTTGGGTATTTTTTGCTTCTTTGTATTTCAAATCTTTGACTTGATTCTTGCATTTCTCTAGTCTGCTGTTAGGTCTCTGTATGATACTTTTTATTTCATTCAATGTATGTTTAATTTCTAGTTGGTTCTTTTTCATATCCTTGAGGGTCTCACTAAATTTATCTGCCTTTTCTAGGAAATTCTTAAAAACCTTATAACCATGGTTTTGAGCTCTATATCCAGTCATTTGCTTTCCTCCATTTCTTTCATTTGTGATCTGTTTCCTTGTCTCCACATTCTTGTTGCTTCCCTGGATTGGTAGAGCAGCTTTGTGTGCTAGGTGTCCTATATGGCCCAGTGGCTTAGCCTCCCCGGTTACCTGAGGTGGACACTCTTGGTGCATTCCTTTGTGAACTGTGTGTACAGCCTTGTTGTGGTTAAGTCTTGATTATTGTTGGTATCACTGGGAGGAATTGACCTCCAGGCCAATTGGCTGTGAGGATCAGCTGTGTCTACACCAGGAGAACTTCTATGCTGGAGACAGCTTTATGGGACAAGACTTGCAAAATTGCAAAAGCCTCTGTGCTCGGCTTGGATGGGATGGAGTCTCAGGGCTGAGCAAACAGCCTTGGCTTCCCATCAGCCCAGCCCTGTGAGGACCCTGGGTCTCAGTGTCCCTTGATAATCACTGCAAGCACCTCTGAGAGAAAGCTGCCCTTGAGTTTCGCTCGCTGCCAGACAGTCCAGTTTCTCCCCCAATGAATCTGGATTCCCAGATTCTCACTCAGAACTGAGTTCCGCGCAGTCGGGAGCTTCTGTCTCCCTCCCACTAGAGACAGCCAACGGCACACTCAGCAGTCAGTCCTCTTGCACACTTGCACGCACACCTCCAGATCTCTGTCTTTCACAGCTCCCGAGTTTCCATGAGCTTTTCTCTCTTTCTGACAGTCCAGATTCCACCCCCTACTCCCTGCCTCTCCCGTATGAGCCTGGGTCCCCAGGATCTCGCCTGGAACTGGGGTTCAGTGCAGTCGGGAACTTCTGGCTCCCTCCCGCTAGAGAAAGCCAGCCAGGCACTCAGCCGCCCATCCTCTCTATGCATGTGTCTCTGTACCTCAGCCTTTTGCAGCTCCTCTGAGTCTCCGTGTGCTTTTTTCTTTCCTTCTAGTTGTAGAATTTCCACTCAGCCAGCTTTCCTGTGGTTCTGGATGTTGTCCATTTTTGTCTTTTATTTGGGTTTTAAAATTGTGCGTTGCAGCAGTTTAGGTGTTTACCTATGCTGCCATCTCGGTTTTCTTTCTGGCTTCTCTTTGTTACCTAGGCTCCATCTGTTCTTCTCCCATTACTCTTTACTCCAGTCAGCAGTATCTGCAGGGAAGAAAAACATTTTTATATTAATCAAAGCCAATTAAAATTAAGAAAGTATATTTTTCACTCATTACTTAATAAAACAAAATGTTAATTTGGACTATAGAAAGAGGGGTTGTGACAAGGGGCTCTGAATCTTGTTTTGAAATTATGATTCTACTAGCTATGTGACTTTGAGCAAATTATATAATCTAAGTCTCAGTTTCCTCATTTGTAAAATAGGATAACAATTATGCCTATCACTTGGGATTATTGGATGAAATAGAATATATTCAAGCACTTAGCACACATTATCTCTTTAGATACTTTTGGATGCAAGTAACAGAAAATATCACTTCAAATTGACTTAAGGAAATAAGTAATGGAAGGAAATTTATTATCTAATATGACAGACAGGAAGTTCAGAGGTAGAGCAGATTTCAGTTCTGGCTGATTCTATGGATCAAGAATGTCATCATTTGCCCTAACTGGTTTGGCTCAGTGGACAGAATGTCGGCCTGTGGACTCAAGGGTCCCAGGTTTGATTCCAGTCAAGGGCATGTACCTTGGTTGCGGGCATATCCCCAGGAGGGGGTGTGCAGGAGGCAGCTGATTGATGTTTCTCTCTCATCGATGTTTCTGTCTCTCCCTCTCCCTTCCTCTCTGTAAAAAAAATCAATGAAATATATATATTTTAAAAAGAGTGTCATCATCTGGCCCAAATTCTTTCCATCTCCACTCAGCCATACTCTAGATGTTGGCTTTGTCCTTGGGCAGTCTCCCTTCAGGGTTCAAGATGGCCACGAAATTCCAGACATTCAGGCACAATTATATTCAAAGACAGACAGAAACCTTTTCTACCCCTTTCCAAGTATTCTGTGATTTAATATTTTTTGAATAAATGGAGTTCATTTCTAGCCATGTGAAGTGTGTAAGTGTCATTTGAGGTAGAACTTCCCAACTGGTGTGCCATGCCACTCTGGTGTGCTCCAGACAGGTTACAGACATGCCATGCTATTGATCCGCTCAGCAGGGCCCGGGGCAGATGGGTTCCTCTGCCCACAGCCTCTGCTGGCGGGCCACTCTGCCAACAGCCCCCTCTGTGTGTCCCAGTTAGCTGCACAGACACCATTACTGTCTAGGCACCACATCATGGAAAATGTTGGAAGTACTGAGTAAGGTATCATATTGAACAATTATAGGCAAAAATGAAAATGGTTGCTTGCTTCAGAGCCCTACATCCTAACAATGAAGGTTACCTGTTTCCTTCCTCCTTCTAGCTTTTCACTTCTAAATCCAAATGCTGTGTGATCTTTTCTTCATCACAAAGATTAGCTACATGTGGCATCATTGTTTCTCATGAGCCACAAAACAATTTGGGATGATCTTGAGTAGTTCTGACACAATTGATTCGAACACAATGAAAATGAGAATAATAGTTTGCTAGCCCTTACGGTATTCTTACTGTCTGTTTTATTTTAGGTGTAAAACAGAGGTGTATAAATAGAGTAAAATCCCATAATAAAGTACCCCACAATAAATTGAATTTGGGTATAATTTGATTGGCTCCTGACCTCTACCCTGTTCCCTTCCTCAAAGACAGCAGAATAAAAGTTCTTATGTTGAGAGGTGGGGTGTATGGTGTGGAACTGGCTAGAAAGAACAAGCAACTTCCCAGGAAACAGGAGGAGAAAGTTGGGTCTCTGTGTCCCCAGTAGTCTCCTGGCCTTATTTTCCTAGATCAGATTGACAAAAAGATCACCAATAAACCAATACTCTTATTAGTCACCACCAAGACCTTTATTTTGGAAGTTCCAAACAGCCCCAGGACCTGGGAATTATCCTCAATAATATTTTTTCATTGATTTATTTTTATTTTTATTTTAGAGAGAGAGGAAGGAGGAAAGTGGAGGGGAGAGCGAAAAATCAATTTATTGTCCTACTTATTCATGCATTCATGGGTTGACTCTTCTATGTGCCCTGACTGGTGGAATCCACAACCTTTGCATATCGGGACGACACTCTACCCACCTGAGCTGCCTGGCCAGGGCTCCCGAAATAATACTAAATTATCACCACACAGCACCAAATCAGACCTAATACCAGTATGGATTTAGATTGTGTAACTGAACACCAGGTCCAGTACAATTATGCACCCACACTGTGTATGATTGGAGTTTTAAACAAGATTTATTACTTTTTAAATTAAAAATTTTTAACTTAATTAACTACAAAACTATCCTATAAGGTAGAGCTATGATTATTCAAATTTTACAGAGGGGGAAACTGAGAAACAGAAGGTTAAATGACTTCACCAAAGCCACAAGACTATTAGGAGCGTCAGTCTATGCTCTTAACTTCTAAATTGTATTGGTTTTTTGCACACATTATGCTTACAGGTAGGACGATGTATTTGCTCTAGCCCTGCAGCCTCATTCACCAGTAGAAGACACATTAGTAAATGTTCAGGAGGCCAAACTGCTACCCAGAATTTGCCATGCTACGGCTCCAACCGTCTCCCTTTAAAATGCATTTACCCACACCGAGACCTGTTTGGCTCAGTGGAAATGCATTTCCCCACACCGAGACTGGTTTGGCTCAGTGGATAGAGCGTCGGACTGCGAACTAAAGGGTCCCGGCTTCGATTCTGGCAAGGGCATGTACCTTGGCTGCGGGCACATCCCCGGTAGGGGGCGTGCAAGAGGCAGCTGATCGATGTCTCTCTCATCAATGTTTCTGACTTTCTATCCCTCTCCCTTCCACTCTGTGGGAAATCAATAAAATATTTTTTTTTATTTAAAAAAAATAAATAATAAATAAAATGCATTTAACCAGCCTGTCCTGCGTGACTCAGTGGTTAAGTATTGACCTATGAACCAGAAGGTCACGGTTCAATTCCCAGTAAGGGCACATGCTGCCCTTGTGGGCTCTGCCATACATAGGGGGCATGCAGGAGGCAGCAGATCAATGATTCTCTCATCATTGATGTTTCTAGCTCTATCACTCTCCCTTCCTCTCTGAAATCAATTTTTAAACAGTATAATTAAGAATAAAAAGGAATTGCCCAATTGCTCTCTAGTCTAGTCCAATCCCACATGCTGAACTCTTTGTTATTTTAGCTAAATCAGAGCTCTTCTCTGTGTGTTAGTGTGCTCCCTTCTAAGATAGGGATGATCAGATTGACCTTTCCTGTCACCCGAGTTAAAATGTGTGACAACTTTGGAGTCCTGTGAGGTAATGACCAGCAGAATAGCCACTAGCCACATGTACACAGTTAATGAACACTTGAAATGTGGCTCCTATGAAATGAGATGTCTGTAAGCATGAGACACCAGATTTTGAAAACTTAACACAAGAAAAAGAAAAATATTTCATTAATAATTTTATACTTATTACAGCTGAAATAATATTTTGCGTATATTAGGTTAAATAAATATGGTATTAAAATTGATGTATTTTCTACTAATTATGTTTCTATCAGACAGTACTGCGTGAGGGGATAATTCTAATTGAAAATCTTCATCTATTCGTCTGTTACAGGGCAACAGGGAGGAAGCTGACAACCCAAATACTGGGATTGGTGCCTTCCGATTCATGTTGGAATCCAACAAGGGCAAGTCAATGTTGGAATTCCAGGTACTCTTCAATCTGCTTCCCGGGCTCTAATAGTGTGTGTGTGTGTGTGTGTGTGTGTGTGTGTGTGTGTTACTAATCCCTAACAGACTGATACTCAACTGGGAAGAAGGGAGAGGCATGGAAACATGGAACAAACTGACAAATCTCAAAGGGAAGGGGGATTCGGGGGTGGGAAGATATTAACTAAAGAACTTATTTGCATATATGCATTACCTATGGACACAGACAATAGGGTGAAAAAGGCTTGGGCAGGGCAGGAACTGGGTCGAGGAGGGCAATGAGGGGACATCTGTAATACTCAACAACAACAATAATTTTTTTAAAGGAACACATAGTAGATGATAAACATTTTCCTTCATGCAATATTTTAGAAGATCCTGTCATAAACTAACAATTAAAATTAAGGTGCTTTGTTGAAGCACTCTATATATAGTACTTTTCCTTTAATACTCAAAGCATTTATTGATCAGAAATCAATATATGATTAGATCATTCAAACCAACAGTTTTAATATGAGTTGTAACCTACAAATAAATGATAAAGTGCTCTAACAATGTTGTTTGAAACACTGCTTTTATTTTTATTTTTTAATTTACTTTTTAGAGAAAGGGAAAGGGAAGGGAAGAGTCCGAGAGATGTGAGAAAGACACATTGATCGGTTGCCTCCCACACTTGACCCAACCATGACCTAGAATCAACCTGGCAACCGAGATATGTGGCCTTGAGTGGAATCCAACCTGGGACCTTTGAGTCCAAGGGCGACACTCTCTCCACTGAGCCAAGCCAGGTAGGGCTTTACTGATCTTTAGAGGGAGAAAGAGAGAAAAACACCTGTGTGAGAGAGAAACATAGACTGTTTACCTCTCATAGATACCCTGACCAGGGATCAAACCTGCAACTTGAGTAGTGTCCTGACCTGGAATTGAACCAGCAACCTTCTGGTGCACAAGACAATGCCCAACCAACTGAGCCACAGTGGACAGAGCTAAAATATTTTAAAAATAGAAATACCTTCCTTCCGCTGAGGGCAGATGAGAGTTGGTATAAGAGATGCTTCTGCAAATATATGTTGTGAAAGGTTACCCGTGTAATTCTGATGCAACCTCCAGTATTAAAGCACTTCATGTTCTCTTTCCCCAGGAGCTAATGACAGTTTTTCAGCTGCTGCACTGGAACGGCAGCCTTAAGGCCATGAGGGAAAGACAGTGCTCTCGGCAGGTAAGAGGTCCTCTGGGGAGGGGAGCTGGCAGCGGGACTATGTTGAGATGGCTGTTGTGTTAGAAATAATCAGGCCTATGGACACCAGGCTGTGAGTACTGAAAGCCCCGCTTAAAGTGCCCTCTTCGCTCCTATTATCTTGCCCGTTTAAATGTCAGCTGTGACTCTTTTGCTTCCCTGGCTCCCCCCACAAGGACATTTCTCCTTACAATCTTCTCAGCGGGCGGAAGTGCTGACTCCACTTGGCACTCCAACGCTGCGCTCCTAGCCCAGCTGGGTCAGTGTGGTAACCTTTACCCTGTCCGTGACCTTCACATTTCCTTCCCCTCTCTAGGAAGTGTTGGCTCACTATTCACACCGGGCCCTGGATGATGACATTCGTCACCAAATGGCACTGGACTGGGTGAGCCGGGAGCAGGGCGTGCCAGGGGCGCTGTCCAGAGAGCTGGCCTCCACGGAGCGGGAGCTGGATGAGGCCCGGCTGGCAGGCAAGGAGCTGCGCTTCCACAAGGAGAAGAAAGATATCCTCATGCTGGCTGCTGGGCAGCTGGGCAACATGCATTCTTCCAACTGCTAGGCATCCCCACCCAGTTCCCGTCCTCTCCAGACCCTTTTAATATGTCCTTCCTAAGATTTCATATGATTTTTGTACATACTTGCCCAATTTTATACTTTAAAATATACATATACATATATATATACACATACGGATGTATGTATAAATACTACACCAGGATTCCTTTTTGCTAAGAGACCCCTTTTCTTCTAGTTTTTTAATGTACTTTCATTTGAAACATCTCCACTCCACTTGCTAAGAGAGCAGGTTGCCGATGGAGCTTTGCTGGCTTTGACACTCCCAGAAATTCTGTGTACTCCTTTCATTAGCACAAGATTAACTGTTCATGTCTCCTTCTTCTAAAATAACAGGGAGCTTGAATAAGGACTCTGTCCCCCCGCCTCATTCCCGCTTTCTCTGAGACTCAAATCGGTTATAAATACGAAGCTCCAGCTTTGGCTTATCTTGAGCTGGGCCTGCTCGGCACCAGCTGTTCCTCCGGTAATGAGATCCCCTAACCTACACCACGCCTCTTCCCCAGCACCTGACTCCCCCTCCGATTCCAATTGGTACGAGGTAGGAACTGGAGATCTGGCTTCTCATTTTTAAAGTCATTCCTGAGAAAGTGCCAAGGAAGGAGAGAGGAATTATAAACACAATTCATACGAGTTTGTCACCTAAATTGCTTCTGGGCCATAGAGACCATACCATAGTCCGGATTTCTGGATGCAGTCTACATTACAGACGGAATCAGGGTTGAAGTTGCTTATCTTTCAATATTCCCTTTCACTCCTGCTCCCTGGCTCCCCTAGAGTAGTTCAGCCCTGTATTTAGACCTTCCTGCCTGCAGAGATTGGTAGAAGGCAAAACATATTCCCCTCCTCACGCTCCTGCCATCATTTTGCTCTTTGGAAGGATTATCTGTCTATTTGATGAGGGCCAAGTTCCTCTCACTGCCACCAGGTTGCTGCTGTCTACCACCTTAGATGTTCATGCCTTCGATTCACATTTGTTTCGTTTTCTTTCCTCTTTCTCCGCATTATTAGAGCATGAATTGATCAGGTAAATTAGATGACACTTTAGCATTATGGTACTTCCTAATGGAATGTTGGGAGACTGCAGGAAGAGAAAGAGAATCAGTGACCAGCTATTTGTGTGTTTATTACTCTTCTCTTCCCCACCACTCTCCTGGGTGGACTAGGAGAGGAGCGACCTGGAGTACAGGTAAAACCCTCATCTTTGGGAGAATGTTTTGTAGATCTCTCTACGATATATTTCCCCCCTTGTTTCCGTAGCCTCCTTAACACAATATTATAGCTCGGTGCACTTTCTAAAGTGAGCTTGGGAAGTTTAATGTCTCTACAGTTTGGCTTTCCATTTAATGGTTATACACTTTGCTTTCAGAAATAGGTCAGGAAATAGGCCACAAACATTCTCTTTTGGATCAGATGGGGACAAGATGAAAGTGAGCTTTCTCTCTTTCGAAATCATTTATGGGATCAAAGGTAAGGTATCTAGCAACAAATGTCCCAGTGCTTGAAAGGGACTTCCTTGAATTCTCCAAGCCCCTTCCTTCTCTGTATCCCATGAAATACATGGAGGGTTGGCGCCGACGCTCCTGCGTTCAGCAACAGGTGTGTCTATTCAGTTTTACTGACATTTACAATCCCAAAATCATAAACCTTCATTTCTACCCTTTCTCTGGGAAGTGTTAAGGGCTGTGAGTTGTGGGAAGAACTTATCTTTGCACCTTCTGGATTTACTATTTTCCTCAAATACCTGCCAGTAAGATCCCAAAGAACTTTTGAAAAACTGTTCCCTGATCTGTACACTTTTGGTGTTAAAGATTTTACTTATCTTTTTAGTACTTTCTATGTATTTTATATGTATAATTTTATACAATTAAAAGTTTTTGTCTAGTGTGCCAGATTGACTCTTCAAGATTTTTGTATCAAACGAGTTATAAATTGACCCTTTCTTTACATATATTCAAAAACATAATTTTTATTAGTATTTTTGGGGTGGTAGAGATAAGATTGTACTGTTGGGGAGAAGCATCCTGCCTCCCCTTCTCCAGACATTTGAGAAGCCTGGGTTTTGTTCTTAGTTCTTTAGCCTTAAGTTCTGCCCAGTTCCACTTGCAATCTCACCCCCTATGGTGGTCTAAACTCTACCAAACACAATTCTCAGATCTGTTTCTTCTACCGCAGCCTGTTTTGAGCTCTTATATCTATATTTCCTTATGCTGGACATCACCTCCTGAATATGACACAAGTTCTTTTAACTCATATATTCAAAATAAAACCCATTTTCCATACATGCTCCTCTCTGAGGCCCCAGATCAAGACGAGACTCTAACCAACTGAGCTACCCAGCCAGGCTCTGCCTTCACTCTTTTTGTGTTTTTTTTTAAATATATATGTTCTTTTCAAGTGCATCTGGAACACTTTCTAGGATAGACCACATATTAGGACACAAAACAAGTCTCAATAAGTTTGAGAAGACTAACATCATGTCAAGCATCTTCTCTGCTGTGAAGCTGGAAATCAATCACAAGAAAACCGAAAAAGCACACGAAGACATTTAGGCTAAATAACATGTTACTAAATAATGAGTGGGTTAACAATGAGATCAAGGAAGAAATAAAAAGATGCCTTGAAACAAATGAAAATTAGAACACACAACCCAAATCTGTGAGACACAGAGAAAGCAGCCCTAAATCCTATCTCAAGAAACAAAAAAAGTGCTAGCTGGTTTGACTCAGTGGATAGAGCATCTGCTGTGGACTGAAGGGCCCTGGGTTTGATTCTAGTCAAGAACATATATGGTGGTTGCAGGCTCTATAAGGGAAGTAACCAATGTATCTTTCATGTCAATATTTTTTTTTTGTCTCTCCCCGACCCTTCCAAACTCTCTGAAAATCAATTGAATAATGTCCTCAGGTGAAGATGAACAACAAAGCCGAGACCGGTTTGGCTCAGAGGATAGAGCATCGAACTGCGGACTGAAGGGTCCCAGGTTCGATTCCGGCAAGGGCATATACCTTGGCTGCGGGCACATCCCCGGTAGGGGGCCTGCAAGAGACAGCTGATCGATTCTCTCTCATTGATGTTTCTGACATTCTATCCCTCTCCCTTCTGCTCTGTAAAAAAATCAATAAAATATATTTTTTAAAAAAATTTTTTAATTAAAAAAAAGAAGATGAACAACAAAGAAATAAGTAAAAGCTCAAATAAACAATCTAACTTTCTATTTAAAGGAGCTTGAAAAAGAATAACAAAGTCAGTCCAAAAAGAGTAGAAGGAAGGAATTTGTAAAGATCAGAGCAGAAATAAAGTAGAGTCTAAAAAAATAATACAAAAGATCAATGAAACCAAGAACAGGTTCTTGAAAAAAAAATAGATTGGCAAACCTTTAACCAGATTCATCAAGAAGAAAAGAAAGAAAACTCAAATAAAGAAAGAAATGAAAGGGGGTAAGTAACAACCGACACCAAAGAAATACTAAAGATTGTAAGAAGCCCTAACCGGTTTGGCTCAGTGAATAGAGCTTTTGGCCTGCAGACTCAATGGTCCCAGGTTCGAGTCTGGTCAAGGGCATGTACCTTGGTTGTGGGCACATCCCCAGTAGGGGGTTAGGAGGTGTGCAGGAAGCAGCTGATTGATGTTTTTCTCTCGTCAATGTTTCTAACTCTCTCTCTCCCTTCCTCTCTGTAAAAATCAATAAAATATATACTTTTAAAGATTGTAAGAAAATATTATAACAACTATATACCAACAAATTGGACAATCTTATAAAATGAATTAATTCCTAGAAACATATAATCTTCCAAAACTAAATAAGGAAGAATCAGAGAATCTGAATAGACATATTTTAACTATTAAAATGGAAGCAGAAGTAAAAAACAAAAAATTCCCAGCAAACAAAAGGGATTGGATGGCTTCACAGGTGAATTTGAACAAACATTCAGAGAAGAACTAATGCCTATACTTCTCTAACGATTCCAAAAATTTAAGAGAAGGAAAGACTTCCAAGCTCATTCCAAAACCAGATAAAGAAACTGCAAAGAAAGAAAATTATAGATCAATATCCTGGATGAACATAGATGGCTGTAATCCTCAACAAAATATTAGCAAACCAAACACAGAAATACATTCAAAAGATCATACACCATAATCCAGTGGGATTTATTCCAGGGATGCAAATCGGTACAATATATGCAAGTCAATAAACATAACACAACAGAAACAAAATGAAGAATAAAAACCACATAATTATACCAATAGATGCAGAAAAGCATCTGTTAAAATCCAGCACCCATTTATGATAAAAACTCTCAGTAAAGTGGAAATGGACTATACCTCAAAATAATAAAGGCCATATATAACAAATGCATAGCCAACATCATACTCAAGGGGCAAAAACTACCAGCATTTTTCTTAAGATCAGGAATAAGACGGGGATGTCTGCTTTCACCGCTCTTAATACTGCAAGCCATAGCCACAGCAATCAGACAAGAAGAAATAAAATGCATCCAAATTGGAAAAGAAGAAGTAAAACTGTCATTATTTGCAGATGACATAATGCTGTATAGAGAGAACCCTAACCATTTTACCAAAAAAAAAATACTAGAGCCGAAACCAGTTTGGCTCAGTGGATAGAGCGTCTGACTGCGGACTGAAGGGTCCCGGGTTCAATTCCAGCAAGGGCATGTACCTTGGCTGCAGGTACATCCCCAGTAGGGGCGTGCAAGAGGCAGCTGATAGATGTCTCTCTCTCATCGATGTTTCTGACTTTCTATCCCTCTCCCTTCCACTCTGTAAAAAATCAATAAAATATATATATTTTAAAAACTACTAGAACTGATAAATTCAGTAAAGTAGTGGTATGCATAATAAATATCCAGAAACCAGTTGCATTTTATACACCAACTAGAAGCCCGATGCAAGAAATTTGTGCAAAAATACGCCTTCTTTCCCCTGGTTGTCAGTATTCAGCTTCCCTCTGGCACATAGACCCGGGCTTCCCTCACAGCCCCTGCTTCGTCTGGAAGGTTGTCCAGTCTGATTAGCATATTACGCTTTTATTATTGTAGATAGTGAACTATCAGAAAGGGAAACTAAGAAAACAATCCCATTTATAATTGCTTCAAAAAGAAAAAAGTACCTAGGAATAAATTTAACCAAGGATGTAAAAGAACTGCACTTGGGAGGAATCAAGATGGCAGCAAAGGTAAAAACCTATACTGCTGCCTTGCACAACAATTTCAAAACTACAACTAAAAGACAAAATGGACATCATCCAGAACCACTGGAAAGCTGGCTGAGTGGAAATTCTACAACTATAAGGAAAGGTAAAAGGACACTGAGACTCAGAGAAGGTGCAGAGGACAGAGGTGCAGAGATGCAGAGACAAAGGTGTGGAGACACAGAGACACACGTGAGTGGAAAGGGCAGGGGGCTGAATACTCGGCTGGTTTTCTCAAACAGGGAGGGAGACAAAGGCTGCCCACTGCGCTGAACTCCAGTTCTGGGCGAGTTTCAGAGAACCCAGACTCATACGGGGTGAAACTGGATTGTCAGGAGGAAGCACACTGAGAATCAGGGGAGCTGCAGAGGTGCGTGAGCTTGCGGAGAGGACGGGCAGCTGAGTGCGTGACTGGCTCTCTCATTCGGGAGGAAAACAAAACCTCCCAACTGCACTGTACTCTGTTCCGGGTGAGACTTTGGGTATCCAGACTCATTCGGGGAGAAACTGAACTGTCTGGCAGTGGGCAAAACTCAAGGGCAGCTTGCTTCAGAGGTGCGTGCAGCCATTGCCATGGGACACAGAGACCCAGGTGCCACTTAGGGTGGGGCTGACGGGAAACCAAGGCTGACTGCTCAGCCCTGAGACCCCCTACCCCATCCAAGCTGAGCACGGAAGCTCTCCCAGCATAGACACAGCTGATCCTCACAGCCAATTGGCCTGGAGGTCAACCCCTCCCAGTGATACCAACAATAATCTAGGCTTACCTACAACAAGACAGTGCAGCCCATAAAGGGGTGCACCAAGAGTATCCACCTCAGGTAACTGGGGAGCCTGAGCCACTGTCCCCTAGAGGACACCTACCACACAAAGCTACTCAACCAACTCAGGGAAGCAGCGAAAATACGGAGACAAGGAAACAGATCACAATTGAAAGAAATGAAGAAAAACAAATGCCTGGACATAGAGTTCAAAATCACAGTTATAAGGTTTTTCAAGAATTTGCTAGAAAAGGCCAATAAATTTAGCGAGACCCTCGAGGATATGAAAAAGGACCAACTAGAAATTAAGCATACACTGACTGAAATAAAAAATATTATACAGAGACCTAACAGCAGACTAGAGGACCACAAGAATCAAGTCAAAGATTTGAAATACAAAGAAGCAAAAAATACCCAACTGGAAAAGAAAAAAGAATCCAAAAAA
Source organism: Antrozous pallidus (assembly GCA_027563665.1). NCBI lineage: Eukaryota > Metazoa > Chordata > Mammalia > Chiroptera > Vespertilionidae > Antrozous > Antrozous pallidus. The sequence continues at coordinate 39,806,817 of CM050527.1, forward strand.
TTAAAGATACTGTAAGGAGCCTCTGGGACAACCTCAAGCATACCAACATCCAAATTATGGGGGTTCCAGAAAAAGAAAGAGCAGGATACTGAAAACCTATTTGAAGAAATAGTGACCGAAAACTTCCCCCACCTGGTGAAAGAAATAGACTTAAAAGTCTAGGAAGTGCACAAAACCCCAAACAAAAGGAATCCAAAGAGGACCACACCAAGACACATCATAATTAAAATACCAAGAGCAAAAGACAAAGAGAAAATATTAAAAGCAGCAAGAGAAAAAGTTAGTTACCTACAAGGGAGCACCCATACGATTATCAGCTGATTTCTCAACAGAAGCTATGCAGATAGTCAAGGGCATGTACCCGAAGGGAGGGGCAAGAAATATTCAAAGTGATGAATAGCAAGAACCTACAACCAAGATTACTCTATCCAGCAAAGCTATCATTCAAAATTGAAGGTCAGATAAAGAGCTTCACATATAAGAAAAAGCTAAAGGAGTTCATCACTACCAAACCAGTATTACATGAAATGCTGAAAGGTATTCTTTAAGAAGAAGAAGAAAAAGAAAAAGGTAAAGATAAAAATTATGAACAACAAATACATGTCTATCAAGTGAATCTAAAAATCAAATGAATTAAAAGTCTGATGAACAGAATAAGCTGGTGAATATAATAGAATCAGAGGCATAGAAAGGGAGTGGACTGACTATTCTCAGGGGGAAAGGGGTTTGGGGGGTGCAGGAAGAGACTGGACAAAAATCGTACACCTATGGATGAGGACAGTGTGGGGGAGGTAAGGGCAGAGGATGGGGTGGGTACCGAGTGGAGGGGGGCTATGAGGGAAAAAAAGAGAAACAATTGTAATAATCTGAACAATAAAGATTAAAATTTTTAAAATGTAAAACAAAAAAGAACTGCACTTAGAAAATTATAACACACTGAAGAAACTATTGAAGAAGATACAAATAAGTGGAAATATATAGCATGTTCATGGTAGGAAAAATGATATTATTAAAATGTCCAAAGCAATCTGTAGATTCAACGCAATTCCTATCAAGATACCAATGCTACATTTTTCAGAACTAGAACAAATACTCAAAAAAAATTTATATGGAACTATAAAAAAAAAATTAGCAGCCACGGCAATCTTGAGAAGAAAATTGTTGAAGAAATTACACCACCTGATATCAAACTATACTACAAGGCCATAGTAATCAAACAGCATGTTACTGGCATAAATATAGACATATAGTTCAATAGAACAAAGTCCAGAAATTCATCCTTGCCTTTATAGTCAATTAATATCCAACAAAGGAGGCAAAAACATACAATGAGCTAGAGTCTATTCAACAAATGGTGCAAAAAAGTGAAACCGTGCCACTTTCCCACACCACACAGAAGAATAAACTCAAAATGAATTAAAGACTCAAATGTTAGACTAGAAAACATAAAAACCCTAGAAGGAAATATAGGCAGTAAAATCTCAGACAATGCCTGTAGTAGTATTTTTTCTGATATAGCTCCTTAGGCAAGGGAAACAAAAGCAAAAATAAACAAATGTGACTACATCGAACTGATTTTTTTTTAAAGACCAAACTAACTACTGTGGAGAGCGGATTAGTGTCTCCTAGTTTCATTTACTATTTCCTGTTTTGCCTGAAAAACTACCCAGCCTTAAAGGCCAAGTTCAAACAGAAGTCCTCCCTTACATGGAGTCACCTACTCCTATTCCACTTGGTGATAACAATTACCACTTCTATATGTAATTACAAAGTGATTGTTGATAGAATTATTTTTCCTTGTATTGCCAGCATCACCTCTAGTATTAGACACAGATAAACATTCAAAATTGTTTGATTAAAAATAAGAAAATAATTAGTAAGTGAATCTTCAGTCCACTATTGTTTAAGGCCTACATCGAGATTCCAGGATTTGGGGACAGTATGGGTTTTGTCTTACTCCTAGTTTTTTTTGTTTTAGTTAAAGGCATTTTTAAAAAAATACTGATTTGAGACAAAGAAACACCGACTTGTTGTTCCATTTATTTCTGCATTCATTAGTTAATTCTCGTATGTGTCCAGACCTGAACTGAGCTACCCATCCAGAATTCAAATCCTAGCTTTTTGTTGTTGTTGTTTTAAATTGATTTGAGAGAGGAGGGGAGGGAAACATTCACGATGAGAATCATTGATCAGCTGCCTCCTGCACAACCCCTACTGGGGATGTAGCAGCAACCTAGGCATGTGCCCTGACCCTGACCCTGACTCCAACCCTGGCCTCGTGGTTCGTGGGTTGATGCTCAACCACTGAGCCATTCCAACTGTGCTGAATGCCTGTTTTTAAAAGTGAAAAACCCACCACATCCTCTAAATCCCCTATTTTGTTTAAAGCCATGACCTTTTTTTTTTTTAGACATGAGAAAAATGTTTAATCTTGGAAATATAGTCATTAAATTCAAATACAAAAATCTCTACCTTGGTCACAGGCAGAGAGGGAATAAAGCCATGATCTTTTATTAATTCCCCAGAGGTGTTGGGGATTAACCTTAAAAAGAAAAAAAGTTGGTATCTGTCTCACCAAAAGAATTGCACAACCAGGTCTGTTAGTTTCTTTAAGGGGGAAATTCGGTGCGCAGTATGAGCCAGCATTGCAGGCTGAACTTTTTATCTTTTAATGCTCACATCACAGATCCCGCAGCTCCTCGGAACAGGGTAAAGGCCTGGAAGTTTTGAAAGAAAGAAACTTTCTCCAACTTCCATTTCCTAGTATGAGTGAGAGACAGAAGGCAACCCTCCACTAAGGAAATTATGCTCGGCTTTCGGTGATCAAGGATAAGAGGAAGCCATTAACTCGCTCTCGGCGCGTCCTGTCCAGCGGCTCACGATGACCACAGGAGCACTTCCGGCTTCCGACCTGCTCAAGATGGCTACATGGATACTTCCGGCTCTGCCCGGACTAGGCCCGCCCCCAGTGCGTAGTTTCACCACGTAGAGTAAGCTTTTGATTGGTCAACTGGGCTGGTGACCTTTCCCCTCCGCGACAGTTTCCCGGGCGTGCTTCGATCCAGAGCGGCACGGACGCGGGTTACAGGGAGGCAAAGATGGCGGACGTGCTGGATCTTCATGAGGCCGGCGGCGAGGATTTCGCCATGGATGAGGATGGGGACGGTGAGGACAGTGGAGGCGGCTGCGGGAAACGGGGAAGGTGCGAGAGAAGGACGTAATAGGGCAACAGTTTCCCTTCCTCCCGGCGGGGAGCGGGGAGCGGGGAGCGGGCTTCTGTGGCCTGCAGACTCCGCCCCGGTGGCGGCATGGGGCGGGGCTGGAAGGGACTGGAGGTGTGGGGTCCACTCTCAGGAATGTCTGGGGAAACCGATTGTTCTGCATGTTACCTTTGGCACTTATTCTTTCACTTATGGGGTTACAGAGAGCATCCACAAACTGAAAGAAAAGGCGAAGAAACGGAAGGGCCGCGGCTTCGGCTCCGGTGAGTGTGAAGAAAATGAGGTCCGTTTTGGAGGCCCCGTTCATTTTTCCTGGGGAACAGTGGGAAAGGGGGCTTTCCGGTGATCTCGTGCGTGTTTCCTAGAAGAGGGGTCTCGAGCGCGGATGCGGGAGGATTATGACAGCGTGGAGCAGGATGGCGACGAGCCCGGGCCTCAGCGCTGTGAGTAGACGGAGCTGGGCGCGTGTCTGCAGAGCTGGGACAGTAAAGAAGAACCCGTGGGAAAGGGGTGCGAGGTCTGGAGTCGCACTCACCCTGCTGCTGGGATCCTCTAAAGCTTTTCTCTGTGTGCCCACCTCCCTCCCTTCCCCAACAGCTGTTGAAGGCTGGATTCTCTTTGTCACTGGGGTCCATGAGGAAGCCACGGAAGAAGACATCCATGACAAGTTTGCAGAGTATGGGGAAATAAAAAACATCCACCTCAACTTGGACAGGCGCACAGGCTACCTGAAGGTACTGACTTCTCCTTGCCTCTCCCTCATCACCCTTAGCAGGGGCAGACCTCCCAGGGTTGCGCCGGTGGGCCAAGACATTGGAAACGGATTTTCTTGGATACAGCAGAGACATGAACTGACAAACCTGTTGTGCACACAGTGGGGATATGTGATGTACATGGTTTAAAGTTAACGGAGCATGGCTTGGTGGGACAGGGTCTTGATAGTCTTCTTCCGCTTGCCCTAGGGGTATACTCTAGTTGAATATGAAACGTACAAGGAGGCCCAGGCTGCGATGGAGGGACTCAATGGCCAGGATTTGATGGGACAGCCAATCAGTGTGGACTGGTGTTTTGTTCGGGGTCCACCCAAGGGCAAGAGGAGGTAAGGTGGAGCGGGCAGACACTGTCTTGATGAAGGGAATACAAGCAAAACAGAGAAAGGACATCGGTAGGTCCCTCTGATGGACACCCCCCCCACACACATCCTTCCCTTTTTCCTAGAGGTGGCCGCCGGCGCAGCAGGAGTCCAGACCGGAGGCGACGCTGACAGGTCCTCTGCTGGCCGGGTGTTCGCTCCAGAGAGTCCATGTGGTCATGCGGCCGGGGCGCAACTCACTGTTTATATTTAATCCTTTACCCTGTTGCTTAGTGTTTTGGAGTTTTGGGGGGGCCGAGGGGGGTGGGTTATAAATAAATGTCCCATTTTTGTTTTCTACATTTAAAGTTATTTTCTTGCTCTAACCTTGCAAGCTCTGAAGTGCTGTTTACAACAGTAGGCAGTGTGGGACACTGTGAAGGTACTTCTCCCAGTAACTGAATTCAGTGAGTTTCTGCATTAGACGTAGTCTCAAGTCTCAAATAGTCAAAGTAGAAACATTGCTTAAGGTATTTATTTTTCTTGGAAGCTAAGAGAGCAGGGGTAGAAGTGAGATGTTTTCAGGATATTAACAAGTAATTATTCTATTCCTATATACTCTGTCCTGGATGTTACAAATGGATGTTACAGAAATGTGATCTTTTTGTGTCTCCTGCCCTTGCTGCCACATTTGTTTGTGCCTCCAGCTGTTTAAGGGCTGAATCTCCTATGGGCATTCTCCCAGATTCTCTTTCCCCAAAGGAGTCCATACAGAGTTCTTCACCTCGGCAGCCAGGGGTGAGGGCCCCTTGGAGATGATCCAGAGGAGCACTGATGAGGCCAAAGAGAAAAGGGCGAGGCTGGGAGGAGCTCCAGGTAGCACTGTGGGAGAGAACCAGATAGACCCAGCCAGTAGTAAGGTGTCCAGCAGAGGACAGCGGTCAGCTAAATAAGCAGGGCTAGTCGCAGGTCCACAGACAAACACAGTGACTGTCTAAGGAGCGGCAGAAGGCAAATCCACTGGTAGGTTTGAGATTTAGAAGATACACTGAAATTCAGAGCCACTCAGCTCCGGACTGAGTGTGGGGTGAACTGCTGGGTGGGCAGTGAGATGGAGCTCTCCCCCTGCGCGGAAGAGAGTGCTACACACCCTCTTCTTTGAAACTTGGGACTATATACTCCTTTCCCCCATGGGTTATGACAGATATGCTGGGGAATAGTTGTGGTGTTTTGTTTTTCTTATTTTATTGATTTCAGAGAGGAAGGTAGTGGGGGAGAGAGAGAAACATCATCGATCGGCTGCCTCCTGCACATCCTCCTTATTGGGAATTGAGTCTTCAGCCACGGCTGCCTCCCAAGAGTAAAGGAGACTACTGATCATGTTTCCCCTTAATCCTTGTCCACCTCATTCAGGTTCAGATGATGGCTAGAGGTTGGTTAGAATTGGAGGCATTCAAGAAAATTATGTGCAGTATCAGGTACTAGAAATAGAGTTAGAATCGCTTTTGGTTTGATAAGTAGCTATCAGGTAAATGAGGCCAGGGGCAGGTATTGAGAGCCCGGGGATTGAAGTCTCACCTTCCTTGTTGGGGAACTAGACACACTGAAGACAATGTGGCGATAGCAGATGGTCATGGCGGCCCCTGGCACAGAGTGGGCAGCAGAGGAGGAGGTTATAGGTACTCTCTTGCCATTGAGCCTTGACGCTGCCTTTGGTGACACTGAGTGAAGGGGCCTGGGCCAGCTTGGCCGATGGTGTGGAATAGCAACAGCTGGAGTGGGATTGAGGACCATTATTACTGATCCCCTTCCACCTCCCCCCAACCTACCCACCATTGTCACACTTGAATCTATGCAAAACACTACAGTGCTGAGTTGATGTTTCATCCATGGTGCCAATATTTAAAAGGGTTAGAAATTATCTTGAAAATCCTTGTGTCCCCTTAGGCTATGGAGCCAACCATTAAGTTTGTTAAATCCTGGGACGTAAAGAATCCTATCTTTTTTTAAAAATTACTATGCTAAACTTTGAACTTTATAAAAGGATATCTCTACCACCTCACCAATATTTTTAGCTGAAATGATTTTCCTGATGTGTCTGATTAATTCTGTGGGGCAGAAAATCTTGTATATAATGGGTGTTGCTAAAATTTCAGGCCATTGTGCAACCACTCTGAAGTAACCTTTAGTGATAGACTTTTGTACAGTAACTGTAATAGTGAAACAGTATTAAATAATAAAATCTAACATTTTCTAAATGCTCTTGGCCGCCCCTCCCCCTTTTTGGTAAATTGCTGAGTTTTTTGTTTGAATCAGTAAAGAGTATTTTTTAGGTTTGAGCTTCAGGTAAGTTAGTACCTTGGTTCAGGTAAGATAAATTTGAGACACTATTAGTTTGGTAAAAGGCAAGCTTTGTAGGTATCATATTCCTGACTATAAGACATTGGGAAAAGGGATTTCAGCAGGTGGAGGGGCTTGTGGGAAAGGTGGCTAGTGTCAGCCATAGCAGTTCATACAAGGGCATGAACTGCTTGGAGTTACACTGGGCTAGTTGGACATTGGTCTTTCCACTTCCCCTATCTTGAGTCCATACAGTTCTGGGGGTTTGGAGTTCTGGGGTGTTTTTTCTTTCCACTGTGCCTAGAAATACTTGACACTGAGAAAGGGTTGGAAAAAAGGTCAGACTCCTTACATCTGATTCATAGCCTTACTTCTGCCTCCTCTCCCTACTTTATATGCATTTTTCCTAAAACCTTTTTCTGATACTTGGAAACTTTAGCTTACAGACTAATTTCTAACTACCCCCATACTCCATCACACTAACACCATGTGGTTTTTTAAAGTGGGTTTTCCCCTGGCTGGGTAGCTCAGTTGTTGGTGTCATCTCAATGTGTACACCAAGGTCACAGGTTCAATCACCAGTCAGGGGACCTGCAGGAGTCAACCAATGAATGCATAAATAAGTGGAACAACAAAGTCAATGTTTCCTCTCTTCTTGAATCAATAATAAAAAATGTGTTTTAAACATTTTTAACACTGATATTTTAAAACTCGCAGAATATGTTGTGCAGAATTACACAAGAGGAGACTTTTGGAACCAAAAATATCTCACTTTTTGCAGATGTATCATATTACCACCAGTTTGCCATTGAGGCAAATGGAGATTGAAACTATTAATCAGGTCAGGCTGTAAGAAATAATGAAATTCATCTGTGGCCCATGGGTTTCAAATGATTTAGCCAAATATAGCTAGTAGAACCAAGATTCAGGAAAAACAAAATAAAACAAACAATGCAATAAAAACAGGCTTCTAACTCCCAAGTCCACACCTAAAATTTACTTCATATGAACGAATCCACCTGTAATTCCTTTTACACAGAGGCAACAAGTTCTTTTTAAATCTTGGTTTTAAGAAGGTCCTATTTACAGCATACTATTGGAAGATTTTATATATGTATATATATGAACTACACAGTGACCAGATTATTATGATGTCTGAAGGCATAATAATCTGGCCACTCAGTATATATCATATCCTATATAATAAAAAGCTAATATGCAAATTGCCCCCTTGACCAGGAGTTCAACTAGCAGGCAGGCTGAGCAACCACCCATGTACCGTCCCCCTTGGCTGGACCCCACCCATGCACGAATTCATGCACCAGGCCTCATACATACACACAGACACACACACACACTGAATCGCCAGATTATTATGCGTCCAGAGATCATAATAATCTGGCCACTCAATGTATAGTCAGACTAGCTTTTGATTATAATTTTTCTTTTTTGGTAATTATATTTTTAATATTTGAGGCTTTACAGATGAAATCTTTGATTCTAATGGATTGTCATCCAATAGATTAAAATGTTAGCCCCCTTCTAGACGTAATCCTAATCCTAGTCTCAGAGATGCTCTACTTCCCTCCAACCCCTGTGGTAGTGGGGAGGGTTTTTTGTTTGCGTTTTTTTTTTTTTAACAAAACTGCTTCATGTTTCACTTCTTCCCTAGATTCTAGTTCATTTTCCTATTGAGATTAGATTACCTGCTACTCAAGTTCAGATGCTCTCTTTCCCAGTTTTTTTTCTCAAGGCCACCAAAAATGTTGGTTGCTTCCCCCTCTCCAAAAAAAAATGGGGAGAGAGATCTTTCCAGTTTTTTTGTGTGTCTAACGTATACTTTTATTGATTTCAGAGAGAAAAAGAGGGAGAGAGAGAGAGAAACATCAATGATGAGAGAGAATCCTTGATCGGCTGCCTCCTGCATGCCCCCATTAGGGATGGAGCCCACAAACCCCGGCAGGAATTTAGGGCTCTTCAGTCTGCAGGCTTATGCTCTATCCACTGAGCCAAACCAGCGAGGGCTTTATGCTTATCTTTAGCATAACATTTGTATGCAATATTGTATTAATTTGTTCCTGCGCTAGTCTATAAATTTCTTGAAGGCAGGACTTCATTGCTCTATCTTTGCTAGAGCAGCTGTCACCAACCTTTCGGACCTTGAGGACCACCAGTTGGCTCCAAAGGTTTTCTTAAACAAGCAGTTGCCAACCTTGGTCCTCACAGACCAGCGGTTGGTGACAGCTGTGCTAGAGCTTTAGGTGTACCTGAAGGTGATGCACATTATTTTTTGAGTTGGTGGATGCACCACAAAGTGGTTTTTAAAAAAATCTTTATTGTTGAAAGTATTACATATACGCCCCCATTCACCCCTGCCCCAGGCCCTCACCACCCCTCACTGTCTGTGTCCAGGGGTTGTGCTTATTTGCATACAGGGTCTTTGGTTGATTACCTCCCACCCTCCCCCACCTTTCCTCTGAGATTCTGCACTCTGTTCCATGCTTCCCTGTCTCTGGATCCACTTCATCAGTTTATTTTGTTGATTAGATTCCACATATGAGAAAACACGGTACCACAAAGGTTTAGCCCAAAGCCCTGGCTTCTCTCTTACTAGACCTTTCCATATGTTTCCTCCCTGCCCTAGAGTTTGCGCAGCAATCTCCTGAAGCAAGGTAGGACTGGGAGGGTACAAGTGGGAAGCCAGTAAAACAAAGCTGAAGGAAGAGGTGCAGATAAAAGCGTACTGCTGTCAAGAACAGAGATACCAATTAGCATGCATTGCCCTTACCATGGGAAAGAATATCAGACACTGCCCCCTGAGGACTGATGGCCGACCACCACCACCAACCACATGGCGCCACGCCGACGGCTCATGTTAGGAACCCAAATTCTTGTCCGGTCTAGCCCTGAGCCCAGACAAGTGAGTCACCTGGGGCAAGGCAAGCAGAAGACAAATCCCTAGGCTGCCCCCAGAAGTTTCCTTACAGCTTAGGGGGATGGCGGTCGAACCCAATGACCACAGGCAAGAAAGCTAGCCTACATGGCCATTCGTTTCGGGAATGAGTGTCCGATATGCGATGTCCCTGGCTAGCCATTGAGCAGTGTTAGTCCAGGTGGCATGTAGGGGCATGACCACAAAAGCGGCCTGTAAATCCAGAGCTGGGTGGGCAAACAGGCGCCGTACCTGACGGGCGGGGCTGACGGGGGGGGGGGGGCGGCTGTGTCTCCGCAGCACCCCCAAGCTCCCTCCGGCGGAAGGAACAAACGGCACAGTGGTCACTCCCCCTCGGACCTTGGCTGCCGCCAAGATGGGCAGCTCTGTGCCTTCATCTCACTCCTAATCTGGCTCAGGTCTCCCTCCGCCGACCCCCAAGGGTGCCCGGCCTGCAGACTTGGTGACTTGGAAGGGCAAGGGGTGGGGAGGGGTGGGTGCTCTGGAGGCACCTGTCCGCATCCCGTAGGGAACGGGTCTGGCGCTGCTTCTGCTTCCACAGACTTGTCTCTGGAGCCCTGGACCGACCAGAGGTGTGTGCCTGCCTGTTGGGGTGCTCTCACCCTAAGCCCGCGGCCGCAGCTGGACCGCCGGCCCGCCCCTCGCCCCGCCCCTCTCCGCAGGCCCCGCCCATCCCGCAGGCCCCGCCCCCTTCCCGGACATTTAAAGCGGAAAGTGCGAGCGACCCTCTGCAGCAGCTGCACTCCAATCGAGTCGTGCTTACGGAGACCCGGGGGCGAGCACCTCTCGGAAAGGCCGCCTCCGGGGCGGGCTCCACCGCCTTTTCAGACGACGTTTGTCCCTCGCGAGGCCCGGTTGAGCGACCGCGGGGCGGGGCGGGGCGCGCGGGGCGGGCAGCGGCGCCGCCATGGACGCCTGGGTCCGCTTCAGCGCCCAGAGCCAGGCCCGGGATCGGCTGTGCAGGTGCGGGCGGGGGCGGGGGCGGGGGCGGGACCCGCAGACCCTCGTGCGGCGAAGGCAGTTCAGCTACGGGGGTCAGGAAGGGTCAACTCGGGCTTCGGGGGCCGCGCGGGCGCGAGGCGCTGCGGGAGCCGGCCGTGCGCTGATTCGTTTCTGCCCCCGGGAAAGATGGTGAAACTGAGGCACGAGAGGGCCAGCGGGAGACGCTCAGGGCTGCCGCGTCCACGAAAGATCCGCACGGCCCTCGCTGGGCGGCGGTGCAACGGGAGTGCTTGGCCCCGGAGCGGTGGCGAGCGACCGGACTCTGCCCCGAGCCGAGGACCGGTTCCAAGTCTCCCTGTCCCCGTCCCTGCTGTCACCGGGGACTCCGCCTCCGTCCTGCCTTCCGGTCTCAGTTCCGCTCCGGGGCCCGCGGAGCTCTTAGTTCACCGCTAATGAAGAATAGTGTGCCCCCAGGGTCCCCCAGCCTCACCCACCACGGACTGCCCGCTGGTGCTGGCCAGGGGCCCCGCGCCGCTCTCCTCCGCGCTCAGCCCCGTCAAGTCTCTTAATTTCTCAGCCCCAAGCAGTGCTCCCACCCCGTCTGGGCTCCTCTTGACCCTTATGCCTTCCCCTATGGCCTGAAGGAGAAGCGGTGAGGTATGGACGTGAAGAGCAGGAAAGGGAGTGGCCGCAACCTGGGGAAGGGGAGTCCATCCTTGCCTTTGGGAGGACACTTGCGCGGGGAGGTTAGGGAGGTCCCGCCTTTGCTTGCCTGTCTCCCCCAGGGCCGCCCAGTATGCCTGCTCCCTTCTTGGCCACGCGCTGCAGAAACGTGGGGCCAGCCCGGAGCTGCAGAAACAGATTCGACAGCTGGAGGGTCACCTGAGCCTAGGAAGAAAGCGTAAGTAACTTTAGGCTTTATTATCCCAACACTCCCTCCAGCTATTCGCTTAGTCCTGCTGCCTGTTTTTACCTTCTCTGCCAGTTCTCCCGCATTTGGTTTTGCATTCTCCCCCTACGTGCGTCCCCACAGAGGTGAGACGACAGGAGTGTGAGTGTAATGAAGGACTAGAAAAACGGGCAAGTTTGAGAAAACTAAACTGGGACACGAATTAATTAAAATTTTAAGTAAAAAAGAATGAACTGTTTCTGCTCTTTTAAAGTATTTGTTTTTGTTTCTATCACATGCTCAACTTTCACCCTCTTGCTTTTTCTCTTTCTCTGTTTTGCTCTCCGCCTTTCTACTTCCAAATCTCTGGGTTTTCCTGCGGATCCCACAAGTTCTCCGCCTGGGCAACTCGGCAGATGCCCTCGAGTCAGCCAAACGCGCTGTGCACCTGTCAGATGTCGTCCTGAGATTCTGCATCACTGTCAGTCACCTCAATCGAGCCTTGTACTTCGCCTGTGACAATGTCCTGTGGGCTGGGAAGTCTGGACTCGCCCCCCGCGTGGATCAGGAGAAGTGGGCCCAGCGTTCCTTCAGGTTTGGTGGCCTTTTTATTCTACAAGACCTTTTGTATTCTTCATGCCTCATTACTGTTCGTGAGAGAAGGACCCCTCAGGCTCTTCCCAGAATGTGCGCATCTTAATTACTCGCCTGCTTCTCACCACTCACATCTCAAACTATCCGAGCTTAAGGAATGGAGGAGGTGGGAGACAAATGCGCTTCCATAATGAATGACTAAGATTGGGAAAGATGTTATTTTAATTCTGCTTCTATCTATACCATAGATCAGCGATTTTCAACCTTGTTCATCTCATGGCACACATAAACTAATTACTAAAATTCTACGGCACACCAAAAAAATATTTTTTGCCAACCTAACAAAAAAGTAGGTTTAATTTTGATTCATTCACACCAGATTGCTATTGTGTTGGCTGTTGTCATCTTTTTTTTTTCTACTTGATAAACTAAGGGAAAAGAGGTCAGTACTCCTGGCTAAATAGTCAGGTATTGCATGTTTTAAAAATTCTTGTGGCACAGCCGAGACCGGTTTGGCTCAGTGAATAGAGTGTTGGACTGTGGACTGAAGGGTCCCGGGTTCAATTCTGGTCAAGGGCATGTACCGTGGTTGCAGGCACATTCCCAGTGGGGGGCGTGCAGGAGGCAGCTGATCGATATTTCTCTCTCATCGATGTTTCTGACTTTCTATCCCTCTCCCTTCTACTCTGTAAAAAATCAATAAAATATATATTTAAAATAAATAAAAAAAATAAAATAAAATGATGATAATTCTTGTGGCACACCAGTTGAAAATCGCTGCCATAGATTACTCTCTTCACTACCTGCTGATGTAGTCATTCTATAAATATTTAGTAAGTGCTTATTATAGTCCAGGGAATAAAGCAGAGAGCCAAACAGATAGGATTCCTGTTCTCATGAAACTTCTGGTCTTGTGGGATAATCATGTTAAAACTAGAGGCCTGGTGCACAAATTCATGCACAGGTGGGGTCCAGAGGCCTGGGTCAGCTGAGGGGAGGGGCCGAGGGTGATTGGCGGACTGGCCCCACCTCCCTGGTCTAATGCCAGTTGAACTCCTGCTCAAGGGGACAATTTTCATATTACTCTTTTATTATATAGGATAAGTAACACCAAACCAGGTATATGAGGAAAAGTATAGGATATTGTGAAATAAATAACACTAAGATTGAAAGATCAGGAAAGAGTCCTAGCTGGTTTGACTCAGAGGATAGAGCATCGGACTGAGGCCCAAAGGGTCCTGAATTTGATTCTGGTCAAGGGCACATTGCCAGGGTGTGGGCTTGATCCCCGTGGGAGGTATGCAGGAGGCATCTGATCAGTGATTGTTTCTCATCATTGCTGTTTCTATCTCTCTCCCTTGCCTTCCTTCTCTGAAATCAATATAAATAAATAAGATCAGGAAAGAACTCTTTGAGAAAAATAATATTTTAGGTAAGGCCTGAAGTTTGAGTAGAAGTTAGACAAAGCAAACAGTAGCAGAGAACACCTTTTCAAACAGAAAATAGCATTTTCTAAGGCTTTGAACCAAGAAAGACTTTGGGGAATTAAAAAAATAGAAAGAAAGTTAGTGAAATGGATAGCACTGAGTAAAGGCATACTTTCAAACTGGAGGGGTAGATGGGTCAGGTCACTCATGAAAGATAATGATGAGATATTTTTTGTTTAGTTTTGAGAAAATTTTTATCCTAGCCCTGGCTGGTGTGGCACAGTTTGTTGGAGTGCCGCCCAGTCCTGTACACCAGAAGATGGCGGGTTCGATTCCTGGTCAGGGCACATACCCAGCTACCCAGCTTGTGGGTTTGATCCCTGGTCAGTGTGCGTGGCAGAGTCAAATGATCAATGCCTCTCTCTCTCTCTCTCTCTCTCTCTCTCTCTCCCCCCCTTCCTTCCTCTCTCTAAAATCAATGTTTAAAAATTAAAAAGTAGAAATCCTGAGTATAATGGGTTCTAACTAGGGATATGACATGATTTAAATGTGTTTAAAGAAGATTTCTCGCTGCAGTGTGAGAATGGATTGCAGTAGGGCCCAAGAGGATAGAAGCTGTTATATGGCCAAGAGATATGGCTTGAACTAAAGAGCTGGCAAGTAATGAAGACGCAAAGAAATATGATTTGAGAATAAAATTATCTGTATACATATCAGATATATATACATATATAGACATATTTGTTTCTCGTTATGCTATGATTCTCTGTTCCTTTAGATTATATTAGGCAGCATCTTTCTGTCTCCATTTCTGTGATGTTTTTCTACATGGCATGTGATGTAAGAGGGCTGTGGACAGAGGCATGATTGGAGTAGGATGGAAAAGCACTTATCTTGAAGAGCTTTTATGCCATGTTTATTCATTTCATTCAACAAATATTTATCAAGCTCTTACTATAAGCAGACACTGGTGTAGGTATAGGGACCCAGCGGTAAAGACAAACAGCTCCTGCTCCTATGGTGCTCACATTGTAACGGGAGGAGACACACATAAGGAATAAATGAAGCCCTAACCGGTGTGGCTCAGTGGATAGAGCGTCGGCCTGCAAACTGAAGGGCATGTACCTTGGTTGCGGGAACATCCGCAGTAGGGGGTGTGCAGGAGGCAGCTGATCGATTTTCCTCACGCATCTATGTTTCTAACTCTATCCCTCTCCCTTCCTTTCTGTAAAAAAAAAAAAAATCAATAAAACATATCTTTTAAAAAAGAATAAATGAAAATACAGAGTGATAAATGCTGTGCGGGAAATTGAAAGAGGGTCACGTGATAGAAAGTAAACGGCTTGCTCCTTTAGCAGGGCGGGGTCATGGCAGGCCTCTCTGGAAAGGTGACATGAAGAGTGTTGAGAAGAGGAGCTTATGCTGGGGCGAGGGGCAAGAGTGACCATTGGGGGACAGGTTAGAAGACTAAAGTAGGAGTGCAAGCAAGAGATGATGGTGGCTTAGACTGGAGATGGAGTGTAGTAGAGCTGCTTAGATTCAGGCTGTGTTTTGGAGATAGGACAATCATACAGAGCACAGACCACTGTTGTGAGAATGGATTCAAAATAGACGGTTCTTAAGGAATTTATAATGTAACACATTTGGCAAGCTGCTTAACACCTCTGGGCCTCTTTTTGTTTTGTCAATTTTCATTGGCAGATATTTTTTCCTCTTATTTTAGAGGGAGTGGAAGGGAGGGGAGATACGTAGAAAGGACAGAGAGAAACATCAGTGTGAGAGAGCCACATCCATTGATTGCCTCCCACACGCACAACTGGGGCAGGGAACCTGCAACCCAGGTATGTGCCCTTGCCCAGAATCGAACCTGAGACCCTTCAGTTCACAGGCTGACGTTTTAAACACACTGGCCAGCACACTTCTTTCTGTTTGTTTGTTTTATTACATAAAAGGGTTGGATTTAAATCACTTATAATTTAACTCTGAAACAACTGAAGCTTATTCTTTAAAAACAAATGTGTGCCCAGCTGGTGTGGCCCAGAGGTTGACCATTGACCTGTGAGCCAGGAGGCCATGGTTTGATTCCTGGCCGGGGCCATGACCGGGCTGTGGGCTCGATCCCCAGTGGGGGACATGGAGGAGGCAGCCAGTCAGTGATTCTTTCTCATCATTGATGTTTCTATTCTTCTCTCCCTTTCCCTTCCTCTCTATGAAATAAAAAACATACTTATAAAATAAAAAGAACAAATTTGTATTACTGTAGTTCAGGTTGAATGTATGTGTGTTAATGTGTTGCCAAGTGGAAAAGTGAAATTTGAGGTTGATCTTGGAAGATTTGATGATGCTCATGACCTTAAGGTGATTATAAACATATTAGTTACAGAAAGGTGGGAGGACATTCCTAATAGTGGGCGCTAGAACACATCCACTTCTGGGTTCTAATGGGTACTCCTTTGCATTTTGGCGAGGAAGAAATGTTCGAGTGTTCTGTTGGGTATGCTAAGTGGGTAACGTGCCCTTACTGACCCTCCGTCCTGTGTATCTCAGGTACTATCTCTTTTCGCTCATCATGAATTTGAGTCGTGATGCCTATGAGATTCGCCTACTGATGGAACAGGAGTCTTCCGTTTATAGCCGGCGACAGAAGGGTTCTGGAGGAGGAGCCCCGGGAGGAATGGAAACTGGGGGACCTGGGGATCCAGGGACTCCAGGAGGAGGCCTACCCCAAATAGCTCTGAAGCTTCAGCTCCGAGTCCTGCTCCTGGCTCGGGTCCTTCGGGGTAATCCCCCGCTTCTGCTGGATGTAATCAGAAACGCCTGTGACCTCTTCATTCCACTGGACAAACTAGGCCTCTGGCGCTGTGGACCCGGGATTGTGGGGCTCTGTGGCCTCGTGTCCTCCATCCTGTCTATTCTCACCCTAATCTGCCCTTGGCTACGACTCAAGCCCTGACACACTGGTACAGGATAAGGAGGGGACCTGAATTGGTAAGATGGAATCTTAGATTGTCCCCAATGTCCCAGCCCCATCCTAATTCTACTTCTTGGTTACAGTTGAAACCCAGAGATTTAGGGGTAAACCAGGGGTGGGGAATATCTGGCCCATGGGCTGATAAGGCCCGCAAAATCATTTGGTCTGCCCTCCAAGGCATTAGGGGTGAGTTAAATAAAAGACCAAATATATGAGGCTAACTTAAGTTGATAATTTTTATGGCCCCTGAAAGATGTTATAAATATCCGAATGGCGCTTGTCAGAAAATGGTTCCCCAGCCCTGGGGTAGAGGGAGGAGCTTTGGGAAAATGAGAGGAAAGGTGACTTGTGTAGTCAGCAGAATGATTCTTATGTTCAGATCTGCTGGAGCTTTTGTTCTTTTCCTCCTACACTGCATTGTCTGTGTCTCTCCTGACTATTTTGATTTGTCTCTTAAGTCTTATATTCTGTCTCTTTTATTTTCTCTTCTCAGTCCCCTGTCCTAGGAATTTAATCAGCAGCAAGATGACTTTTTGGTAGGGGAGAAGGTGTGTTCTGTAAGATTCTAATTGCCTTCTTTTTCCTCACAGAGGTAGCTTGTGGCAGATTTTACCCTCTTCAGACTCCAGCCTATAATTTTAAAGACTTACGTCCCTCATTCCCCAGAAGTGGTTCGCTGCTTCCTCTTCCTCCCTCCTGACTACCTCACCAACCTCGCTCGTGACCTGGCCCTTACCCTCCCCTCCACTCACATCTGCAGGTTTCGGCTTTCACTTTGACTTTAGGGCTTCATCTGTAGCCTGTTCTTACTCCTTCTTTTGCCTACCCAGAATGATGCCATGTCTAACATCTTGCTGTAAATATTGTACAGTGATTCTGTGTAAATAGATAGGCCCCTGCTCACAATGGAGAGCAAGCCTTCTAGGCCAGCCAATAAAGATCAGTTTGCTCATTGATGTTTGGTCTGGTCCTGTGTGTTCTTATCATCTGAAGCCCCTATTTCTGTCACTAGGGTTTGGATTTTTTTATGGCATTATCTACTGCATCATCACCCACAGACTTTTATTGACACCTAAACTCTGCAGGGCATCATACTAGGTGGTAGACACACAAAAAGCTTAACTCCTCGGTCCCAGCGTCAGATGCCTGTAGCCTCCTTGGGAAGATGAGAATCTGATGTGAAAGGAATTATACAAGTTCCACAAAGCACATGCCATCCCAGTTCAGTTTATAGTCCCTCCAAAAACTGGAATGCCACAGGCGGCAGAGGCTGAGTCCAAACAAAACTAAGTGGATTGACTTGGCCTGTGGGCTTGTCCCTTCCCATCAGTTGGGACTCCCCTGGGGGGTTAGGTAAACAAAACCGCTGTTATCAGCTCTTTATTGTTTAGACCTCGGGTTGAGATGAATGCAGTTAGGAAGTAAAAAGTCTCTATCTCCCACTCTTTTTATTCCAAACCCAAAGAAAGCATTATTGTCTGGAAACAACAAAGGACAGGAAAAGGGAGAAGGAAACAGCAGAAGAGTCCAGAGTTGTGTTCCCTTTGGAATTTGAGACGACGCCTCCAGGGGGCAGCACCAAGGCAGAGAACTAGACTAAGATCGCTCAGTCCTGTCCTCTGTCTGGGGCTCCCCACAGGTCCCCACCATCCCTCCTCCCATTCCTTCCAACTTTATTTTTAGCTGGCAGTGGGAGGGGGCAGGATGGGAGGGAAACTAACGAAAACAGAAAGAGAGAGGGACAGGCACAGAGGACTTCTCCGCCGGCCAGAACAGCCAGGCATGGCGCTGCCGCTCACCCCTCACCTGTTCTTGTCCCTGATGGTCCTGACAGGTGAGGGAGGTTCACTTACTGGTTTCTGGTGGGAAACGAGGACAGTGGATTGTTTGGCACTGGGACTCCAGGGTTACAGTTATTTGGGAGTTAGGGTGAAAGATTAACGCTGAGTCTCCATTGCTAGTGTGTCTGTATGTCTGTGTGTGCGTGTGTGTGTGTGTTTGCACGTTTACATTCTTATGCCCACAGCATATGACTGCTTAAGTATTGAGATTGTCAGAGCCTGTGTAAGATTTGTGATCCAATTGTCTAAAACCTGTGTCCTGAACTCTGGAGAAGTCAGAGGACCACAAAGACACAGGATGTGACCTTCCACGTGGCCACTCTGATTCCTATTCGCCCCTCCCTTCCCCTCCAGACCCTTGGTGGTCTCTGGAGCTTGAGGCATAGCTGCCTCTGTAGTCAGAGCCCTGGGTTTATCTAACCAATGAGCTACAGCCCTGGCATTTTCCTGGGTGCAAAAAGGTTCACATACAAAACACCTTTTTGAAAATGAGCGTGGTTTGAGGCAGAGCTATCGCCACTGGCGGGAGTGAGGTGCTCTAAGGGGGTGGCTTGAAAGGAAGAAGCAAGACACAGGGAAAGAACCCTGGGAGACGCCAGAAGCTGGAATGTTTCCTCACCAGTGCCCTGTAATCTTCGTTTCCTAAAATACCAGCTCTGATTTTAAAGGGATGGGAGGGAAGAATCAGCCAGAATAGGATGGGGAGGGGGCATCTTTAGAGTGGGTCGACAACTAAGGAAGGAATTCGGAGGGCAGTGAGGAGGGTGGGTACATTTTGAAAGGAAACTGGTGGTTGTGGGAAACTTTAGGGCGAAGGGATCCTTACTAGGATGAATGGCAAACCATGTGTGTGGGCAGGCGAGGGGCCCCACCCAGTTAATTGCCACTGGGGTTTTCAGGGCTGGACTCACCCAGAGACCTAGACGTTGGAGAATGAGAGTGAGCCGGTAACAATGACACTGGGAGTCAAGAGGGAGGGAGGAGAGACCCAGACAGTCTCCTGTTCTCCCCATGGTCCTGGTTTTGGGGAGAATTTGAAAGGCATGGTTGTTCTGGGGCTGCAGACAGTCTCTCTCCCTCTTTTAACCCTCAGCTTGGGGAGGAGGATGTGTAGGAGGAATGATGTGGAAAAGAGGAACTTGACCCAGGCTTGTCTGTAAATTAGATTTCAGGGGTTGGATGGAAATACAGCTGTGCGCTAGCATGGCAGAGGGCCATAGGTTAGGCAGCTGGACACAGTTACAGGAAGGAAATCATCCTTGCCTGGAGCTCTGAGTCCATGACATTGACAGAGGCCAGGCAGCTTATGAGTAACTAGAGGCCTGATGCACGAAATTCATGCAAGAGTAGCCCCCCCTCCCCCCACCCCCCTCGCTGCCTCTGGCATCCAGGACCCGGGCTTCCCTTGCAGCCCCGGCTTCATCCGGAAGATTGTCCTGTCTAATTAGCATATTTTGCTTTTCTTATTAGAGATGAGCAGAGAAATAGCAAAACATGTCCTTCACAGCTTCTCTCTGGGCATTCCCTAGCCTCTCTGGCGGCTGCCTGCTAACCTTATGATCCCGGCCCCCCAGGTCTCTGCTCCCCCTTCAACCTGGATGTGCATCACCCACGTCTATTCCCAGGGCCACCTGAGGCTGAATTTGGATACAGTGTCTTACAACATGTTGGGGGTGGACAGCGATGGTGAGGAGGAAGCCAGCGGGGCATGAGACGGGGGCTGTGATGGAGCGTAACGGGGCGAGGCAGATGGAAATCTAAAGGAATCGGGTCTCTGGAACTGGCTGGCTCTAGATTTGCCACCCCATGCACTTACCCTCTGGACTCTCTCTCTCTCTCTCTCTCTCTCTCTCTCTCTCTCTCTCTCTCTCGTATGGCCTATCTCAAAGGTCATGGTCACACTGTGCTTATATTCAGGATGCTGGTGGGTGCCCCCTGGGATGGGCCTTCCGGTGACCGAAGGGGAGACATTTACCACTGCCCTGTAGGGAGCTCCCACAATGCCACATGTGCCAAGGGCCACTTAGGTAAGATGCCTCACTCTTCTAGTCCTAACCCCTAACCTTCATACACTGGTAACTTTGGCTCCTTATACCTCACCTTCACCCTCGTATCCCACATACTCCCTGTCCCCGACTTGACCCTGATCTCTTCTCAAACCCTTCCAAAATCACCCTGAATTCAAGCACCCCATCTGTGACCCCATGATCTCATTCTCTTCTACCCCACTCCCACTAGGTGACTATCCACTAGGAAATTCATCTCGTCCTGCTATGAACATGCACTTGGGGATGTCTCTCCTGGAGACAGATGGTGATGGGGGCTTCATGGTGAGCTAAGGAAAGGGTGTGACTGGCTCTGAAGGTTTGTGGCAGAGAAAGAGCAGTATGGTGAGGGAAGCTGGTCTATGAAGAGGGCCAAGGAGTTAAAAACCCTAGAAAGTAAGGGGGGATCTCAGTGCCTCCTCTTGTTCCGAGGGTGCCTCCCAACCTGGGAGTAACTGTGTCTCCCCCCGACCCCCAGGCCTGTGCCCCACTCTGGTCTCGTGCTTGCGGTTCCTCTGTCTTCAGTTCTGGAATATGTGCCCATGTAGACGCTTCGTTCCGGCCCCAGGGAAGCCTGGCACCCACTGCACAGCGTAAGTCAGAGGAGGGCTGAGGTTCAGTCCTCAGCACGGGGAAAGGATGGGGCATCAGGGTCTGATGGGGAAAGGATGGGGCGTCAGGTCTGATGGGGAAAGGATGGGGCGTCAGGTCTGATGGGGAAAGGATGGGGCGTCTGGGTCTGATGGGGAAAGGATGGGGCGTCAGGTCTGATGGGGAAAGGATGGGGCGTCAGGGTCTGATGGGCCTGCATGGCTGTCCTCACTGCTACCTAATGTGTCTGCACAAGTGCCATGCTTCCTAACAGGTTAGAATTCAGATGCAACCAGGGCACTAAGACTCCATAAACTGATCAAAACAACTTCAAAAACTCAACTCTCACTGTATCCCTCCATACCCTTGGCGACAGCATTTACCTCACCATTCTCCAATGTGTCATCTATTTTTATACCTCCAGCTCCTTCCTTTTGTTTAAATAATTCTCCACCCAAATGCCTTTACTTGTATTCTCCTCTCCTCAAACATCGTCAGTCTTCAGTATTGTCTCAGCAGCTGCCTCCTTTGATTGCTCACTATCAGTGCTATGTTTCTACCTGGCATTCAATTCTTTTTTTCCTTTTCTTTTTTTGGTAATATGTTTATACTAGGGACCCAGTGCACGAATTCATGCACCTTGAAAGGAACTGTGGGCCCTGAGGCTGTGGTGCGCACAGGAGCGAGTTTCGCTCATCCTCCATGTCCCCTCCTGGTCTCTCCCGATGCGGGCCCAGTCCCTTGTCTGCTGGCAGCCCCACTCCTGCCGCTGCTCTCCCACGCACTCATGGTGCTGGCCCCGCTCATATCTGCTGACAGCATGGAGCAGTTGGGACCTGCACCAGCAGTGGGTGCAAGTGGGGCCGGTGCCATCAGTGGGTGCATGCAGTGGCTACTGCCCCAATTGCCCCTCAGAAGCCAGGGGAGGTGGAGAAGCCCTCAGGGGTGATCAGGGCCGGCACCCAGCACTGGCAGTGGGTGCAAGCAGCAGCTCCAGTGCCGGCAGCAGGTGTGAGCACCAGGCAGGACCGTGGCACACGAGAGCAAAGAATTTTCAGTAACCGCCTGAGGCTCGCCCTGATGACAAAGACCGGCGCCTTGCCTTAGTCTGAGCCCCCACTCACCTGCTCCACCACCCCACCATGGCTGATGCCTGCCATGTTCTGCGCACCCCCTGGTGGTCAGCACATATCATAGCAACTGGTTGTTCTGCTGTTCAGTTTTATATATATAGATTGATTTCAGAGAGAGGAAGAGAGAGGGAGAGATAGAAACATCAATGATGAGAGAAAATCATCAATTGGCCACCTCCTGCACGCACCCCCTACTGGGGATCCACAGCTGGGGCATGTGCCCTGACAGGAGTCAGCTGAACCATGACCTCCTGGTTCATGGGTCGATGCTCAACCACTGAGCAACACCAGCCTGGCTTTTCCCCAGGATATTGCATGTATGCCCATCTCTTCTTTTATTCATTTCTACACTTACCCAGGGCCTGGCATACTACCTTCCTTGCATGACCGAAGAGCCTAATACATGTTTAAATTGAATGTGCCCCTATGACCTCTTCCCTTGTTGCCCTCATGCCCAATGTCCTGTATCCCTCTGCTCTCTATCACCACACCCCTCTTCCTAGGCTGCCCCACATACATGGATGTTGTCATCGTCTTGGATGGCTCCAACAGCATCTACCCCTGGTCTGAAGTTCAGACTTTCCTACGAAGACTGGTGGGGAGACTGTTCATTGACCCAGAGCAGATACAGGTAAGAGAGGTCAATAAGGATGGGCTTGGAGGGGAGAGACCGGGAGAAAGGTAACAAATGTAGACAGTGTCTTCAGGAGGATCCAGGCGCTCACCGCCCCTCCCTTACACACTTCCTTCTCCCTCCCTACTTTCATACACACATTTCATTTAAAAATATGTCATTTATTGATTTCAGAGAGAAAGGGAGAGGAAAGGAGAGATAGAAACATCAGTGATGACAGAGAATCCTTAATTGACTGTCTCCTGCACAGATATTGGTCACTGGTGGATAGAGCTCCCCCACTGGGAACGGAGCCCACAACCCGGGCAAGAGCCCAGACCAGGAATCAAACCCCGACCTCCTGACTCATAGGCGGACACTCAACCGCTGAGCCACAACAGTTGGGCTACACACATTCGTCTGACTGTGCGCTTCCTCCTCAGGTGGGGTTGGTGCAGTATGGCGAGAGCCCTGTGCATGAGTGGTCCCTGGGAGATTTCCGAACCAAGGAAGAGGTGGTGAGAGCAGCAAGGAACCTGAGTCGGCGGGAGGGACGAGAAACAAAGACTGCCCAAGCAATAATGGTGGCCTGGTGAGGCACTGGGACGGGGAGTGTGGGAGCAGAGTGAGGAGGCCTGGATGGGTTAGGGGAGGTTTGGCGTGCAGTGTATACATCCCAGGATGCCTTGCATGCTTATCTCTATGTGAATGGTGGGTGGAGGAAAACTAAGTTGACTGTCAGTGCACTCCTTCTCGTCACATTTCTACAAAATATCTGTCTGTATCGCTCCGTGTTTCTGCTTTGTTGGTCTCTGCACACAAAACTCTCTCTCCATCCTGTCACTCCCACTTTGATCTTGATCCTCAGGTTCTCCATCACTCATGTCCCTGCTCACTTTCCAAACATGATGCAAACTCCTCTGGTGAGACTAGCCTGACCTTACCATTCTTTTTCATTCTACACTAGAGACCTGTTGCAGGAAGATCCTGCAAGAATAGAGCTTCTTGGGGCCTGAGCAAAGCTCCCTCCCTTCTCTGCTGCCTTGCTCCCTTCTCCACTACCTAGCTGTCTCCTGTTTCCGCTGCCTCACTCCCGCCTCTACTGCCCTTCTCCCCTGCCCTGCTTGCTTACTTCTCCACAGCTTTGCTCCCTTCTTCAGTGTTTGGCTTCTTCTGTGTGGATATGCAAATTAACCGCCATCTTGGTTGGGTTAATTTGCATACTCACTCTGATTGGCTTGAGGGCGTGGCTTGTGGGTATGATGAAAGTACAGTCTATTTGCATATTACTCTTTTATTAGATAGAACTCCCTTAATATATATCCTCCCAAATGCACTCTTTGCTAAATTAATGCAGGAATGAATGAATTTTATACTTATTGCTCTGGTTGGGTAGCTCAGTTGGTTAGAGCATCAACCCAATACACCAAGGTCGTGAGTTCAATCTTCAGTCAAGGCACATACCAGAATCAACCTACATATGCAGAAATACATAGAAAGCAAAAATCTTTCTCTCTTTCAAATCCATTTAAAAATAAAGGAATTTTACGAGAGAGAACCAAGATGGCGGCATAGGTAAATACCTATTGTTCTGCCCCGTGCAATAATTCAGAAACTACAACATAACAACAAAACAAACATCACCCAGAATCACCAGAAAGCTGGCTGAGTGAAAACTCCACAAATAAAAGTAAAGGTGGGACACCGAGACTCAGAAGAGCGGCGGGAGCGCAGCCTTGAAGATGGAAACAGGTTAGGAGCCATCCTGGTAGCGCGCAAGGGCTGTAGGGCTGGAGCAGCAACCCCAACTGGATTTCGCCAATGGGGAGGGCAGAGACGTACCACTACACGGATTCCCCAGCGCCAGGGGAGGTCCGAGATCCGGGGTACGTGGAGACGTACCACTACACGGATTCCCCAGCGCCAGGCGAGGTCCGAGATCCGGGGGACGCACCCTGGAAGCGGGGTGCGGCAGAGGTCTCCTAGTTTGCGGAAAAACCGGGTAGCTGGGAAAAGAAGTTTGCACGCAAGTGTCGCACAAACACGCGACTTGCTCCCTGGAAACTTGTCTCCTGGCCCCGGAAACCACCTATTTTACAACCCTGGGCTAGACTTTGGGTGTGCAGACTCATTTGGGGAGAGGCAGAGTTGTCTGGCAAGGGGAAGAGACTAGCGGCTTTCTCTTGGAGGTGCCTGCAGCCATCCCCATCCGACAGAGACCTGCGCACATGCAAGCACTGCATAGGACGTAGCTGACACTGAGGCTGCCTTCGCAGCTCAGAGACTCCGCCCATCCAACCTGAACACAGTCTCCCTTCACAGCCAATTGGCCTGGAGGTCAAACCCTCCTAGGGCTAACAACAACAAGCTGGGTTTAAATTCAAAAATACTGTACAACCCATAAAGGATTGCTGTAAGAGTACCCATATCAAATAACTGGGGAGGCTGTGCCACTGACCCTTAGAGGATATCTACCACATAAAGCAGCCACCATGCAGAGATATGGAAAGAAATCAGGTGTGAAAGAAATGGAGGAGAAAAGACGACAAGACATAGAGTTCAAAACCACGGTTATAAGGCTTTTTAAGAGGCTCCTAGAAAAGGCCAATGAACTTAATGAGAATTACGAGGAAATAAACAAGACCAACCAGGAAATGAATGAGACTTACAAGGAAATGAATGAGACCCTCAAGGAAATGAACAAGACCTCTGAGGATATGAACAAGACCCTCACGGATATAAAAAAAGAACCAACTAGAAATCAAGCATACACAGACTGAAATAAAAAATATTACACAAAGTCCTAAAAGCAGTCCAGAGGGCCACAAGAACCAAGTCAAAGATTTGAAATACAAAGAAGCAAAATCCACTCGGCTTAAGCAAGAAACAAAAAGAATTCAAATAATTGAAGATAGTGTAAGGGGCCTCTGGGACAACCTCAAGCATGCCAACATCCAAATTATTGGGGTGCCAGAAAAGAGAGAGAGAAAGTTAATGAAAACCTACTTGAAGAAATAGTGACTGAAAACTTCCCCCACCTGGTGAAAGAAACTGACTTAAAAGCCCAAGAAGTACACAGACCCCCAAAATATAGGAATCTAAAGAGGGCCACACCAAGACATATCATAATTAAAATGCCAAGAGCAAAAGATAAAAAGAGAATATTAAAAGCAGCAAGAGAAAAACAATTGGTTACCTACAGGGGAGCACCCATACGATTGTCAGCGGATTTCTCAACAGAAACAATGCAGGCCAGACGGGAGTGGCAAGAAATATTCAAAATAATGAATAGCAAGAATCTACAACCAAGATTACTCTATCCAGCAAAGCTATCATTCAGAATTGAAGATCAGATAAAGTGCTTCGCAGATAAGAAAAAGCTAAAGGAGTTCATCACCACCAAACCAATATTATATGAAATGCTGAAAGATATTCTTTAAGAAAAGAAGAAAAGTGTAAAAATATAAATTATGAACAACAAATACACATCTATCAACAAATGAACTTAAAGATCAAGTGAATTGATAGGCTGATGAACAGGATAGACTGGTGAATATAACAGAAGCCTAGACATAGAGAGGGAATGGACTGACAACTCTTGGGGAGAAATGGGCTGTGGGAAGTACAGCAAGAGACTGGACAAAAATCTTGCAACAATGGGAGCGGACATTGGGGTGGGGGTGGTGAGGGTGGTGGGTGGGATAGGTACAGGGTGGAGGGGAGATATAGGGGGATAAAAAAGGGGAAACAATGTAATTAATAAACTGAACAATAAAGATATAAAAATAATAAAATAAAATAAAATAAAAAAAGAATCAAAGAGAAATAAATTTTCAGATAGAAGAAAACTAATCAAGTTTGTCACGAACAGACTTGCTCTGTAGGAAACGCTAAGGAAGCTTTTCAGTCTGAAAGGAAATGATACCAAATGGGAACTCAGATCCTCAGAAAGGAAAGAATATTAAAAATAAAGAATTTATGGATGAATAAAAAATAATAAAAATAAAGGAATTTTATATTGATTTGCACTGGTGATATGCTAATCTATATGTTCTATGATATTCAAGCATTTGAGCTCTTACTGTGTGTCAGTCTGCATGCCAGACACTGTTGGGGAGATGGTCTAAAAGGCAAGATGCTGGACCTCAGTGAACTGGTGACGCTGCTGTGTGTGTGTGTGTGTGTGTGTGTGTGTGTGTGTGTGTACACGTATGTACATCTGCTCACACCTCCTTTCTCTCTCTTCTCAGCACAGAAGGATTCAGTCAGTCCCGGGGGGGCCGCCCCGAGGCTGCGCGGCTGCTGGTGGTTGTCACAGACGGAGAGTCACATGACGGAGAGGAGCTCCCGGCAGCACTGAAGGCCTGTGAGGCCGGACGAGTGACCCGCTATGGCATTGCCGTGAGATTCCGCTCTCCTGGAAGGATGGGGCGGGGGATGGTGACATCAGGGCTGGGAACGAGAAAACCACTTCCCAGCCACCAGCCGGCTTCCCCGGCCTTCACTTGGGTTGGCTGTGTTCTGCACCAGCTCTGACACCCCAGCCCACAGCCAACACCCGCCCTGCGCTCTGGCCCCAGGTCCTCGGCCACTACCTCCGGCGGCAGCGCGACCCCAGCTCTTTCGTGCGGGAGATCAGAGCCATCGCCAGTGACCCAGACGAGAGGTTTTTTTTCAACGTCACCGATGAAGCGGCGCTGACCGACATTGTGGATGCACTGGGAGACCGGATTTTTGGCCTTGAGGGTAAGGATTCCCTGAAGAAATGGAAGGTGGGGAAGGGGGTTCTGGGATAGAGGTGCCTCAATATTGTCTCGTGCCCAAGGGTCCCGTGGAGAAAACGAAAGCTCCTTTGGTCTGGAAATGTCTCAGATTGGTTTCTCTGCTCATCGGCTAAAGGTTGGACAGCCTGACCTCTCCATGCATGACCCCTCTCGACCTCTGACTCCGCCCCTTTAACCCCAGGGTTGTTCTATATTCCTCCTTTAACCAGTGTCCATTCTGACGGCTCCCGGCTTTCGCCCTGACCCTGGCCTGTGCTCCCGGGCCCCCTCCCTCCCAGAGAGCTTTGCTCTGACTCCCCGCTGCCTTTGTGGTGACCCGGTCTGTTCTGCCCCACAGGATGGGATTCTCTTTGGGATGGTAGGGGCCTATGACTGGGGGGGCTCCGTGTTATTATGGCTTAAAGAAGGTCACCACCTTTCCCCCTCACGGACGGCCCTGGAAGATGAGTTCCCCCCTGCATTGCAGAACCATGCGGCATACCTGGGTGAGCAGCAGGGGTCTGCAGAGGCCTGAGAGGTGGGGGACGCTCCCGGGTGTGGGGGACGAGGCACTGCCTCTGCACTTACGCAGTTACGCACTGACCTCTGCTACTCTCCTCCGGACCCCTCCTAGGCCTGTAGGCATCCCGCCCGTTCTGACCCCATCTTCTTTTCCTTCCGCCCCGATTCCGTGCCCACTTCCAGGTTACTCTGTTTCCTCCATGCTTTTGCGGGGTGGACACCGCCTCTTTCTCTCAGGGGCTCCTCGGTTTAGACATCGAGGAAAGGTCATCGCCTTCCAGCTTAAGAAAGATGGGGCTGTGAGGGTCGCCCAGAGCCTCCAGGGGGAGCAGGTAGGGCATCTGAGGGCAATCAGCCTGCAGGGAGACAGTGACGGGGCTGGAGGGGGGCCTGAGAAGTCTGTCCGGCCGTGAGGGCCAGAGCGGCAGGTGGTGGGGGTTTCCCGCTTGTTCACAATCGCCTTCCTTTTTCTCTGGTTCACCACTCCCCTCACTCCCTCCCACTCCCCAGATTGGCTCATACTTTGGCAGTGAGCTCTGCCCATTGGATACAGATGGTGATGGAACAACTGATGTCTTACTTGTGGCTGCCCCCATGTTTCTGGGACCCCAGAACAAGGAGACGGGACGTGTGTATGTGTATCTGGTGGGTCAGGTGAGGCTTGCTTGCGGTTATGAAGGAGGGAGAAGGGAAGGCACATGCATTTGATGGCTAGCTGACACCTCTCTCTCCTCACCTCCACCAGCAGTCCTTGCTCACACTGCAGGGAACACTTCATCCAGAACCTCCCCAGGATGCTCGGCTTGGGTTTGCCATGGCTGCCCTTCCTGACCTGAACCATGACGGCTTTGCTGATGTGGCGGTGGGGGCACCGCTGGAGGATGGGCACCACGGAGCGCTGTACCTCTACCATGGGACTCGGAGTGGAGTCAGGCCCCGCCCTGCCCAGGTCAGGAGTGCCAAGTAAAGCAGGGGCATGTGGGAGCAAGGGAAATGGGGACGTGGTCTCTGTTTATCAGTGCTCTCCTGGACTTGGGACCCAAACTGAACAAATGCCCTCCCCCACGGGGATATGCTCCAAGACCTCCAGAGGATGCCCAAAACTGCAGAGAGTCCCAGACTTTGCATATACTGTGTTATACGCCTGTTCCTATACATACCTACCTATAATAACATGTAATTCATAAATTACACACAATAAGAGATCAACAACAATAATGAATCAGAACAATTATAGCAATCCTATATAATAAAGAGGTAATACGCAAATTGACTGTCACACCCTTACCAGGTGGCTGCCTACAACCAGGCCTGCAGGGGCGTTGGGACGTGGGGCAACCAGGCCAGCAAAGGGGTTAGTGAGGGATGACCAAGCAACTGAACAGCAGGCTGTGTGGGGTGACCAGGTCAACAGGGGGGAGCAGTAAGAGGTGCCCAGGTCATCGGGGCAGGGGGAGGGCAGCAGTTAGAAGCGATTAGGCTGGCAGGGAGGGAGCAGTTGGGGGTGATGTGGCCAGCAATGGGGGGGGCAGTTAGGGGTGATCAGGCCAGCATGCAGAGGCAGTGAGGAGTGATCAGGCCAGCGGGGGGAGGGAGGGGCAACCAGGAAGGCAGGCAGGTGAATGATTAGGAGCCAATGGTCCAGGATTGTGAGAGGGATATCCGACTGCTGTTTGTGAGAGGGATGTCCAACAGTTGGACATTCTCCAAGGGGTCCTAGATTGGGAAGGGTGCAGGTTGAGCTGAGGGGACCCCCCCATGCACAAATTTCATGTACCGGGCCTCTAGTATGCTATAATAAAACTCATATGAATGTGGCATTATTAAATAAAATAAGGGTTATTTGAACAAAGCCATGTGATTCCCTCAAGTTGATCTGATGGCTAAGCCGGCCACTGAGTGACTCACAGTGGGTAGCATAGTCTGTGGCTCCACTGGACAAAGGGATGACTCACACCCCAGGCGGGACAGAGTGGGGCAGCTTGATCCCACTACTCAGAATGGCATACGGTTTAAAACTTAGCTATCATTTATTTCTGGAATTTTTTATTAAATATTAGCAGCAGAAAGTGAAACCGTGGCTAAGGGGGGACTACTGTAGTAAAAAGGGTGAGGTGGAGGAGATACAGGTTGCTATACGAGGAATTCTGAACACAGGCAAGCTTTTCTTGTTCTGATGAAAGAATTAGGAGCCGGGTGGGAGGCTGGGAAACCAGGTGTGGGAGTCCTGCTCAAACCCCCCTCTCCCCCTCAGCGGATTGCTGCCATCTCCATGCCACAGGCCCTCAGCTACTTTGGCCGAAGTGTAGATGGCCGGTTAGATCTGGACGGGGATGGCCTGGTGGATGTGGCTGTGGGTGCCCAGGGGGCGGCCATCCTGCTCAGGTGAGTGGTCCCCTTTCAGGTGAAGTGGACAGCTCAGCATGGCTGCTCAAAGCAGGGGATTTGGAGTCACAGGCTTAGATTTGGATTGATTTATTTATTTACTTATTTATTTATAGATTTGGATTTATTAGTCAACTAACTCTGGGCCTCCGTTTCCTAGTTTGTAAAATGAAAGCAATCCTACCCACCAGGCTTATTGTGAGGATTAAATGAGGTCATCCATGTAAAGATCTTAACACAGTGCCTAGCACATAGCAAGTGCTTCTTAAATGTTAGTTGTTGTCACCTGGCCAGCATGGCTCAGTGGTTGAGCGTTGACCTGTGAACCAGAAGGTCACAGTTCGATTCCTGGTCAGGGTGTATCCCCGAGTTGTAGGTCTGAACCCCAGTGGGGGGCGTGCAGGAAGCAACCAGTCAATGATTCTCTCTCATCATTGATGTTTCTATCTCTCTCTCCCTTCCTCTCTGAAATCAATAAAAAGATATATGTTTATATATTTTTTAAATGTTAGCTATTATCTTACTTCTGTTGGACCTCAGAAAGCAAACGCTGGGAGTGGATTTTCTCAAGGTCTTTCCTCCGACTAGAATCTCTTTCCCACCCTGTGCCCAGCTCCCGGCCCATTGTCCGCCTGGCCCCCTCATTGGCTGTGACCCCGCCGGCCATCAGTGTGGTTCAGAGAGACTGCACGCGGCGAGGCCAGGAGGCAGCCTGCCTCTCTGCGGTGCTTTGCTTCCGAGTGACCTCCCGCACGCCTGGCCGCTGGGACCGCCGGCCCTGTGAGTCACTGCAGTGCATCCCAGGCACCTCTCGACCCCGTGCCTGCCTCGCCCTGGACCCTCTTGACCCTCACTCTTGCCTGCCCCATGCAGACTTGCAGTTCGCAGCATCACTGGATGAGTGGACAGCTGGAGCCCGGGCAGCTTTTGACGGCGCTGGCCAGAGGCTGGCCCCTCGGCGGCTCCGGCTCACTGTGGGGAATGTCACTTGTGAGCAGCTGCACTTCCATGTGCTGGTGAGGAGGGGGAGCAACTGCGCTGCCTCAGGGCCTGGGAGCCAGGGGAGGCTGGATCAGAGGAGGAATTTCAGCAATTCGGACTTTGGAGTTGGACTGATCTGGGTTTGAATTCTGCCATTTCCCATCTGCGATCTGGAAAGCGGTTTCCTTGCCTGCGAAGTGGGGGTGGGTGGAGGTGGTGATCACTGCACCACAGGAGGTGTATTAGAAGCAGACATGGCCCTGGCTGGGCATGTCAGGTGGTTAGAGCATCGTCCCATGTGCCAAGGCTGCGGGTTTGTTCCCCGATCAGGGCACATTCAGGAATCAACCAATGAATGCATGAATGAGTGGAGCAACAAATTGATGTTTTTCCTCTCTCCCCCTTCCTCTAGCTCTCAAATCAATCAGGAAATAATTTTTTAAAAATATATTTTATTGATTTTTTTACAGAGCAGAAGGGAGAGGGATAGAAAGTCAGAAACATCGATGAGAAAGACATCAATCAGCTGCCTCTTGCACGCCCCCTACTGGGGATGTGCCCGCAGCCAAGGTACATGCCCTTGCCGGAATCGAACCCGGGACCCTTCAGTCCGCAGTCCGCCGCTCTATCCACTGAGCCAAACCGGTCTCGGCAGGAAATAAGTTTTTTTTTTTTTTTAAGAAAGAAGTAAATGTGATAGTATTAGTAAAACCTTCGGACAGTGCCCAGCACACAGACAGTGCTAAATAATCACTGGAATGACTACATTCTGCAGGGCCTGGGTTGTCCCCTAGCCCTCACTCCCCCTCACTTTGCCTCTGGTTTCTGTCAGGACACATCAGACTACCTCAGGCCACTGGCCTTGACTGTGACCTTCGCTTTGGACAACACCACAAAGCCAGGCCCTGTGCTGGATGAAGGTTCACTCACCTCTATCCGAAAGCTGGTCAGCAGTTCCACGCCCTGCCCTGTCCTGGGCCCCAACACTGCCCTTCTCCGCGAATTCAAGAGAAGAAAGGGGAGGAGATGGGTCACAGCGAATCTGACCTGGGCACCCGCTCTTCTCCCTTCACCTTCCTCCCAGTGCCATTCCTCTCTCCTTGCCTTCTGCTCAGCCCTGGGCCCCTCCTTTCTCCTCTAGGTGCCCTTCTCAAAGGACTGTGGCCAAGACAATGAATGTGTCACAGACCTGGTGCTCCGAGCGAATATGGACATCAGAGGCTCCAGGTGGGATGCACAGGAACTGCCAAACCAGGGTGACCTGAGCCAGGCTGGAAGGGACTAGAAGGGAGCAGGAGAGTGGTTCTTTGCTCAGCAAAACAGAAACGAGGCTTTTGGCATTCCTTCAACTCCTGAGTTCTCCCTTACCCACCTCTCCTAGGAAGGACCCGTTCGTGGTTCAAGGTCGGCAGAAAGTGCTGGTGACAGCCACCCTGGAGAACAGGAAGGAGAATGCCTACAACACCAGTCTGAGCCTCAGCTTCTCTAGAAACCTCCACCTGGCCAGTCTCACTCCTCAGGTGTCCGGGAGGGGTTTGGGGAGGAGACGGAGAAGGAGGGAGACGAGTGGGTGTTGTCCTCAGCTGCGAGGGGCTCTAGAGAAAGGCTCAGTGTTTAGGGGCTGCAGGCAGGAGAGCAGTCACAGTCCCAGCTCTGCTCCACGCCCCGTGTCTCTGCTCTCAGAGGGACAGGTCGGTGAAGGTGGAGTGTGCCGCGCCTTCCCCTCACGTCCGGCTCTGCAGTGTGGGACATCCAGTCTTTCAGACTGGAGCCAAGGTAAGTGGGGCTCAAGATGAGAAAGGGGTTCTGAGAGAGCAGGGGCCGGACTGGGTGGGGCCCGGGAGCTTGGAGAAGGAGGCACAGGGCGCCTGTTCCTCTGTAGTTGCCCCGTGACGAGGAATCTCCCATGACCCATGTCTCCTGCCTCCAGGTGACCTTTCTGCTCGAGTTTGAGTTTAGCTGCTCCTCCCTCCTGAGCCAGGTCCTTGTGAGGCTGACTGCCACCAGGTGAGAGCAAAGGGACCTCCTCCCGCCCTCCCCTAGTGGGTCTTGGAGGTTGGGGTGGAATGTGTGTTGGAGGAGGGGGATAAATAGCCTTGGCCCCTCTGCTCTGGAGAGAGTATCTGAGATGATGTCAGCCTCTCCCCTTGCCCTACAGCAATAGCCTGGAGAGAAATGGGACCCTTCATGACAACACAGCCCAGACCTCAGCCTACATCCAGTATGAACCTCACCTTCTCTTCTCTAGGTACGGCTTGGTCCCCTCTGAGACCCCCCACCCGTTCTGACCTCAAACTATAGTCTTTATGCTTCCACCTTTTC
This sequence comes from Antrozous pallidus, assembly GCA_027563665.1. Taxonomy (NCBI): domain Eukaryota; kingdom Metazoa; phylum Chordata; class Mammalia; order Chiroptera; family Vespertilionidae; genus Antrozous; species Antrozous pallidus. Next base: position 39,840,422 of record CM050527.1, read on the forward strand.
CTTCAGTGCCTCAGTGGTTCCCCAAAGCCCAAACCCTTGGGGCTGCTCCATCGTTTTGCCCCCAATCCCACTCATGCAAAATCTTCTCTTTTAAGCATCTTACTTTCTTCCTAGGCATGAGGCTTTGCTGGGCCTGGGGATTGGAGTGAGGGGGGAGAGATATGGGATGTGGCCATAGACATTGTTAGTCTGCCGTGTCTCATGTCTATCTTCTCTGTGTACCCCCACCTCTTTATTCCTGTGCTGGCTCGGCCTTCCCTGACGCCATATATGTATTGACCATGTGCCTGTGTTGTCTGTGTCATGGCTATGGCCATGTGCTTCCTGACTTGGTGTTCACGCAGTGAGTCCACTATGCACCGCTATGAGGTTCATCCCTACGGGACCCTCCCAGCGGGTCCTGGCCCTGAATTTAAAACCACTCTTAGGGTGAGAAGCTGGAGGGCCTTGGAATGCGCAGGGGAAGGGGGAGGCGTCCCCGGGAAAAGCCTCTCTTAGATGTCAGTGGGATCTAGGAGAGAGAGGAGCAGATGACGAAGGATCTTCTGTCTCCTGCCTCTTCCCGTTTTCACTTCTCCTCTCAGGTTCAGAACCTTGGCTGCTATGTGGTCAGTGGCCTTGTCATCTCAGCTTTCCTTCCAGCCGTGGCCCATGGGGGCAATTACTTCCTGTCACTGTCTCAAGTCATCACTCACAATGTGAGTCTGGGCTCGGGGATGTGGATCCCTCCATCTTCATCTGGGACTCACCAGCCCCTAATCTGCTGGGTCACTGCCCTCAGGGCTCCTACCCCGGGGGACCTTTCCTTTAAGGATGTAGCTTCTTTGAGAAGAAAGAAAGGGATTACCCCGCTATAAGAGTGTGGGCAGTTGCTGCTCAGCATGAAGTGGCTGGCCTCTCACCATCAAGAGAGTCCCTCAGGTTCCATCTTTCTCCAGGCAAGCTGCGCAGTGCAGAATCTGACTGAGCCCCCAGGGCCCCATGCACACCCAGAGGAGCTGCAGCACACAAGCAGGCTGGTATGCGTCACCGGATGGGGCAATGCGTCCAGAGTGGGAACACTGGAGTTTGGAGCCTTAGGGTTGGGGGCAGAGCCTGGAGCGGGAAGTGGGAGGTCTTTCCACCAGGTCCCCATCTGTCTCTCTCTGTGACAGAATGAGAGCAACACTCGGTGTCAGGTCGTGCGGTGCCACCTGGGGCGGCTCGCTAAGGGGACTGAGGCCTCAGTCGGACTTCTGAGACTGGTTCACAATGAATTCTTCCGGAGGGTAAACCTTTACTTCCTACTGCTCTTCCCGTCTGTGCCAATCTGGAACTTGAGCACAGGCTCTGGGAGTAAACAGACCCATGTTCATATTCCACTTTGCCTCTTACTAGCTGTTGGATGTTGAGGACGTTATTTCATCTCTCTAAGCTTCTTTCTTCTCATTTCTAAAGAGGGGATGAAACACCTACTTTAAGGGCTTGTTGTAAAGAATAATGAGATAGACTCATTAAAAGCTAGTTATTATTCTCCATTTATTATCCCTTAGTACTATACTAATAATCAACATTGATAGGATATCTAAAATTCAATCAATCAAGTGCCTACTATATAAAAGGAGACACTGAGGAGAATATCCCCAGTGTTTAGCACCACGTTTAAACTACTGTAGTGACCTAACACATTTCTGTTAAATAAATGAACAAATAGTAGACTTACACTCAGGATATGTATTATAAGGTGGTCAGAAGTAAGATTATACGGTTGAGAGAAATCTAAATTATGAAAGTTCTCTAAAGCTAGGGAGATAAAATGGAACTTAATATGATTGGCAGTAAGGAGTCAGTGTGAATTCCTGAGCAGGGAAATGACATCTTAATTATAACAGCTATTCAGTGCTGGGGTTATTTACTGTGCATCCCCATATATCATCCACTTTGAATAACAACATCCCTGGGATGTAGGCTTATGTTTTAAGGGAAGTTAACTCTGACAGACCGTTCTTCTCTAAGTCTGGTCCTCTCTTTGTCTCTCTTTGGCATCCTCTTTTTTAAAATAATGTTTTATTGATTTTAGAGAAAGAGGAAGGGAGAGGGAGAGAGAGAGAAAAAAACCATCGGTGAGAAATATCAATATTGATCAGCTGTTTTCTGCACGCCCCCTACTGGGTATGGAGCCCACAACTGGGTCCTGTGCCCGGACTGGGAGTGGATCAGTGGCCTCTTGGTACATGGGTCAGTGCTCAACTGCTGAGCCACATATCTGGGCTTTGGTGTCCTCTTCTAATTCATTATTCTTTGTAAATTTTTAAATTCATTTTAGAGAGAGGGAGAGAAAGAAGCATCTATTTGTTGTTTCACTTATTTGTGCATTCATTGGTTGATTGTTTTTTTCCCCTAACTGGGGATTAAACCTCCAACCTTGGCATAGCAAGATGACACTCTAACCAACTAAGCTGCCTGGCCAGGGCATTCAGCCATTCTTTGAACAAAGATTTATTATGAAACCACTAGGTATTTGGCACTGTGCTAGGTACGAGACACTAGGAACACATAATTAAAGATTTTTTTAAAAATATGTTTTTATTGATTTTAGAAAGAGAGGAAGGGAGAGGAAAAGGAAGCATGAGATAAAGAGAGAGAGAAACATTGAACAGATGCCTCCTATACGCACCTCAACTGAGTATTAAACCCACAACAACCTGGGCATGTGCCCTGACCAGGAATTGAACCAGCAGCCTTTCAGTGCACAGGACAATGCTCAACCAACTTAACCACACTGGCAGGATTAGGGACACTAATAAGACATAGCCCTTGTCCTCAAGAATCTTATAATTCAGTGGTGAATGACAGAAAAGGAAACAGATTATTATAACCTTATCAGTGGTGGTGGGATTTAGAAGGAAATACTTTCTGAAATCTCAGAGGAGGTGATGTCTAAACTTCAACCTAGCCCTAACCAGTTTGGCTCAGAGGATAGAGCGCCGGTCTATGGACTGAAAAGTCCTAGATTTGATTCCATTCAAGGGCATGTATCTTGGTTGCAGATACATCCCCAGTAGGGAGTGTGCAGGAGGCAGCGGATCAATGTTTCTCTCTCATCCATGTTTCCAACTCTCTATCCCTCTCCCTTTCTCTCTGTAAAAAAAAATCAATAAAATATATATATTTAAAAATAAATAAATAAACTTCAACCTAAAGGAGGGGTAGCACTTAGCCAAAGACAGGGAAGTTGAATGTGTTTCAGGTATAGTAGACAGCATAAGGACCCTAGCTTTAGAGAACTTTCATAATTTAGATTTCTCTCATTTCTCCGTCTATAACCCTTTTTCTCTTTCCCCACTGGTTTCCAACCTTTACTTCTGGTCTTCAGAGTCCTGAGAGTTGTGTCTTTCTGCCTCGTTTTTGTTATGGAATTCCAATTGCCACACTCCCTGAAGATGGCTCACTCTAAGTGTCTTCCCATCCACTTGTTCCGCAGGCCAAATTCAAGTCTCTGACAGTGGTCAGCACCTTCGAGCTGGGAGCTGAGGAGGGCAGCGTGCTGCGGCTGACGGGAGCTTCCCGCTGGAGTGAGGTGGGGTCAGAGGCCCAGAGTGAGAGCTGTGAAAACATTGACTGGACGCCTTCCGCATGAGGGTGGGGGTGGGGAAAGGACACGTGTGGGCCTTTTTCAGAGTGTCCTCATCAGGCAGCATTCGATGAGTCAGAAGTGATAAGTCAGGATGCTAGGGCCCCACTGCCTCCTTTCCTGCCTCAGTTTCATTCATTTTAGTCTTCTATTTGGAGGCTGGCTTTGCTTGAATGTGGGGTGAGGCTAGCTGGGTGAAAGGGTGCAGGTAAAAGACCACTCTCCCCCCCACACACAGAGCCTCCTGGAGGTGATCCAGACTCGCCCTGTGCTCATCTCTCTGTGGATCCTCATTGGCAGTGTCCTGGGAGGGCTGCTGCTGCTGGCTTTCCTTGTCTTCTGCCTTTGGAAGGTAAACACGGCTTTGGTTGGGAGTATGGGCATGGTGCCCACGCGTTGAGGGGTCCTTGATTGTAGTAGGGAAAACCGGGTTTGTGTGGGCAGGCGGTGGGTGTCAGGCCCAACCTCCTTCACTGGACTCCACAAACATTGGTTGAATTAAACTAAGCCAAATAAAATAAATGTGAACCTCGTGTTTGGAAGCAGAACCAAAGTGAAAGCTTCAGATAAGTCTGAGGGTTGTTGGCACGGTCCCCAGGCAGGCCATCTGACAATAACTCTTATCTCTCCCTGTACAGCTTGGCTTCTTTGCCCGTAAGAAGATCCCCGAGGAAGAAAAAAGAGAAGAGAAACTGGAGCAATGAATGTGGAATATAGTGTCCTAGAAAGTCCTCCCAGGGAACTTCTCCAAAAGACTGCAACAGAACGGAGGCTGGGGGCTCCGAGGGGACAAGAATACGCCCGGGACGGCCTCCCCTCACCTGAACCCGGTCTTGACTTTGGAGTCATGAGGAAGCTGCTGGCAAGAGATGAGGTCTTACCTCAGACAAGAAGGGCTGGCACCCAAACTAGGAGCGCTCCCACTGTCTGCTTTCCTCCTCACGGTCGTGGTTCCACGGCCAAACGGGGGCCTTTTTCTCAAGCCTCAGGAATCGGGAATTTTTTGCCTAGGTCCCTGCCTCCTTTCAGATTCCCTCTACGGCCTCCTTCACAATTTGGGAAGGCGAGGTTATCTCTCTGTCCCCTGCCTCTCATCTTCCAGCTAGTTCCCCGCTCCACAGGAGGGAGCTGACGTTGGCTTGAAAGAAGTAAAGTCAACATCTGCTGCCTTCCTCTGGAGTCTGGTGGTTCAGAAAGCCAACTGGGGAGAGTCAACAGGAAAAAAAGAGGGAGGAGGAAAAGCCACAAGAGACATTCTGTACAATTCCAAGGAACAGAGAAGCCTTTAGACAGGCAACTGCCATCCCCCTGAAACCTGAGACTTGGCGGTGCACTGGCCCGCCCTCAGGTGCTGGGGAAACGGAGCCGGCGCAGGCCTGCTGGGTATGAGTTTCCCAGTTCCCACCATTCCCTGGGAGCAGAGCCAGGTCCCCGAATCTCTGGAGCCAGGGGCCCCCCCGTGGCTAGAGGTGGAATAGCACAGCAGCCTGGATACCCCAGGCAGCATTTCTCCTCCCTCAGGCCTCACAAACTTTGAGCCCTCTATAAACTGCAGAGAAGGGGAAGGATTGCTGCCTGGCGGTGGGAAACCCTCCCACCTTACCAGCTCTGGGAAGCAGCCGCCCCACGGCGTCTGAATGAGTGGGATCTGCATTGAAGAGGAAGCCAAAGTGAGTGGCAGGAGGTCTCTGAGGAGCAAGCTCTTCCTTGCTCAGCACTGGTTGTTTAGCACAAATGGCTCCTAGGAACATGTTTCTGGGGCAACTCCTCCTCTGCAGGGCTTCTCTGGTGGAAGCACATTGCCAGCCCTGCCTGATGTTTACTAGAAATTCTCAAGTTCATTTCCATCTCTGGACCACCCCCACCCTATCCCATTGTTTGGTCATGGCCGGTTAAGATGATTTGATTCTCATCAACAACTAGGTAACTTACATTTCTTTTTAATCAGAATTTGGATACCAAAGTCAGTTATTGGTCTCCGGGGTGCAGCACCTGACTAGCAGACACAGAACCTGTCCTTCAGGGTTGTCCTTGAGGCCCACAGTATTGACTTTGGCATGTCTCGAGCTGTTTGCAGAGGGCATTGTCTTTGTTGTCCAGCATGGTGGACAGCATATCAGATGGCCAGAACAAATAAAGTTCCGTGTCAAGTGACTTCCGTTCTTTTTGAGTCCCCTAGTATATAGAGATTATTCTTGATTCCCCTGAGGTGAGACCTTAAACGACTGAGTCCCCTGAAGGCAAAGTTATGAAGCTTTTGAAATGTTTTCTGTGCCTCTCCCCCTGCAATGTGCTCTAACATCCTGTGTGCAATGTGTGGTTTTGGAGAGCACATAGGCCTAGATTGAAGCCCGGGTCTGCCATTTATCAGCTAGTGGTCGTGGGCAAGTCATAACTACCCCAAGGCTCAGCTAACAATAGAGTGTGTGATACAGTAGTTAAGAATGAAAACAGACTAAGCTTTAAATCTAAATTCTATGGCTTAAAACTTGTTTGACCTTGAACAGATTTGACTTCTCTAAGTCTTGGCTTTCTTATCTTTAAAATTACTAGGGTTGTGAGGCCTAAGTGACACAATTTAAGTGAGCATATGGTAAGTCTTCATCAATGGTCACTACTGTTAGAAAAATGTTTACTAACCTATCTACCAGGCCATGCTCCTGACTTCCACCATTCCCTGGGAGCAGAGCCAGGTCCCAGACCCTGAAGATCTGTTTCTTCTATATGCTATTGTCTCCTCCTACTACTCTTACCCTGCGCTTCGTCCCCTTTAAAATAAGCCCTCATGCCCATGAAGGTGATAAGTAGCTAATTAACTTAGATTGTAATGGTAGAAATCAAATCTATTTTATTTCCTTATGCACCCAAAGTTCTTGTCTTACCCTCAAGGGACATTTGCACCTCAGCAATGGTCTAGAGACTGTCCCTGCCTCTGGTACCTGACCTGAGAATGGTGGCATCTGACCTACTATTTTGTGGCAAGTTGGTGGTGTTTTGTGGCATTAGGAGTCCACGGTGGCCATCAATGTACTTCACTTAGGCAATAGCTTAATCAGCCTGTGTGGAACATACTGTTTATGGGGCTGCGATGGAGGCCATGGTTATGACAGATTTCCCCTTTTTATTTCAGCCAACCCCCAGAGGGAGATAGATTTCCTTGAGGACTGGTTCATCTAATTCTTTTTTTAAAAATATATGTTTTTATTGATATCTTAGAGAGGAAGGAAGAGGAAAGAGAGAGAAAAATATCCATGAAAGTGAAAGAAACATCATCTCTTGGCTGCCTTCTGCACAACCCCTACTGGGGATCAAGCCCAAAACCCAGGACTGTGCCCTGATGGGGAATCAAACCAGTGACCTCTTGGTACTTGGGTCAATGCTCAACCACTGAGCCACACAGGCCGAACTCATCTGATTCTTTTTCCATACTATTAAAGAGCATGTTTGGTATTCTTATCTCTCTAGACATCCCTCTCTATTTCTCAGTTCCAGAATGGGACTTTTTTATTTTATTCTCAGAATGGGACTTTCTCTAACTCCAACCTATCTTCTTCTATATATATAAAAGCCTACTATGCAAAGTGTCCCCTCAGGAGTTTGATCGCTTGCTATGATGTGCACTGACCATCAGGGGGCAGCACGGAATGAAGGAAGGCCCCTGCAGCAGCCAGTAGCCAGGGAAGAGAGGCCCCAGCTGGCTGCTGGCAGTGCTAGGGACCCTACCTGTGCACAATTTGGTGCACTGGGCCTCTAGTTTTTAAATAAGCCTATTATGCCTTCCTTTGGAGCACAGCAAGTTTGAGAAATAACTGTAGAAACAACAGGCTCTCTTCAGACATGTGTGTTCCTTCTTTTCTCATTGTTGTGCCTTTATTTCTTCATTCTTTCATTCTCTCATTAGACATGAAGCACCTAATGTGCAACAGGCAATGAGAATAATACAAAATACAACTGCTACCATCAAAGAACCCAGTCTGATAGGGAAAACAGATATGTAAACAAATACAAATACTGAGAGGTGGTTGCTACACGACATAGCAGAATTAGAATTGCATCTCACACAGTTTGGCACAGTGTGTGTGTGTAGGGGGTGGTGGTGGCAGGGTTACAAGGGAAAACTTTACAGGAAAAAAAATAGCTTGAGGGACCACCGAGTGTGAGAGGAGGCATCCAGGGGGAGCAGTCACCAGGCGGGTAGGAAACTGCAGTGATGAGCACACTCTGCGCACTGCTGTGCAAGTAGTGGGAGATGAGGCTGGAGAAGACAGGGTGCAGCTCCTAGGAGCCTTCTAAGCCAGTGAAGACATCCCGCTCTGACCTTTAGGTTCTGTTAGGGTTTGGGTGGGCTAGCTCCGGCCGCAGGGTAGACCAGTTGGCTGGAACTGACTGTTCGAGCCAGAATTGCTGAGTTTGAATTTAAAAACATATTTTCCCCCTTAAAGAATGCGGAGGAGGGTGGCCATGCTTAAAACAAAAATTCTCTCTTCTCCCTCTGCCCCTTTCTAACTTACAGGTGCTTTATAGGAGGGTAAACCTGACCCCCTTTTCCTCAAGTTTTGTTTCCCGGTCGCACCATCCACACTACAGTCTCCCCCTTTCCAAACTGTTCCTTCGGATCTCCTCGCGCCTAGTTTGCCCGGGAAATGGGGAGGAGACAGAGATAACTAATTGGCCAGAGGTCTCCGGATGTAATGAAAGCGTCCTAGAGCTTAGGGCACAACTGTACGAGCACGGCGCTGGGAGAGCAGCGGGACGCCCGCCTCCAGCGGCGCTCGGGGGCGTGGCGTGGCGGAGTCTGAGGGCGGAGCCAGGGCTGGCGGTTTGCGAAGGGGCGGGCCTTTGGGCGGGACTAGGGCGGGCGGTTGCAGAGGGGCGGGGCTGTGGGCGGAGCCAGGGCTGCGGTTGCGGCGGGGGCGGGCCTTTGGGCGGGACTAGGGCGGGCGGTTGCAGAGGGCCGGGGCTGTGGGCGGTGCTAGGGCGTGGCGGTTGCGGAGGGGGCGGGGCTTAGGGCGGAGCTTTCTCCTGGAACTGCGAGGGGCGGGGCGGGGAGGAGTTTTAGCCCAGCCCGCGCGGTCCTGTCTACGGTTAACCGGTTAACCGGTCGGAGCTCGGGCTGGGATGCGGTTTGGAGGACAGGGGTTGAGACCAAGCCGAGGTCTCCGCCCAAGACTGCTGGCGTTTGGCCTCCGCTGCGGCGGAGGGGGCAGGGCCAGGGGCGGAGTCTGAAGCGCAGCCGGCGGGTCTGGTCTCTGATTGAGCGGGGCGGCCCTGGGGGCGGGACGGCTCTGCTTTTGACAGCTTGCCCTGGCACTGCCGCGACTGAGTTCAGTGGGTGCGGGATCCTGTGGCCCCTTTCTCCGCGCGTCCCCGTCCCCCCGTCGCCCTGGCTCTGGCCCTGTTCCTGGCCATGAAGCGCTTCTTCTCCTGCTCCAGCTCACAGGTGGCGGTAGGTGCCAAATGTCTGGGAGTATGGGAACGGGCTAGGGTCTGAGCCCTGTGGTGACAGAAGTCCTGTGTCCCACCCCGGGGCACCATTTGCCTTTTCCCTTTATCCGTCTTTCCAAGTCTTCCTTCCCGCAATGCAGCTCGCTATTCCTGCCTCCCTCAAGACCCTGTCCCCAGCCTCTGCTAACCTCTGACCTCCCCAAGGTTCTTTCCCTTGGCCCTTTCTTGTTCTCCTGTCTCCTGCAATCCCAGCTTCTAGTATGTTCCCTGCAGCCCCTGTTCCCTTCTGAAGGCCTGTCCTCTACTTTTGCTCCGTCTCTCAGTTCTGAACCATCCTCAAGCCTCTGTCCTGCCCACAGCCCCAGCTCAGCCCAAGTCCAGTCCTGTGCTGTCCTCACAGCACTCCCCTCTGGTATGGTCCTATTCTTGCTGTTTTCTCCCAGCCCCGTGCCTTCCCTTGCCCTTCTTCACAGAGTGGTCTCCATCCTTGTACCCATGCCTCTTCCACTGCTATCCTCCCATTACTGCAGGCTCTGAGACATCACTCCACACCCCTTTCTAATTGGTGGTCCCCACCAGCAGCCTTCTCCTGCTCTCCCCTTCAGCTTCTGCCCCTCTCTGCCCAATGGTTGTTCAACCCCACAGTTCCCCCCTTTGCCTGACCCTCCTGCTCTCTGTGGGTTAATCTTACAGTCTGGCCAGTCTAGCAGGCTCTGCCAGCGAAGGCAAGGTGCCTGGCTTCTCCACACAGATCCGGGGAAGGTGCCTGCAGTATTCACCCTGACCGGGTCACTGCAGTGTCTGGTCATCAGACTGGTTCTCGGGCCAGTCAGGGCCTTCCGCCTGCTTCTCCCCAGAATCTCCCTCACTCTACACCTTCACCCAGTCGTGTAGGGCTTACGCTGATTCTTCTGACTGAGTTGGGGAAAGGTGGCAGCGAGAAGAGAGTGGATTCACCCAGAATTCTCAGCAGAAGTCACTTTACTCCCCATGTTCTCCCAGAACAAAACACAAGATTACAGAAGGTGGTGGCTTGGGAAGAGTATCATGTCTTCTCTGAGGGCCTCTTACAGAGAGACCCCCAATTGGGGACCACATTCTCTGTGGAGTTGGGATTATGCCTTGAGGATGCCAGCTACCTGTAGTAAGACTGCTTAGCCCAGCCCGACTCAGTGATGTCACTCATGAGCCAACGTGGGAAATGTTGAGTGCGCTCGGCACGGGCAGGCCACAGGAGCCCGGAAGCCAGCTGTGAGGCAACAGCGGGAACTCTGTCGAGGCCTGTCCCGTCCCACTTACATTTGCTTCTCCACTTTGTTTCTATACATTGGCCAGCCAATCAAAAGGCATTCACTGAGTGACTATTATGGGCTACCCAGGCTCTGTGCTAACTCCTAATGGTTTTGTTATTCACATGGACTCTTCCCCGAAAGTCCTCCCTGGTGCCCCTCCCTTTCAGGTCTGTGGAGTCTGCATGTGGCTTAGGAAAGGGGACACTATATATCATGCTCCCTGATTTTCCAATCCTTGGTCAGGGACTCTTTCCCAAGATGCTGGGTGAGCAATGGGCTGAACGTTGGAATTCGGAAGTATTCCTCTGTCCTTCATTCAGCTCTACAAAGCTTAGACCATGAAGGGTTTCTACCCTTTCTAAACTCTTCTTAGTGTAACAAGATTATAGGAAGTAAGTTGGGTGGATTTGGAACTGTCTAACTGGGAGAACACTTTCCTCAGGCGGGTGGGATCCCTGAAAACTTGCTAATAGGGAGTTTCAGTGGCAAATTGTTTCTCAAAAACTTCCTCATACCTCTTAAGACAAATTCCTCCACTCCCAGGGTCGCTAACCACTCTGCATCTGCTTGCCAGAGAAACAAAATAGTGTGACAACCTTCCTGGCCACTCCTAAAGCCTGGCTTCCCAGTCACACCGGATTGGCCCTGCCCATCTGCACCCCACCTCTGGGTCCAGAGCCAGAGCCCTTCACTCTCAAATAGAGCTAAGGACTAAAAAATCACTGATCATTTTCTTTCTTTTTTTTAAAGATGTTTTTATTTTTTAAAATATATTTTTATTCATTTCAGAGAGGAAGGGAGAAACATTAATGAGACAGAATCATTGATCAGCTGCCTCCTGCACGCCCCCTACTGGGGATTGAACCTGCAACCCAAGCATATGTCCCTGATCAATGATTCTGTCTCATTAATGTTTCTCTCCTCCTTTCTCTTTCCTCTCTGAAATCAATAAAAAAAAATTTTTTTTAATAAAAATATCTTTTAAAAAAAGGGGGGGTGCAGGAGGCAGTGATATTTCTCTCTCATTGATGTTTCTAACTCTATCCTCTCCCTTTCTTTCTGTAAAAATTCAATAAAATACATTTTGAAAAAACAAAACTAAACTAATCTAAGTTATCCAGAATATAGGAAATTCAGCAAACAGACAAAAATCAGCTTTTATAATCTTATTTTAGTCAAGTGGAGGACGACTTTGAGGAGAGTGTCTTACATATTAGCTTACTCGGCCTTTGCAGGGAGTAGGCCGGAAAATAGCTTTAAACAGTTGGGACTGAATCAGTTTAGAGAAATGTCAGTTGTATTTTAAAAATTGTGAATCAGCTCCTGGTTCCTTCAAGACACCTTTCCATTTCCACTCACCTGTCCTGCAGCAGTGGCCACTCTTCCCCTGCTGTTGGGGTGCTGTCTTAGTGGGAAGCTGCAATTACTCTTACAAAAGGCCCCCAATCTTAACTACAGAAATGCAAGGCTTATTCTCGTATCTGAACTGCTGATTAATTTGGTAATTGCTCCCTAGAGGCTGTGATGGTAATCCAGGGCCTCTTTCCAAGGTGCTGGGTGAGCAATGGACTAGATCTTGGAATTTAGAAGCACAACTGTTTCTCTCCACCCTAGCTCTGCAGAGGCTTGGTCCTGAAGAATTTCCACCTATTCTAAATTCTTCTTAGTATAACAAGATTGTAGGAAGTAAATCCAGTAGATTCAGAACTGCCTCGCTGAAGAGAAAAGTGTCTACTTTGCTAGGAAACACTGTTACCACCTATACAGCTGAGCTGTTATAGGCAGAGGCTGATATGAGCAAGATCTCTTCCTTCCACTCCCCTTTACGGAGAATTCTGAGCCAAGAATGTCCAAAATGTGCCCTTAACGTAAAAAACCATGGAAACCTGTAAAGAACTTTGTGAGTTTATTTGAGCCAAACTGTCAACATATGCAGGCAAGCAGAACCTCAATGAATTGAGAGAATGCTCTGGAGAGTGGCGGGTTACATATTGCAATCAAAGGAAAGGGAAGTAGGTGGGTTACATGAAATCCATTGGTGATAGACTAGAGAGGCGGGAGAAAGCAAAGCGGAGAAACCCCTGGGACTGGATAAAAAGTAAAATGATAGACACATACTTAGGTGGGTGCATGTACAATTAACATAACAATGAAGGAATTTGTGGTATCTGTCCTGGAGCCCAGGCCCATCAGGTTGTGCCCCAGGGGGTCCAGAAAAAGGGAAGTTACAAGTTGCCCAGACATTTCAAAGAGTATGTTATTATAGATGCAAAAAGACAGACAGGCTCAGTTAAGGTAAAGACTGACGTTGTCAGTGAAGATACCGGCCTGGGATGTAACCGCCCACCATCACTGCTTCAGTTAAAGTTTAATTTCAGACCATCCTCTGTGGTGATGTTAGGTCTCTTGAGTTTGCAAGACCACTATGCAGGCCTCCCCTGAGCTTGTCAGGCTAGCATGTGACCCCTTTTGTTCACAGTCCCCAAAAGGCTAGAAAGAATGGTGCTTCTGAAAGATGCGACAGAGGCCAAAAACCAGGACCACGGGCTTCATTAGAGGAGAAGGACCCCTGCGGGCTGTCTCCAAGGGGAGAGAGCACAGGGGCAGAGGGCAACACGCCTTCTGAGGGGAGGGATGGGAAGGATGGGGCTTAGGTCTTCGGCACGCGCTGATCGGTGGTTTCATATAAGGCACATGATTAGGCACCAAGATACTTAGGAATCGGGGGCTTAGGGTATTTGGCAGGTGCTGATTGGTAGTTCAATGTTTAGTCCTTATAAGGTGCCTAGTTAGGTGCTCAGGAATGTCCATGCCGCAGGTGCAGTTTACAGCATACTCCATCATTTGGGGGAAGGGAGGATCTATCAGCTTCAACTAACATTTATTGTGCACCTACTATGTGCCAGGCAGCACTAGGTGCTCTATGTCATTTAGAACCTGATGTTCAGAGAAGTTTTCACATGCCTAAATTCACAAGGACAGGAAGTGCTAGAATCAGGATTTCACACGGAGGACTTCCCGCTGAGGTCAGCTGGCAGCAGTGGCTGTGCGGGAGGCACAGTGCCAGCTGTTTTCTCTGAGGTGACCAGCACCTAAGAGACATTGGATAAGGAGTTCTTACTCTCAGTCTGTTGGTATGTGGTGCAATCACTTTGCTTATTTTGTCCTTTGAGAATTAACCTGCTTGGAGACTCTGCAGAAAGGTAGCGTCTGAGAGTGGGAGGCTCTGCCCAGAGGCAGTCTTATGCTGTTTATTGGGAAATAAGTAAAATGGCTCCCGTCACTGGGCAGTTGTGTGGTCTGGTGGTGAGAACTGGGATTGGGCAGCAGGCACCTCAGTTCTAATCTCAATGTTCCTGCCATTTTTGTGGTGTCTCTGCACAGTTATTTGACCTCAGTGGGTTTTGGTTATGTCTTCTGTCGAAGAGATAAAATAATACCAGCCCTCACCACTTTCCAGGGACGTTGAGCGGCTGGTTGAAATAGCACTGGAAAGGCCTCTGAGGATTTACAAGTGTGTACTGGCGTCTTATCCCAGAACCCATCTCCCCTGGGCCATTTTATGGTTGGGTCATTGAAAATCTTTCCAGTTTTTGATGGGTAATTTGACCTAGCTATGTAAACAGTATTTGAAAATGAGTTATTTGGCTTCCATTGGCCCTATATTTTTCCACCTCCTCCCACAGCCTCTTCCTTGTTGAGATTATAACTCATAAAATGCAATGTGCCACCACCAAACCTGAGCACTTCCTGTTTTGTTATAAGGATGCCATACACTTATGTAGCTCCTCACAGTTCACATTAGCTCATTTAATACAACACGACAAGGCAGTTATTATTTTCCAAATTTGACAGGTGAGGAAGCGGGTTGGAGGTGTGAAATGGCTTACCCCAGGTCACAGAGCTGAGAAGGTCGCTGAACCAAGACCTCAAACTTGGGCCTGATGACAAAGTTCCCCTGTGGTCCTTTTCCCCGAACCAGGGATCTTTGCATCTTTTCTTCCTTTCCTTCCCCTTCTCTGGGCCAAACCAGGCTTTTCTGTGGCTTTTGCCCTGGATGGTTTTACCCAGCTCTCTGTCTCACACCCTGTGATACTTCCATTATTGTAATTACCTAGAGAAAGTCAAGCTGGAATAATAGAACAATGCACGCCCAGGTGTGGCTTTATCTGGGACAGCTGTTCCCTGCCAGGAACAAGGGAAGGAGGGGAGGGAGGAGATGGGGAGAGGCCTCTGCTGCCTCCTGAAACCCAGCGAGAGATCTACATTTGCCCTTGGCTGTTGTTGCCCTGAAAAGGAAGAGTGACTGGGTAATGGGCAAAGATCTGAGATGGGAAAACCGAAACTCTGTGCGTCTCCTCCCAGTTTTGGGGCCCAAAGCCTACGGATAGATAATTGGCCTCAGGCTGTGACCTGATGTTAGGTGTCTGGATTTCCCAAACATCTGAAGACACAAAGCAGAGTACAACCGGAAGCTGAGAGGCAATGAGCCCAGTCAGGAGTGGCCAGTTGGGTTCAGTTTGCTCCAGCAAAACCCCGAAAGCAAAAGGAAAGGGTGTCCGGGGCAGGACCGCTCTGAGGCTGTGCACCCACAATGGTAATCACAATGAGGATTAAAAAGGCATTTAAAATGCTCTGCATCCAGCACTCAAAAGTGATTTTTATTCAGTAGTCCAAGCCCCTTTTGACCCAGGGCTGGCAATAACCAGAAGTGCCGGGTGGCACATGCACTGGTGATACTTAACGGCTCCTGACAAGGACTCTGGGACCTGGGCTGCGTGGAACATGGAAAGGCCCTCAGGGATGTTCCTTTCCCCTGGCTTGGCATCTTCCTAACTATCTCCTTCCTTTCTGTTCATCCTCACCCGAGGATATTTTCCCATTGATTTTTAGAGAGAATGGGAGAGAGAGGGAAAGACAGAGAGAAACATCCACGTGAGAAAAACACATCGATTGGTTGCCTCCTGCATGAGCCCTGACTAGGGCCTGGTCTGGGGAGGAACCTGCAACCAAGGTTGTGCCCTTGACCGATATCAAACCCAGGATCTTTTGGTCTACAGGCCGATGCTCTAACCACTTAGCAAACTGGCTAGGGCTGTCCCCTTCCTTTCTCCACTCCACCCTCACCTAAACCACAGTCTGTGGCTCTGCACCAGGTGGAGAGATGGAACCGCCGTGATCAGAAGCTGCTGGAGGCAGTGCAGCGGGGGGACGTGGGGCGCGTGGCTGCCCTGGCCTCCAGGAAGTCTTCCCGACCCACCAAGCTAGACTCCAACGGCCAGTCCCCGTAAGTAAGTCCCCTGGACTCCCCTTTGGCATGTGATTCCCTTCAGAAACGCCAACCCCAATCGGTCACAGGACAGGGAATGCCTGTGCTTCAGGGCCCTCTTGGGCCTAATAAGTCTGCTCTGGACCAAGTGCTGCCCAAGTGAGGGCAGAAGATATTGTCCATGAGCTCCATCCACCTCACAACCCAGCTTGACAAAACTGACCGAAAAGGACATAAAGCCCAGGAAACAAACAGGACACGGGTCCATACAGGACATGAGTATTTCTGCATTTCACAGAGAGGAGGGGGTGTGCATGGAAAGTTCAGAATGAAGTGGCAGCTCTGAGAGTCACATGGCTAAGCAGAGTGAGTAGGACATTGCTCCTGTCTCTGCCAAGTCAGCTTCACCTGTCCAGCCCTCTGCTCTGGTCTGGCTTACTCTTCCTGTGACACCCCATCTGGGAAGGGTCCTGGACGCCCCCACCATAATCTGACATGGCTCGGGACCTGAAGCTCTTATTTCTATAATTGATTCCAGCTTCCTCTCACTCATGACAGCAGGCCATCTAGCATTCTCTTTCTCAGTAAGTCAGGCCAGGGGAGCTCCCCTCTCGGCTCTTGGGCTTGGCTTTGGGGTTAGAGAGTGCAGGTGTAGCAGGCAGTGATTATTGAGATTATGAAGCTACTCCCATTCCGCATCCCCTGGCCCCTTCATCCTTCCGCAGGTTCCATCTGGCAGCCTCCAAGGGCCTGACGGAATGTCTGACTATTCTGCTTGCAAACGGGGCCGACATCAACAGCAAGAATGAGGACGGTGAGTCAGGCTGGGCCACGCTGCTTGCTTTTGCCTTGATGGCAGGGCAGCCGTGGGGGCCAGTGCGGGCCCTGCTGGAGGTTCCCACCACAGCCTCCTGCTTCCTTCCTCATCAAGTCTGGCCAGCATCCTCCCAACGGTTCCCTCGTTGCAAGCTGGGGGTGCATCACCCCCTCCCATCTCCACCTCGTGTACAGGCACCTGGGGAACAGGAATTTCTGGCCCCATATGGCTGAGAGCTGCTCTCTCTAATCTCCCTTTGATTATCTGTGCGTCTCTTGCCTTCCCTCCCAGTGAGTCACTGGCCTGCATATTTTCCTCCTCCTCCTCCCAGGAAGCACCGCCCTGCACTTGGCCACCATCTCCTGCCAGCCACAGTGTGTCAAGGTCCTGCTCCAGGTAGAGCAACCCCTCGAAACTCCCCCTGTGAAGGGAAGAAGCGGACCCAGATTCCCCAACTTGGTCTTGAAGTCACAAGCAATATTTAATCAGATATACCCCTGTCCTCCCCAATAAGAGAGCTGGTGATAATTTATTCTTTAATTCACAAACATTTCTTTAATACCTACTATGTGCAGGCCCCACACTTAATGCTGCCTTTGAGGGCAGGTCATAAAGTGGAGTTGGCAGGGGCTGACTGGCCTGCAGTCAATACGAATATTTTGAGCTCTGCCATTGGCAAGCCACTTCAGAGACTGACTGCTGTGATGATGATGGGCAGGCAGAAGGAGGGCAGAGAGTTTCAAATTAAACCAAAATCCTACTGTCTGCCTTTGAGGCATTCGTAGTTTAGAGCACAAAGGGAAATACACAAGTGAAATGACATGTAGACAATTAATAAATAAGTTTCCAAAAGTATGAAAGCCAACAGGCCATTTTCATTGGCTCTTGGCCTTCTGCTTTTGTCCTTCCCAGCCCTTTGCAAGATTCCCAAGTACCATCCTAAAGTATTGGTCAGGGACCCAGGCGTTATTGTCCTAGCATGCTTATTTATCCTTAACCTGACTATCCTCAGGCCTAGGCTTAAGAGCCAGGGCTGAAATTCAAGGCTGCCTATCGCCTGTAAGAAAGGGTTTGGGCCTGCGGAGCAGTTGGACAAAGCTCTGATCCTCCCACCCATCCCGTAGTCATTAGGAAGCTGGGGACCCACAGTGGGTATGGGATGAGAAGGTTAACACTGTTCCATGCTGCTTCCCTTTGTGGCTCTTCCCAGCATGGTGCCAATGAAGATGCTGTGGATGCAGAAAACCGTAGTCCACTGCACTGGGCAGGTGTGTGCCAGGAGACTGTGGGCACAGGACTGCAGGGAAGATTGGGGAAGAAGGGAGGGGAGGGTAACATTTGGTGGAGAGGGCAGGGCTGTTTACTAAGGTAGTTGGAGGGGCTGCTGGGTCACCATCTGACTAGGTGCACTTCCTGCTCCCCTTCACCCAATCACCCCTCAACCCTCCCCAGCTTCCTCTGGCTGTGCCTCAAGTGTGCTCCTGCTGTGTGACCATGAAGCCTTCCTGGATGTCCTAGATAATGTGAGTGTCTGCGGGGGACCCTGGCCAGTGCCCTGCAGGGCAGGCTGCCCTCTCTGAGCATGATTGGCTAACTTCTGTGAGCACCACCTTTTCTCCCTCCCCCTCCTCCTCCTCACAGAGAGGTTTAGCCTTATCTTCTGGAGAGCTTTTAACCCTTCAAAGGGGGTATTTAGCCCTCAGACTGGGCTTTTTTCCTGGAGGTGTGGGAGAGGGAGCTGGTAGGATTGTGTCCAACCTCTGGCTTCTCATGAACTCTCTTTCCACCGTCCATGCAGGATGGACGCACACCCCTGATGATCGCCTCACTGGCTGGTCACGCAGCTATCTGCTCACAGTTACTGCAGAGAGGCGCCCGAGTCAATGTCACGGACAATGATGACAAGTGAGCCCTCCTGGTCTTCCCACCCCCCAATCCAGGCCCTGGCCCATCTAGAAAGAAGTCACTGGGCGAAGTGGATGTGTTTGGGGGCTGGGGGCATATATGTGGGGGGCGGGGGAGCAGGTTGGTCTCTATGTCCTTGGTCTCTTTTCTTCTGAAGTGGCTTAGAAGAACTCTCCTGCTGCTTCACTGTTTTCCTTGAGACAGGAAGCAAGTTTTCCTTATCCTCTTTCATTCAGCTGCAGTCACCACCATCTTCCTAAAGTAGATAACTTGGAAGTACTGGTAGAACCAATACCTCTGGACTCATTAGTTTAATTTACTGGTTTTCAAACTATCTTCCGAGCAATGGAATCCTTCCCTCCAATAAAGAATTTATGCAGAATCTTAATATGTAAAGCAGAGAAGCCATTGGTCCCTGCTTTCTGATGCTGCAGATCCAGGAATGGCATTTGAAAAGTTTTGGTTTTGCCTGGCTGGCATAGCTCAGTGGTTGAGTGTTGACCTATGAACCAGGAGGTTGTGGGCTCAATCCCCAGTGTGGGGTGTGCAGGAGGCAGCTGATTGATGAGTCTCATCATTGATGTTTCTCTCTCTTTCTCCCTTCCTGTCTGTAAAAAAAAAAAAAAATATATATATATATATATATATATATATATATATATATATATATACACACACACACACACACACACACATCCTATATAATAAAAGGGTAACATGCAAATAGATTGAACAGCAGAACAACTGAACAACCAATCAAAACATAATATGTTAATGATATGCTAAGGCTGCTCAACCACTTGCTATGACGTACACTGACGACCACCAGGGGGCAGACAGTCAACTGGTCAGTCACTATGATGAACACTGACCACCAGGAGACAGATGCTCTGACCAGTAGGTTAGCTTGCTGTTGGAGTCTGCCGATCAGGACTGAGCAGATGGGCTGGACATGCCCTGGAGCCCTCCTGTGGTCCCTCCCTGGCCCTATAGTGCACCAGTGGACTATACTATACCTCAGCCTGGCCTATACTCCCTTGCAATCTGGGACCCATTGGGGGATGTCAGCTGGTTTCAGACCGATCCCACAGGCCACTCCCCTTGGGAGGATGCCAGATGCATGGCTCATGGCTGGCAAGTGCTGCTGTGGCATCATGAGCTCTCGATTGGTACTGATAGGGTGTGAGCCTGCAGCAGGCACAGTGGGGCCAGGATGAGTGGGAGCAGCAGGTAGGAGCTGCAGGCAATGTTGGACTATGGGTTTTGGCCTGATCCCTGCAGTCCATCCAGATAGACCCACCCGTGCATGAATTCATGCACTGGGCCTCTAGTATATAAATAATATATAAATAAAAAAGAGAAACATGAAAATTGACTGTACCTACACTATGCCCACAAGCCACACCCATCAGCCAATCAAGAGCGAGTATGCAAATTAACTCAACCAAGATGGCTGAAGGCACAGATTGAGCAGGAGGCTTGGGTTTCTCTGGCAATGGGGGAAGCCAAGCTTCCCGCCTGCCCTGGCCAGCCCTGGCCTCTGCTCAAGGCCACAAAGTTTCAATTATAGAGGATAAATAAATCCCAGATACCAGGGCCTTCACTTGGGTCGCTGGAGGGCGTGGCCAGCCTGCAAATCACTACAGGCCCCTCACTCAGGCTGCCCCATGCCCTAAGGGAACCCCCCATCCTGATCTGGGACACTCTACAGGGCAAACCAGCTGGCCCCCACACATGCACCAGGCCTCTATCCTATGTAATAAAAGAGTAATTTGCAGATTGACCATCACTCCAACATACAAGAGGGCTGCCTCCATGTGGTCAAAGATCCTGCCCCCATGTGGACACAAGATGGCCACCACAAGATGGCCAGCAGGGGAGGGCCATTGGAGGTTCCAGGTTCTGCAAAGGCGGGCAGTTGGGGTGATCAAGCCTGCAGGGGAGGGCAGTTAGGGGTGACCAGGCCAGCAGAGGAGGGAAGTTGGGGCCAAACAGGCTGGCAGGGGAGCAGTTAAATATCAATTAGGCTGGCAGGGTAGTGGTTAGCAGGTGATCATGCTGGTAGGTAGAAGCGGTTAGGGACAATCAGGGAGACAGGCAGGTGAGCAGTTTGGAGCCAGGAGTCCTGGATTGTGAGAAGGATGTCTGATTGCCCGGGATCGGGCCTAGACAGGCAGTCGGACATACCTCGAGGGGTCCCAGATTGGAGAGGGTGCAGGCTAGGCTGTGGCACATCCCCCGTGCCCCCGTGCCCCCCGTGCATGAATTTTGTGCACCGGGCCTCTAGTATATATATGTATATTTGTCCTAACCTACAGGTCGGCTCTGATCCTGGCCTGTGAGAACGGCAGCACCGAAGTGGCTGAGCTGCTCCTGAGCCATGGAGCGAACGTGGGGGTGGTGGACAGGGCAGGTCACGATGCTCTGTATTACGGCCTGCGTACACAAGACAAGGCACTGCGGAAGCTGCTGCAGCAGGCCCAGAGCTGGCGGCGGGGAGGTAAGCCAGTTCCCTTGTATAACTTCAAGATCCTCCCCAAGAGCTCAGAGAATCCCATTTGTCCCCGTGGAAACAACCCATTTGACAGAGTTTGCTTATCTTGCTGCTACTATGACATTACCCCAAGTTCCCAAAAGCAGGGCCACCGAACTCCTTAATGAAACCCAGTCTTACCCAAGGCAGCTCTGGCTGGCGCCTACGGGGGCGGCAAGGTGGTCTAAGCACAGGGAGGCCCTCCCAAGGCTGGGATAGCTGGACTTCTGAGCTGTGATTGAACATCTCTGTGTGGTTTCCCAGTCAAAACCCCCCCCCCCCCCCCCCCCCCCCGCTGGACTGTAAACCCAGCATATGACAGGCTATGTCTGTTTCGTTCATCATCGATGTCCGGTGCCTATAACAGCGCCTGCTATAGTGTCCAATAAAGTGAGTGAACAAAATGAGTGAGCTGGGGTAGGGAACCAAGACTGCTGGGTTGAACAGGAGTGGCTCCCAGCTCCAGGAAGACTGTGTGATGAGGATTATGACACTTAGGGCCACTTCTCTCAGTGAGGGTCACATTTTCCTCATGTCTTTTCATATAGGTCCGGGGCTGGTTCAACACCCAGATGCTACATCTAAGGTAAGAACCTAAGTGCCTCCCCTTCCGACCCACCCAGCCATCCCACCAGGATACCTCCCGGGCAGTGGCCTACGGGGCGGCAAGGTGGTCTAAGCACAGGGAGGCCCTCCCGAGGCTGGGATAGCTGCCCTGGCTTCCCGTCACTCTTCTGTTTCCCACACAGGCCTCTCCATCTGAACCTCTGGTGGGGTCTCTGCCCAAGAGCCCCTGGGGAGCAGAGCCCATGGCAGAGAAGGCAGGGGAGTGTGACGACGCGTGCTCAGAGGAGTGGAGGTGGAAGTATGAAGAGGAGCAGAAGAAAGTGTCTCAGTTGGAGCAGGAGCTGGTGGGAAAGACAGAAGAGTGCAAGGCTCAAGCCGCCGCCTACCTGGGCCTGGCCAACCAGATCCGGGAGCAGGTGCAGGAGCTGGGGCTCCTGCTCTTCCGAGAACCCAGAGCTCCAGACGGGCAGAGCTCTAGCATCCGTCCTGGAGGGGATGGCATGGAGCAGGGCTCCCCCCTGGACCTGCTGGCTGAGGGCATACGAGAGCTGAAGAAGCAGCAGCAGGCAGTAGCTGCAGCCGCAGCCAACCCAGTGTTAGCTCCCAAGAAGACTGAAGACTCATCCCCACGGGAGAGGTTTTATGAAGCCCATGGAAGGTCCCCACCAGAACAGGCACCACCCCAGGGCCCAACGTGTGAGATTCCTAGGGAAGCTACAGGACAGCAACGAACAACTGACGGTAGGCAGGCCCTTGGCCCCCAGCATGTCGACCAGCTGCATGCTGGCCAGAAGGAGAGGCTGAAGGCCGCAGGTGCGGAAAGAGCAGACACAGCAGCTGAAGCAATGGGCACAGCAGCCATGAACCAGCTCCTGCTACAGCTGAGGGAGGAGCTGGCTGCTGTGTGGCGAGAAAAGGATGCTGCCCTGGGGCCTTTGTCAAGACCGGTCCTGGAGGGAGTTCTGGGGGCGGCCCGGGCTGAGGCCACTGCGGCCGCCTGGGAGAAGATGGAGGCCAGGCTGGAGCAGGTGCTCCTGAAGCTGGATCGGGCCAAGGCAGGGCTACAAGCGACACCTGCGACCCCTGCCCAGGAGTCCAGAGAAAGAGCCCCAAAGGCAGGCTCAGAAACAATCAAGGAAGAGGATGGAGCGAAGGAGACAGAAGCTCCTGGGACTCAGCTGGAGTCTCCAGGGGCCCCTGGCAGGCAACAGCCGCCCGGAGGAGGGCTGGCCAAGGGAATGCTGGAGAAGGAGGTGTCGGCCCTGAGACTGAGCAACAGTAACTTGCTGGAGGAGCTGGGGGAGCTGGGCCGCGAGCGACAGCGGCTGCAGGGGGAGCTGCAGTCCCTGAGCCAGCGGCTGCAGCGCGAGTTTGTGCCCCGGCCGGTGGCGCAGGTTCAGCTCCAGCAGCTGCGGAGGAGCGTGGGGCTGCTGACCGATGAGCTGGCCTTGGAGAAGGAGGCCACCGAGAAGCTGCGGAGGCACCTGGCATCGCAGAGCAGCGGCCTCCGGGGGCTGTGGGACTGCCTGCCCCCAGACCTGGTGGGCAAGGCCAGTGCGCGGGGCCCTGGCTCCGAGCCCCTGCAGGAGCTGCAGGCCTGCATCAGCGCCCTGGTCGCCAGGCACCGCGAGGCCCAGCAGGTGCTGGCGAGGCTGGAGGAGGAAAACCAGCGGCTGCGGGGAGCCCCCGCTTCACACCCGGAGCCCGGCACCTCCTCCAAGGCGATAGCTCCCCCTGAAGTGGCCGCTTTGGAGCAGGATTTGGGGAAGTTGGAGGAGGAGCTGCGCGCCGTGCAGGCCTCAATGCGCGGGAAGAGCCAGGAGATCGGGAAGCTGAAGCAGCTGCTGTACCAGCCAGCCAGCGGCAGCAGGAGCGGGCGCGGAGCTCGCAGGCGGCCCAGGTCCAGGCGTGGAGCCAGGAGCTGAAGGCCCTGCTGGAGAAGTACAACGCCGCCTGCCGCGAGGTGGGCCGGCTGCAGGAGGCCGTGGCCGAGGAGCGCTGCCGCAGCGGGGACCTGGCGGCCCGGGCCACGGAGCAGGAGCGCCAGGCCAGCGAGATGCGCGGGCGCTCGGAGCAGTTCGAGAAAACGGTGGGGCAGCTGAGAGAGAAGATGGAGCATCTTCTGGGGGCTTGCCAGGACAAGGACACCAAGGTGATGCGATCAGGCGGCGGTGGGGAAGGTTTGCTAACTGCATCTACCTTTGGTTAGTCAGGCGAATCCCTCCCAAACAGAACGCCAACCACTTGCAAAGATCACGCCATGTTCTCTGGGTCTAAGGTGGTTTGGAGTTAAGACTGGGGTGAGGGCTGGCAGTGACTCAGTGGTTGAGCATCTCTACCTATGGACCAGGAGGTCAGGTTCGAGTCCCAGTCAGGCCGTATGCCTGGGCTGTGGGCTGGATCCGCAGTGTGGAGCGTGCAGGAGGCAGCCGATCAATGGTTCTCTATCATTGATGTTTTTCTCTCCTTTCCTCTCTGAAGTCAATTATACATATAGTTGGAGGTGAGGTACAAATAGGAGAGAGAAAGGGGCTTCCTTGTTAAAATCTGGACTCTGGTTTTAGAAGCAATGTGGCGGGCTCCCACCTGTGGAGTAGTGTGGTTTATTAGCATTTTTTTCAATCATGTTTTAGCCTGAGAGCAGGTCTGATGATATGGTGGGTTGCTGTGGTTTTGCTAGGGTTCTGAGAAGGTGAGTCAAGGCTAATTAAGAAAAGTAGACTAGGCTACAGGTCCACTTCATCCCTTCCCTTCCATCCGAGTAGGTTCTGCAAAAGATTTCCATTGGCAAAGAGCACCAATGCAAAGTAAAACGTTTGAAAAGTGCCATGTTCGATACCTGAGTTTCCTAATGATTGCTCTAAGTCTGCATGTGTCTAGGGGCATGTTTTATGAATTCTAAAAAAAAATTTTTTTAAAAATCAACTTACAAATGAATTTGGAACTTTACCTGTGAAATGAATTCAGACTTCTTATTCAAATTTATGTACATGATCAAATTTATAATGTTTCAAAAATATAGGGAGAATAACCTATCTAATAAAGAGGGAATATGCTAATTGACCCTCACACCATCACAAAGATGGTAACACCCACAGCCAATAAGGAGGGACTATGCTAATTGATTGCCCCACCCTCAGAGATGGTAGTACCCGCAGTCAATAAGGAGGGAATATGCTAATTGGCTGTCATGCCCTCAAAGATGGTGGTGCCCACAGCCATAAGATGGAAGTGCTCAGTCCCCTCAGCCCCCAGCCGCCCTGGGCCACCTGAGGCTCGGATGACCGGGGCCGGCCAAGGTTTGTGCTGCCAGCAGTGACAGCAGCAGAGGTGTGATGGGGCATCTCCTTCCCTTAATTGCCAGGTCGCCTCCTACTCCTGAGGGCTCCCAGACTGTGAGAGGGGGAAGGCCAGGCTGAGGGACCCCCCATCCAGTGCATAAATTTTCATGCACTGGGCCTCTAGTATTTTAAATAATAGTGCATAAAAATAGAAGAAAAGTTATACAGAATAGGAATCAGTGTGGGGTGGAGCCAATTAAAGAAAGGACAGGTTTCTGTTGGTGTGAAAGGAGAAGAGGAAAGAGAGCAAATGGGCAAAAGAAAATAGTGTAGTGGATGTTGGACTGATATCTGGATTTTTATTTGTTTCAAAATTTACTGATTGAACTTGAATGAGTTATCTAAGCCTTGGTGTCTCCAAGGTTGTTTTTTTCATGTACAAGATGAGGCTAATAAGAGGGTTGTTGTGAGGATTACATTAAATAAGATATTGTATTTTAAAATACTCAGAATGATTTTTTGAAAATGGTAAGTGCTCAATCAGTTATGTTTATCACTAGAGGCCCAGTGCACGAAATTCGTGCACTTCGGGCTGGTCCCTCAGCCAGGCCTGTGCCCTCTCGAAGTCCGGAAACTCTTGGGAGATGTCTGACTGATGGCTTAGGCTCACTCTCCCTAGGGAGCGGGCCTAAGCCAGCAGTCAGACATCCTTAGCACTGCCACAAATGCGGCAGAGGCTCCCACCACCACCACTGTGCTTGCCAGTCGTGAGTGAGCCCGGCTACTGGCCGAGTGGTGCTCCCCATTGGAGAGCACACTGACCACCAGGGGACAGCTCCTGCATTGAACCTCTGCCCCCTGGTGGTCAGTGCACATCATAGCAACAAATCTGCTGTTTGGTCGATTTGCATATTAGCTTTTTAATGTATAGGATCCTCACTCCCACCATTCCTATTACTGCTGGTTGTCCTTAACCACATCTGTGCCATAGCCTCACAGCCACAGACACTCAGCTCCATGCTGCTCAGGGGTCACAGCCAGAAGTGGTTCAGGACCCAGTGCAGACTTAAGAGCATGGGCCGTTAATTCCAAAAGATCTTGGCTCGAGTCATATGTCATCACTTATTAGCTATATGATTTGACAAATTATTTAACAAACTGTGAGTAATAATACTCGCTTCGGAGAAGTGTTGTTCCTCCCAGAACAGAAGTAGAGCTGTTTTGAGTACGACATGATACAGATGTGTAAAAGCATCTGGCACATAGTACATACTCAGCAAAAGGAAGCTGACCTTGACCCTGGGTGGTGGGGGGATGGGCTGGATTTGGGCCTCACTGGTTCCCTTTGGCCTCAGATCAAGGAGTTGTTGAAGAAGGTGGAGCAGCTTTCAGAGGAAGTCCTAGCAGTTCGGGGAGAAAATGCGCGCCTCACCTCGCAGCTGCGGGTAAGTTTGGTCCCTGAGGGAAATGGTCACGGCTAGAGAAGAGGGTGGACAGGCAAAGTGATGTGGGAGGGTTCTGGGAATCGCAGCGACCTGTTCAAACAGTGGTCCATGCTGGGCTAGTGATGGGCCGAGGGAGACTATCTGGCCCAGCTGACCACTTAATTTCATTGTTCCTCCTGCTTGGGGGTCAGGGTGGGCATGGAGGGTAGGCACATAACCCCCATTGATGCTCGCCCCCAGGATTCTCAGAAGAACCATGAAGAGATCATCGCCACCTATAGAAACCATCTGCTGAATGCTGCTCAGGTGAGCAAGCGAGGGGCAGAGAGTATTGCATTTGGGGTCCCTTTTCTTACGTTTGCACACGATAGAATATTTTAGATTACCCACACATATTTGTCATTTCCCGGAAAGCTGGTCTTTAGATGTTCCAGTGCCAGCTTTCAGGATCTCCCGGGGTATGGGAATGTGAGGGGGAGAGATGTTTGTGCCCCCTTTTCAATTCCTGACCCACTGTAAAGCCTTTTATGCCCTGTCCCTTATGCCCTGTCTCAGTTTCCTCCGAGGCCTATTTGTCCTCACCGAGGAAGAGGAGGCTGGGGGTGGGTTGCTCCTCTATTAGGGATAATAACTACAAAGGATTTGTTAGCATTTTGTGTACCAGGAGCTTTGCTTCAGATTCAGGCTCACATCCCAGCTGTCCTGCAAAGTAAACATCACTGCTTTCCTGAAAGGCTTAGGAAATGTCCATGAATTAAACACTGTTTGCGTGAGGGCTGTTAGCAACCAGCATTCCACCATGCCTCAGGCCTCTCCCTCACCTGTCTCCCCACTTCCTGCTCCCTTTTTCTTTCTTTCCTGCCACCCCAGGGCTACATGGAACAAGATGTGTACAACATCCTGCTGCGAATCCTCAGCAGGCAGGAGAAGTGGGGCAGCGCGGGCCCTGAGGGGCCCGGGGTTCCTCTCCTGTAAGTTGTGGGCTGAGGCTGATGAGGGCAGGAGCCTGGAGAAAGGACTCGGGAAGAGGCTTAGGATGGGAATTGGAGTCTCCTTTTGCTCCAAGTGGTGGCTGACACTGGGGATCCACAGAGCACTTGAGTGAGGTTCACTGAGAAGTCACAGTACAGGCATCACTAGGTGGAGTCAGGGCCTGAAGGGCTGCCCTGGGATGGAGACTGAGAAGGGGAGTGGCCTCTGCGGTCTGGCATAGAGGAAGCAGTAAACGATGAGTGATGGTGGGGAGTGGTACCAAGTTGTTCACCAGGGCAGGACGCTACAAACTGCAGAATCCCTCCTTCATTCCCACCCCATGCATTCAAAGAATAGTCTTCTCTCCTATTCCTCCCCACCCCTATGCCGGTGGCCATCTTTCCCAGCCCAGAGCAATGAGGATCCCCTCTAGCATCTCAGCATGGGCGGGAGGAGACTGAGGCTATGGAATGTGTGCATTTCACCCTTGGCTTTCTTCTCGCAGGGAATAAGAGCACCCCTGGCTGCCAGCGGCTCCATCAGGCTGTGGTGGGTGGGAGGCTGGCCATTAGGGATAGTGTGGGTGAGCTTCGCCTGACATTAGGGAGCCGGGACCTGAGAATCGGACGCTGGAGTCAGCGTGGATGGAAGCCAGCGCCGTGAAAAATAAAGCGGGGCAATATGGTACCGGCTGTCGTCGTTTTTCTGTTTAAGGGGTGTGTGTGTGTGTGTGTGTGTGTGTGTGTGTGTGTGTGTGTGCGCGCGCGCGCGCGCACGCGGGGGGGGGGGCAGGAATCTTTTTCATCACAAATGGCTCCATAAGCCAGCAGCTTTTACACTTTATGGTCCACAGTTAGAAATACATATCACATCCTGTGTGGATAAACGTGAAATAGCATGTCTCCTTACTGTTTCTATTCTACCCTATTCTCTGCTCTCATTCGCCATGGAAAAAATACATCCACTGCGGGTCAGGCCTCAGTGTGAAAACCAGCCCTCTGTGAAAGCGGGATTGACACTCTTCCTTTGTCCTTCACAAATCCGTCTGTCTGACCGACCCACAGCTCTAGTGTTCTGCCTCGGGACTCCCAGTCCACTGCCTGAGGAGGAGGCTTTGAGAGGCGCGGGTTTGCTTTGAGATGTATCATCGAAAATATCCTATCAGGTGTTAAAACATGGGTTTAGGGTGGAAGCACATGGTCTCATGTGGTCAGTGTTCTTTGCCCGGGAGCCAAGAGGGATGAAAAGTCTGATTCCAGGGAGAGGGACGAAGGGACACTCAGAGTTGGCTTCTTCCCTGTAGTTCTGTTCTCAGACTGAAAAAAATGCCTCTCTTGGCCACTTCCCATGGTTTCTCCTTCCTGTTTGTCCAGTAGCCAAAATGCTAGGTGAGAATGAGGCAGTGAAACCCTCCAAAAGCTGGAATTTTGGCTTGGCGCCCCCCACAGTGATCCCTCCCCATTCCTCCTCTCAGCCTGCCCTGCTGGATTACGCAGGGCAGTGGGGGAGAGGGTGTCAGCCTACAGTGGTTTGGCAGTAAAGAGACTGCCTGGGTTGAGAGAAGAGTGGGGAGGGGCTGCCATGGAAGACGGGGCCCACACAAGGGCTGCACAGTCTGGCTGCAGGGCGCGGCCGGGAAAAGAGCAGTGTGGATCAGCCCTAGAGAAATGGGGGTCAGCTTTGGGGTTTGTGCGGATGGCTCAGGACTGCTTTCAGGCTGGGAGAATGGACACAAGGATTGATGTAGAAAGGGAAAAGGAGGTGCAGCTGCAAAGAGGAGCCGCATCAAAAAGGTCCAAATGGTTTCTGTGGAGGGGAACCTGTCCTTCCCGCTTTCAGAGAACAGAAAAGAACTATTCTCTCTCTTGGGGGTGTGGGTGGGAAAGATGAAACGCAG
The DNA here is from genome assembly GCA_027563665.1 of Antrozous pallidus. Taxonomy (NCBI): domain Eukaryota; kingdom Metazoa; phylum Chordata; class Mammalia; order Chiroptera; family Vespertilionidae; genus Antrozous; species Antrozous pallidus. The sequence continues at coordinate 39,869,458 of CM050527.1, forward strand.
AGAAGGGTCCAGAGAGGGGAAATCATTTGACTAAGTTCAAGGATGAGTCAGGAAGCAGCTTCGGTAACGGCGCCCAGGCCTTTGGCTTCCTCTGGGGCTCTTAGAAGCTTATCCCAGGATGGCTGAGTTATAAGAATGATTATAATGTGTGCGTTTTAAAAACTAATTTTTACAGAGAGGAAGGGAAGGGAGGGTTAGAAACATCTATGAGCGAGAACATCAATCAGTTGCCTCCTGCGCACTGCCTACTGGAGGTACATGCCCTTGACCAGAACTGAACCTGGGACCCTTCAGTCTGCAAGCTGACACTATCTTCTGAGCGAAATCGGTTAGGGCAGTGGTCTGCAAACTCATTGGTCAACAGAGCCAAATATCAACAGTACGACGATTGAAATTTCTTTTGAGAGCCAAATTTTAACTTAAACAACGCCACTTCTTCAAAATAGACTTGGCCAGGCCATGATATTTTGTGGAAGAGCCACACTCAAGGGGCCAAAGAGCCGAATGTGGCTCTCGAGCTGCAGTTTGCTGACCACTGGGTTAGGGCCATGTAAAGGTTAACACAAAAGTGGAACTTTCCCCAGTCTCCGGTCTTCCTAATAACCCTACATCCCCATGAACTGCTATCCCAATAACCCAGGCCCTGAAATTCTTGATTTCATAAATCTTTCTCAAAGTAACCGTAGTCCTACTGTTCCTTCTTCCTGGGCCCTCCATTTAATGGGGCTTCTGTAGGGGCTTATACTCTTCTTTCACTTCCCTCCCATCCCCCAGTTTTCTGATGTCAGAGTTTATGGCTGGGGCTTGGTAGGCCATCATGGGGCCCAGATGTCTTTGAATAGCAATATGGAACTTGGTCCCGATTTGCAGCTTCCCTCCTTTCTCTGGTAACATTATTATACAGATAGAGTCTACTACATACCAGGCACTGAGATAGAGGAAGCACCAAAACGGTTCTTGTACCCGTGGAGCTTGCATGCAGGCTCCCATTCAGGTGCCCTGGTCCCTACTTTTCTAGTGTCCTGTAAGGATGCTAGGACTTACAACCTCAAACTATTAGAGGAGGCCCTCCTTTATGAAATCACTAGGAATGAAGGTGAGGTTAACTTTTTTCTTTCCTATTTTTACAGCTTTAACGAGGTATAATGGACATACAATAACTGCATATAGTGTACAATTTGATAAGTTTTGACATATGTATATACCCTTGAAATCATCACACAATCTAGTTAATGAACATATCCATCATTCCCAGAGTTTCCTCGTCTCTTTTTTTAAAATCCTCACCAATAATGTTTTCCATTGATTTGAGAGAGAGGGAGGGAGGGAAGGGAGGAGGGACAACATGAGAGCATAAATTGCCTCTAGACCTTTTTTTCCACTTATTCCTATCCTCCTCCTTTTGAGATCAGTGAAAATTCTAGAAGATACAAATTAGTCCATAGTAAGTTTTGATCTAGAGGCATGAATAAGAAATGAGCTTATGGCCTAATGAAGACTCAAGTGTTGGAGTAGTTGGAATTAGGAACCTAATACTTGGAACTTGAGTTTAGCTTGAAGTCCTGGCAGCAAAGAAGCTTGGCTGGTGTGGCCCAGTGGTTGAGCATCGACTTATGATCCAGGAGGTGACGGCTTGATCCCGGTGAGGACATAGACCTGGTTTGTGGGCTTGATCCCCAGTGTGGGGCGTGCAGGAGGCAGCCGATCAGTGATTCTCATCATTGATGTTTCTCTCTCCCTTCCTCTCTGAAGTCAGTAAAAATATATTTTAGAAACAAAAAACAAGGATGCTGAAACTGGTTTGGTTCAGTGGATAGAGGGTCGGGCTGCAGACTGAGGGGTCCCAGGTTCCATTCCGGTCCAGGGCACGTACCTTGGTAGCTGGCACATCCCAGGTAGGGGGTGTACAGGAGGCAGCTGATGGATGTTTCCCTCTCATCGATGTTTCTGACTTTCTATACCTCTTCCTTCCTCTCTGTGAAAAATAAAATATATTTTAAAAAATCTTATTCTTAAAAAAAAAAAAAAAAGGAAAGAACCCAAGTTCAGAAGAAAGTGGACATCTTTCCTAGGGACAAAATCCAGGAAGTGGTTGGGCCTGGTCCAGGCCAACAGGTACCTGGCACATTGTCAGGCTGGCATCCACAGGCCCTCGGCTGGGATGGGGTCTCATGCGGAGGAGTACACTGAGGCTTAAGCTAGATGAATTATCCATATTCATTAAAGCACTTTTTGTATGCTGATTATAGGTTTAACTGTCTTATCACTCACTGCTGCTACACCGCAAGGCGTTCAAGTCTCAGCAACTAACAATCTCTGAACAGCATTCAAATATTTGTCCACCAAATAATTATCATTGAGATCCCAGCCGCCTAACTATAAAACACCGTATTTGCTGCCAGTACCTCGTTTGGGTCAACTGCCCTCCAGTTGGTGCTTTCGTGAGACCTGCATGTGAGTGGTTAGCTCAGTGGAGTGGGGAGTCTGCCAAGTCCAAGGCTTGGGAAGAAGGAAAGTAAGTAGTTAAGAGACAGGAAGATGTCTTTGCTGGGAGGTAAGAAAACTTCCCTGTTCACCTTCAGCAACCCCGAAGGTGTGGGGTCTCTGGTGTCTGGGGTGGAGGGCAGGAGGCCACAGGCAGAGTGAGGGCTTAGGTTCGCTTTGGATTCCAGCAGCCCAGGCTGTTCTCCAGGGGGAGTCTCATTCCGAGCGGGAACCTTCCGCAGTCGGATCCCCAGACCACGGTCTCACTCCCAGCCCGCCCCCGCCCAGCGCCGGGCCGGAGCAGAACCGAGCAGGAGATCCGAGCAGGCCCGCTCGGCAGACCCACTCACTGGAGGAGTTAACGTCTCCAGCGCCCGACTCCGAGCCCCTCCCTCCCGCGCCCCAGATTCCGCCCCCTCCCCTCCTCGCCGCCGGGCGGGCGGGCGGGCGGCCCGGAGAGGGCGGCCCCAGCCCGGGCGCTGGCCGGGCGGAGCTCCCGCCGGGCGGAGCCGCGGCGGCAGAGTCCAGCGGCGGGGCTGACCTCTAGCTGTGCAGCCGGAAGGCGCCACGAGCCCCCTCCCCCGCCGGCCAGCCCCCCTCGGAGCGCCCGCTCCCCGAGACCGATCCGGTAAGTCGCGATCGGCACCGAACTTTCCTGCTGCCGACTTTCCTGCTCCGGAGCCCGCGGCCGGGCCCGGAGCCGCGCGCTCGTTGGCGGGGCTTGGGGTGGGGGGTGGGAATGGGGCTCGAGAACCGCGGCCCGGCACTGAGCCAGTCGCGGCTCCGGGGCTCCCCTACAATGGGCGATCGCTCCCACCCCGCGGCGGCCCTCCGGATCCGCGGGTTAAACTTGCGGGAACTTCGCTCCCCTCCCCCACCGCGGCTCGGCAATCCCCGACTCTTCCCGAGCAGCTCCGCCCGCCCGCCTCCGGCGCCCGCCCCGCCCCGCCCGGCCCCGCCCAGCCCTCTGGCCGCCGCCTCTCCGCCGCTGGGGACCCCGCGACCTCGGGCCGTGCGCCCTCCGCGCCCACCGGCACTCCCCGGCCCCGGCCGTGCGGGCCGCGTCCGGGCGGTGGGAGGGGCTGCGGCCCGAGCCGGGCCCGCGCGCAGCGGGCGGGGCCGGGGGCGGGGGCCGGACGGGGCGGAGCAGCCGCGATCTGCGGCCGGCGCGGGGCGGAGAGTCGCGCGCCGGTGCCTGGGCCTGGCCGGCCCCGCTCGCGCCTGCGATGTCTCAAGATGGCGGAGCTGGGCGAGCTGAAGGTGCCGGACCTGCCCGCCCGCCCGGGGCCCGGGCCGGAGCGGCGGCGGGGATGGGCGCTGCGGGCTGGCGGGCGGGAGCGCGCGGGAGGCCGGTGCCGGGACGCTGGGCGCCGGCCGTGGGCGCGTAGGGCTGCGGCGTGGCTCGGGGGCGGGGCCGCGCGGAGATGCAGGGGTGGGGCCGAGGGGTGCAGAGGGGGGGGCCGCAGCGCAGGGGGCGGGGCGCGGCAATACAGGGGGCCGCTGAGGGGTGCAGCGCGGGGGGCGAGGAGCAGGGGGCGGGGCGCGGGGCAATGCTGAGGGGTGCATCTGGGGAAGCCTAGGTGCGCGGGGCGGGGGTCGCGGGGGCCGCAGCTCGGGGGGCCGCGGCGCAGGGGGCGGGGCGCGGGGCAGATGTAGGGGTGATGCAGGGGTGGGGCCGACGCTTTACAGCGGGGTGGCCGAGGCGCAGGGGGCGGGGACGCGGGTAGAAGTCGGGTTTGGCTGTGGAGGCGGAGGTAGGGGTAGGGCCGGACGGAGAAGCTACCGTGGAGGCCGAGGGGCGCGTCGATCGCGGCCTAGCGACGTCGCTGGGGCAGATGTAGGGCCGGGGTTGTGGGCTCCTTGGGGAGAGGTGGGAGCTTTGGGGCCCGAGCGCGGGAAGGGGCGCTGGCGGCTGAGCTGGGGCGGGCTTGGAGCTTCCGGGCCCGAGAGGCAGGTCCTGCTCCGGTGAGCGGCCTGGGGGCGGGGGCGGAGGAGTGAGACTCTGGGATGGAAAGGCGAGGTTCTTGCTGAAGCCAGTGGGGAAACGGACCGGCAGAGGAAGTGAGGATGGCCGAATCGTGGAGGGCTAGCAAGGCCTGCCCATGGCAGGGTCTCCTAGACATTCACGCTTAACCGCCTCGCCCCCAGTTTTGGTTTTATTTTCCTCAGAAAAGTAGGGCTGAGGGAGGTGGTTATGTAAATGGCACTGAGAAAGGATTTGGGGGAGTTGTGAGCATTGAACCTGACCTGAAAACCTTGGTCACGAAACTTCAGGAGTTTGGGGAAAACAGCTGAGGGGGATGGAGGTGTTGGGAGGTGTCTGCCTCGGGCTCAAGCCTCCAGCCACCTGGCCCTTCTGCCCCGGGGGCTGTCTGGCCGCAGGAAATCCCTTCCCCCTCCTCCCCGCTCCGGTCCTCTTCCCTGGAGGCTGGGACAGGAAGTAAGCGGCTTGAAGGAGAGCCCAGGCTGCAGGCTGGGTGGAGGTAGGAGGCTGCAGTGGGCTCAGGTGTGCCAGGGGCTGGCTTGCTGTCTGGCCCTGCCCGCACGCGGGCAGCTTGCAGGCGTGGGCAGAGGGTTGCTCAAGCTCCGGGGATCCTGGGTAGGTTGAGCGGAGAGGACACTGAAGTGGAACTGCAGTGTCCCGCCAGGTTGGCTGGCTGGCGGTGAACTACGGGCCGAAGGCACCTCGGATCAGTGCTGGGGAGAGGCACCGCCCGCCCGGTAGCCCAGCCGTCAGAGGGCAGGCCTCTGTCGGGCAGGCTTCTCAGGCTTCTCTGTTGTCCACAGCACATGGTGATGAGTTTCCGGGTGTCTGAGCTCCAGGTGCTCCTTGGCTTTGCGGGACGGAACAAGAGTGGACGGAAGCACGAGCTCCTGGCCAAGGCCCTGCACCTCCTCAAGTCCAGCTGTGCCCCCAGCGTCCAGATGAAGATCAAAGAGCTTTACCGCCGGCGCTTCCCCCGCAAGACACTGGCGCCCTCAGATCTCTCCCTTCTCCCTCTGCCCCCCGGAACCCCCCCTGTGGGCTCCTCTGGCCCTCTAGCTCCCATCCCCCCGACCCTCTTGGCCCCTGGCACCTTGCTGGGCCCCAAGCGTGAAGTGGACATGCACCCCCCTCTGCCGCAGCCTGTGCACCCCGATGTCACCATGAAGCCGCTGCCTTTCTATGAAGTCCACGGGGAGCTCATCCGGCCCACCACCCTCGGTACGGCTCCGGCGGCCCCTCCCTTCTCCCTGGGCTCCGTGCCTCTTCCCAAGCCTTTCCTGGGCGTTAATCCTGTGGCTGTGGGATCGCCAGCCTGGGAGGGGGCCTCTCCGCAGCCTGGGCTCGGGGTGGGAATAACTGCCCTTGTTGTCCTCAGCGTCCACCTCCAGCCAGCGGTTTGAGGAAGCGCACTTTACTTTTGCGCTCACCCCCCAGCAAGTGCAGCAGATCCTCACCTCCAGGTATGTCTCTTCAGTGCTCTCACCCCCCCCCCCCTCCACCCCGTGTCACCCCGGCCTCGGCTCTTCCTTCTTGGCCCTGCTCTCCCTTCTGTCCCCTTGAACCTGGGTTGTCTCTCATTCTCTGTGTGTCTCTTTGCTATTAACTGGTCCTAATTTTCTGTGTCCATTCACCCCCCCCCCTCCCCCACGTGACAGAGAGGTGCTACCTGGAGCCAAATGCGATTACACCATCCAGGTGCAGCTAAGGTGAGCTATCCCTGCCGCCCACCGGGCTGCCTCTGGGGTGGGGGTGAAGTAAGGGGATGGCAGATAGTCCGAGGAGACATCCTTGCTCTGCCACGTCCACCAGCCCCTGGGACTCTTGTTCTATGCTGGGGATTCAGCTCAAGAAACTGAACCCCATTCTTTTATCTTGTCCTAGGTTTTGTCTCTGTGAGACCAGCTGCCCACAGGAGGATTATTTCCCCCCCAACCTCTTTGTCAAGGTCAATGGGAAACTGTGCCCCCTGCCGGTAAATGCTCTTCCCTTCTGGCAGCAACCCCTTCTGTTTCAGTTCCTAAATGTTTACTATAAACCTGTTATGCAAGAGACAAGCGTAGCACAGTGTCTGGCACACAGTAGGTACTCAGTTAAGGCACACAGTAGGTACTCAGTTAACTGGTCGGATCGGTGTAATCCAGAGAGTACTAAGATAGGACTGAATAAGGGTTCTGTCAGAATCCAGAGGAGTGATGTTCGTTCAACCCAAATGTTCAGGGAAGGCTTCTCCGAGGCGATGACTCTAGAGCTGAGAGTTGGACCAAATGGGGCATCCCTGCACGCTTCCTCCTCTAGAGCGGGTTCCGGTTTTGTGGGCCAGCGAGTAAGCTCTCCCTTTCACCTAGGAATGAATCCGCAGAACGATGGTGCTCTAGTCACTGGGGGCCCCGTCTCCTTGGCCACTGAGCTGGCCTTCCCTCCAGGGAGGGAGCAACCCGGAGACCAGGGGTCCTGACCAGTCTGTCCTCCCCAGGGTTACCTGCCTCCTACCAAGAACGGGGCTGAGCCCAAGAGGCCCAGCCGCCCCATCAACATCACACCCCTGGCTCGACTCTCGGCCACGGTTCCCAACACCATCGTGGTCAACTGGTCATCTGAGTTTGGGCGGGTGAGTACGGCCGAGTGGGGAGGAGAAGCCGGCAATGCAGGGAGTGGGGAGGAATGTTTGGGAAGCATCTTCCTCTCTGTGGGTCTGCCTGCTGTCTCTGGTCCTCATGGGACAAAGGGTAGGGGGGTGGTGTGCAGGGCAGAGGCTAACTGTCTTCCCACCTCCGAGTAGAATTACTCCTTGTCCGTGTACCTGGTGAGGCAGCTGACGGCAGGCACCCTTCTCCAGAAACTCAGAGCAAAGGGCATCCGCAACCCAGACCACTCCCGGGCGCTGAGTGAGTGGCATCCTGCCCCGCTTCCCTCTCATCTGGATCCACGTCTTCCTGGCCCTCCAGCCTCTAGACCAAACCCCGGCTCCTCTAGGGACAATTACCGCACCTCTCACGTTAACCTCAACCCTCCCCTCGCCCCTTACCAATCATGGGGGAGTCGGACCACTCCCAGGCACTGAGTGACACTGTTGCGTTCCCTAACTGGCTCCCTGGAATGGGTTCTCCCACCTGGACAGGGTGTTAAGGATCATCTGCTCTCACCTTCTCTGATGCTTCAGTCCCCTCTGGGTCACCTCTGCCAGAGTGTCACCAGCTGTATTTAAGCATCTTCAGGGGTCGGGAAGTCACCCACACACTCACCCACACCCTCACCCTCACACTCACCCACACACTCACCCACACACCCTCACACTCACCCACACACTCACCCACACACTCACCCACACACTCACCCACACACCCTCACACTCACCCACACACTCACCCACACACTCACCCACACACTCACCCACACACTCACCCTCACACTCACCCACACACTCACCCACACACTCACCCACACACTCACCCACACACCCTCACACTCACCCACACACTCACCCACACACTCACACTCACCCACACACTCACCCACACACTCACCCACACACTCACCCTCAACCTCACCCACACACTCACCCACACACTCACCCACACACTCACCCACACACTCACCCTCACACTCACCCTCACACTCACCCACACACTCACCCTCACTCACCCTCACACTCACCCTCACACTCACCCTCACTCACCCTCACTCACCCTCACACTCACCCACACACTCACCCACACACTCACCCACACACTCACCCACACACTCACACTCACCCTCACACTCACCCTCACACTCACCCTCACTCACCCTCACTCACCCTCACACTCACCCACACACTCACCCACACACTCACCCACACACTCACCCACACACTCACCCACACACTCACACTCACCCTCACACTCACCCTCACTCACCCTCACTCACCCACACACTCACCATCACACTCACCCACACCCTCACCCACACACTCACGCACACACCCTCACACTCACCCACACACTCACCCACACACTCACCCACACACTCACCCACACACTCACCCACACACTCACCCTCACTCACCCTCACACTCACCCTCACACTCACCCTCACTCACCCTCACTCACCCTCACACTCACCCACACTTACCCTCACTCACCCACACCCTCACCCACACACTCACGCACACACCCTCACACTCACCCACACACTCACCCACACACTCACCCACACACTCACCCACACACTCACCCTCACTCACCCTCACACTCACCCTCACACTCACCCTCACTCACCCTCACTCACCCACACCCTCACCCACACACTCACGCACACACCCTCACACTCACCCACACACTCACCCTCACCCTCACCCACACACTCACCCACACACTCACCCACACACTCACCCACACACTCACCCACACACTCACCCACACACTCACCCACACACTCACCCTCACCCACACACTCACCCACACACTCACCCTCACCCACACACTCACCCTCACACTCACCCACACACTCACCCACACACTCACCCTCACCCTCACCCTCACCCACACACTCACCCTCACCCACACACTCACCCTCACCCTCACACTCACACTCACCCACACACTCACCCTCACCCTCACCCACACACTCACCCTCACCCTCACCCACACACTCACCCTCACCCACACACTCACCCTCACCCTCACACTCACACTCACCCACACACTCACCCTCACCCTCACACTCACCCTCACACTCACCCTCACACTCACCCTCACACTCACCCTCACTCACCCTCACACTCACCCTCACTCACCCTCACACTCACCCTCACACTCACCCACACACTCACCCACACACTCACCCTCACACTCACCCACACACTCACCCTCACACTCACCCTCACACTCACACTCACCCTCACTCACCCTCACACTCACCCTCACACTCACCCACACACTCACCCACACACTCACCCACACACTCACCCACACACTCACCCTCACCCTCACACTCACCCACACACTCACCCACACACTCACCCTCACCCTCACCCACACACTCACCCTCACACTCACCCTCACTCACCCTCACACTCACCCTCACCCTCACCCACACACTCACCCACACACTCACCCTCACCCTCACCCTCACACTCACCCACACACTCACCCACACACTCACCCACACACTCACCCACACACTCACCCTCACTCACCCTCACACTCACCCTCACACTCACCCTCACACTCACCCTCACTCACCCTCACACTCACCCTCACACTCACCCTCACACTCACCCACACACTCACCCACACACTCACCCACACACTCACCCTCACACTCACCCTCACACTCACCCACACACTCACCCACACACTCACCCTCACACTCACCCACACACTCATCCTCACACTCACCCTCACACTCACCCTCACTCACCCTCACACTCACCCTCACACTCACCCACACACTCACCCTCACACTCACCCTCACACTCACCCTCACACTCACCCTCACTCACCCTCACACTCACCCTCACACTCACCCACACACTCACCCTCACACTCACCCTCACACTCACCCACACACTCACCCTCACACTCACCCTCACACTCACCCTCACACTCACCCTCACTCACCCTCACACTCACCCTCACACTCACCCACACACTCACCCACACACTCACCCACACACTCACCCTCACCCTCACACTCACCCACACACTCACCCACACACTCACCCTCACACTCACCCACACACTCACCCTCACACTCACCCTCACTCACCCTCACACTCACCCTCACACTCACCCACACACTCACCCACACACTCACCCACACACTCACCCTCACCCTCACACTCACCCACACACTCACCCACACACTCACCCTCACACTCACCCACACACTCACCCTCACACTCACCCACACACTCACCCTCACACTCACCCTCACCCTCACCCACACACTCACCCACACACTCACCCTCACACTCACCCACACACTCACCCACACACTCACCCACACACTCACCCTCACCCTCACACTCACCCACACACTCACCCTCACACTCACCCACACACTCACTCACACACTCACTCACACACTCACCCTCACACTCACCCACACACTCACCCACACACTCACCCACACACTCACCCTCACACTCACCCACACACTCACACTCACCCACACACTCACCCTCACACTCACCCACACACTCACCCACACACTCACCCTCACACTCACCCACACACTCACCCTCACACTCACCCACACACTCACCCACACACTCACCCTCACACTCACCCACACACTCACCCACACACTCACCCACACACTCACCCTCACCCTCACACTCACCCACACACTCACCCACACACTCACCCTCACACTCACCCACACACTCACCCTCACACTCACCCACACACTCACCCACACACTCACCCTCACCCTCACACTCACCCACACACTCACCCACACACTCACCCACACACTCACCCTCACCCTCACCCTCACACTCACCCACACACTCATCCTCACACTCACCCTCACACTCACCCTCACACTCACCCTCACTCACCCACACACTCACCCTCACACCCTCACACTCACCCTCACACTCACTCTCACACTCACCCTCACACTCACCCTCACTCACCCACACACTCACCCACACACTCACCCTCACACTCACCCTCACTCATCCACACACTCATACTCACCCTCACTCACCCACACACTCACCCACACACTCACCCTCACACTCACCCTCACTCACCCACACACTCACCCACACACTCACCCTCACACTCACCCTCACTCATCCACACACTCATACTCACCCTCACTCACCCTCACACTCACCCTCACACTCACCCTCACTCACCCTCACACTCACCCTCACACTCACCCTCACTCACCCACACACTCACCCACTCACCCTCACACTCACCCTCACTCATCCACACACTCATACTCACCCTCACTCACCCTCACACTCACCCTCACACTCACCCTCACTCACCCACACACTCACCCTCACACCCTCACACTCACCCTCACACTCACCCTCACACTCACCCTCACACTCACCCTCACTCACCCACACACTCACCACACACTCACCCTCACACTCACCCTCACTCATCCACACACTCATACTCACCCTCACTCACCCACACACTCACCCACACAGCCTTCATAACCCAGATCCCAGACACCCCAGGCGACAGCCCGCTGCCCCCCAGGCTGCTTCCCAGCTGCCTCCGCCGGTGCCGTCCGCTCCTGGCTCTCCGCTGCCGGGCCTCCTCGCCGGCCCTGCTGGCCCCATCGCTCTGGCTCACTCTCGTTACAGTCAAGGAGAAACTGACCGCTGACCCGGACAGTGAGGTGGCCACTACAAGTCTCCGGGTGTCACTCATGTGCCCGGTGGGTACAGGGAGAAGGGGGGCTGGGTTAAACCTCTGGACGGAGGAGGCTCCCCAGGGCCACTGGAGTGCGGCTTCCGGGCGTGGGGCTCTGACAGAGAACTCGCCCCCCGCAGCTCGGGAAGATGCGCTTGACCGTCCCCTGCCGCGCCCTCACCTGCGCCCACCTGCAGAGCTTCGATGCTGCCCTGTATCTGCAGATGAACGAGAAGAAGCCGACGTGGACGTGTCCTGTGTGTGACAAGAAGGCTCCCTACGAGTCCCTCATCATTGACGGGTAGGGCCCCTCTGCTTTGTCCTCTCCTGGGACAGCCACTAGCGCACGCTCGCTCTCACACACAGGCACGTGTACAGGGGTGTGTGTGTGTGTGTGTCTGTCCCCCTTTATACTCTCTGCCTACGTATTCCCAACATCGAGGACTGTGCACGCTGGGCCTGGCGCTGAGCGCTCGGCACCCCTCGTTTCCTGTGTCCTCGGCATGACTGACAGGTGCCGTCCTTACAGGAGAGGAAAACAGGAGAGGGTGAGTGTGTGGGTGAGTGTGTGGGTGAGTGTGAGGGTGAGTGTGTGGGTGAGTGTGAGGGTGAGTGTGTGGGTGAGTGTGAGGGTGAGTGTGTGGGTGAGTGTGAGTGTGTGGGTGAGTGAGGGTGAGTGAGAGGGTGAGTGAGAGGATGAGTGTGTGGGTGAGTGTGAGGGTGAGTGTGAGGGTGAGTGTGAGGGTGAGTGTGTGGGTGAGTGTGTGGGTGAGTGAGGGTGAGTGAGAGGGTGAGTGAGAGGGTGAGTGTGAGGGTGAGTGTGAGGGTGAGTGAGAGGGTGAGTGAGAGGGTGAGTGTGTGGGTGAGTGTGAGGGTGAGTGTGTGGGTGAGTGAGTGTGAGGGTGAGTGTGAGGGTGAGTGTGAGGGTGAGTGTGTGGTTGAGTGTGTGGTTGAGTGTGAGGGTGAGTGTGTGGGTGAGTGTGAGGGTGAGGGTGAGTGTGTGGGTGAGTGTGAGGGTGAGTGTGAGGGTGAGTGTGAGGGTGAGTGTGAGGGTGAGTGTGTGGTTGAGTGTGAGGGTGAGTGTGAGGGTGAGTGTGTGGGTGAGTGTGAGGGTGAGTGTGAGGGTGAGTGTGTGGGTGAGTGTGAGGGTGAGTGTGAGGGTGAGTGTGTGGGTGAGTGTGAGGGTGAGTGTGAGGGTGAGTGTGTGGGTGAGTGTGAGGGTGAGTGTGTGGGTGAGTGTGAGTGTGTGGGTGAGTGAGGGTGAGTGAGAGGGTGAGTGTGTGGGTGAGTGTGAGGGTGAGTGTGTGGGTGAGTGAGGGTGAGGGTGAGTGTGAGGGTGAGTGTGAGGGTGAGTGTGAGGGTGAGTGTGTGGTTGAGTGTGTGGGTGAGTGTGAGTGTGTGGGTGAGTGAGGGTGAGTGGGTGAGTGTGAGTGTGAGTGGGTGAGTGTGAGGGTGAGTGTGTGGGTGAGTGTGAGGGTGAGTGAGTGTGTGGGTGAGTGTGTGGTGAGTGTGTGGTGAGGGTGAGGGTGAGGGTGTGTGGTGAGGTGAGGGTGAGGGTGAGGGTGAGTGTGAGGGTGAGTGTGTGGGTGAGTGTGAGGGTGAGGGTGAGGGTGAGTGTGAGGGTGAGTGTGAGGGTGAGTGTGTGGTTGAGTGTGAGGGGTGAGGTGTGGGTGAGTGTGTGGTGAGTGGTGAGGGTGAGTGTGAGGGTGAGTGTGAGGGTGAGTGTGTGGGTGAGTGTGAGGGTGAGTGTGTGTGGTGAGTGTAGTGGGTGAGTGTGAGGGTGAGTGTGTGGGTGAGTGTGTGGGAGGGTGAGGTGTGTGTGGTGTGAGTGTAGTGTGGGGTGAGTGTGAGGGGTGAGTGTGAGGGTGAGTGTGTGGGTGAGTGTGGGTGTGTGTGAGGGTGTGTGGGTGAGTGTGAGGGTGAGTGTGAGGGTGAGTGTGAGGGTGAGTGTGAGGGTGAGTGTGTGGTTGAGTGTGAGGGTGAGTGTGAGGGTGAGTGTGTGGGTGAGTGTGTGGGTGAGTGTGTGGGTGAGTGTGTGGGTGAGTGTGAGGGTGAGTGTGTGGGTGAGTGTGTGGGTGAGTGTGAGGGTGTGAGGGTGAGTGAGGGTGAGTGTGTGGGTGAGTGTGTGGGTGAGTGTGTGGGTGAGTGTGAGGGTGAGTGTGAGGGTGAGTGTGAGGGTGAGTGTGTGGGTGAGTGTGAGGGTGAGGGTGAGGGTGTGTGGGTGAGTGTGTGGGTGAGTGTGTGGGTGAGTGTGAGGGTGAGTGTGTGGGTGAGTGTGAGGGTGAGTGTGAGGGTGAGTGTGAGGGTGAGTGTGTGGTTGAGTGTGAGGGTGAGTGTGAGGGTGAGTGTGAGGGTGAGTGTGAGGGTGAGTGTGTGGTTGAGTGTGAGGGTGAGTGTGAGGGTGAGTGTGAGGGTGAGTGTGTGGTTGAGTGTGAGGGTGAGTGTGTGGGTGAGTGTGAGGGTGAGTGTGTGGGTGAGTGAGTGTGTGGGTGAGTGAGTGTGAGGGTGAGTGTGTGGGTGAGTGAGGGTGAGGTTGAGTGTGAGGGTGAGTGTGAGGGTGAGTGTGTGGTTGAGTGTGAGGGTGAGTGTGAGGGTGAGTGTGAGGGTGAGTGTGTGGGTGAGTGTGTGGGTGAGTGTGAGGGTGAGTGTGAGGGTGAGTGTGTGGTTGAGTGTGAGGGTGAGTGTGAGGGTGAGTGTGAGGGTGAGTGTGAGGGTGAGTGTGAGGGTGAGTGTGTGGTTGAGTGTGAGGGTGAGTGTGAGGGTGAGTGTGAGGGTGAGTGTGAGGGTGAGTGTGTGGGTGAGTGTGAGGGTGAGTGTGTGGGTGAGTGTGTGGGTGATTGTGAGGGTGAGTGTGTGGTTGAGTGTGAGGGTGAGTGTGAGGGTGAGTGTGAGGGTGAGTGTGAGGGTGAGTGTGAGGGTGAGTGTGAGGGTGAGTGTGAGGGTGAGTGTGTGGGTGAGTGTGAGGGTGAGTGTGAGGGTGAGTGTGTGGGTGAGTGTGAGGGTGAGTGTGAGGGTGAGTGTGTGGGTGAGTGTGTGGGTGAGTGTGAGGGTGAGTGTGTGGGTGAGTGTGTGGGTGAGTGTGTGGGTGAGTGTGAGGGTGAGTGTGAGCGTGAGTGTGTGGGTGAGTGTGTGGGTGAGTGTGAGGGTGAGTGTGAGGGTGAGTGTGAGGGTGAGTGTGAGGGTGAGTGTGTGGGTGAGTGTGAGGGTGAGTGTGTGGGTGAGTGTGAGGGTGAGTGTGTGGGTGAGTGAGGGTGAGGTGAGTGTGAGGGTGAGTGTGTGGGTGAGTGTGTGGGTGAGTGTGAGGGTGAGTGTGAGGGTGAGTGTGAGGGTGAGTGTGAGGGTGAGTGTGAGGGTGAGTGTGAGGGTGAGTGTGAGGGTGTTTTCCCCGAAGTTACGTTGTTAGAAGTGGCAGAGCCACAGGAGCACGAGTGTAGCGGTTGCGACCTGCCCTCGGGCCAGCAGTAGCTGAGGGGCTGGCTGTGCGGACCTCGCTGGTCCGCTGGCCCTTCCAGACCGGCGCCCTGGTTCTTGCTCCCAGGGCCTCTGGGGGTGCGTGGAGTTCTCTCTGCTCCTTGCTCTGTCCCTGGCACGACATGTGATAGGTGCTTAGAAGATACTTATTTTAAACCTGTTTGCAGAGCTCGTTTACATACAGGACTGGGTTCTAACAACTCAGTTCAGTAGGGTGGATGACACCCCTATTTTACAGATGCGGAAACTGAGGTTCAGGACTGCGAGTAGCAGAATTTCCTGGCTACTGTCCCTGCCATGTCCCAGCCCCATGAATGCCCTTCTCTCCCCCCCCAGTTTATTCATGGAGATTCTCAGTTCCTGTTCGGATTGCGATGAGATCCAGTTCATGGAAGATGGGTCCTGGTGCCCATTGAAACGCAAGAAGGTGGCATCTGAGGTTTGCCCCCCGCCAGGGTATGGGCTGGATGGTGAGTGACCCCCTGGCCCCCAGCTGAGCTAAGTCCCGAATGGCCTCTTCTCTGAGACCCAGTCTCCTGATCACCCACAGGCCCCCCGTACAGCCCAGTCCAAGAGGGCCCTCCGTCAGAGAATAAGAAGGTGGAAGTTATTGACCTGACAATAGAAAGCTCGTCCGACGAGGAGGACCTGCCCCCCACCAAGAAGCACTGTCCTGTCACCTCGGCCGCCATCCCGGCTCTTCCCGGGAGCAAAGGGTATGAGGCGACGGTCTGAGTCTCCTGCAGAAGGACCGGGAAGAGCCAGGAGAGCTTGCCGGTCGCTGGGCAGAGCCTGGGGCAGCGGGGACTCGGGGGGGGGCCGAGCCGGGCGAGGGCGTCTGTGGTCCGCTGGCTGCCCCAGCTCCTTGTCTCCCCACAGGGTCCTGGCGTCTGGTCACCAGCCGTCGTCCGTGCTGCGGAGCCCCGCGCTGGGCGCGCTGGGCGGGGAGTTCCTGTCCAGTCTCCCGCTGCACGAGTACCCCCCGGCCTTCCCTCTGGGGGCGGACATCCAAGGTAGGACGCCACAAGTGGCCCCTCACTGCCCCGCCCGCCCCGCCCGCCCGGGCCGCTCCTGTCCAGAGCTTCCTGGCCTGCAAAGGGCCACCGTCAGGGAACTGACTCCCTGTTTCTGAGGTGAAGGGGTCAGACAGGAAGTTGATTTTAATTTTTTTCTTACCAGGTTTAGATTTGTTTTCTTTCCTTCAGACTGAAAGTCAGGTAAGCGGTCCCTGCCCCTATGCAGACCTCAGGTCCCTGAAGCTTCCTCTGTGGGCAGCAGTGGGCACCCGCCTCCCCTTTCCCTGGGGACCTCCATCGGCCTCTCAGAGGAGAGGGGGTGGAACAGGCATTTATCTCCCTCCGAGGCGCCCCAGCCCTTCCTCAGTCTCACCCACGTCTTCCTGGATCCCTGTTGGTCTCCAGGGATTTCAGGGGAGCCCCGCCCCTCGCCTGCTCACCCTCTGCCGTGTGCCCTCAGCACCATGCCCGCCTCCTCGGGGGGTTCCACACCTCACACGCCCACAAGGCTAAGGACATGGCCGTCTGGAGGGCTGTGTCAAGGCAGGGAGTCGGGGTGGGTGTGGGAAAGTAGGGAAAGAATCAGAGAGGCTCCCCTGCTTCTCAGAGAACGGGGGACCCAGAGGGGTTGCTTATCCCAGGATGTTTCCGAGGTGAGCGATGGGAGGAGGTGAAGGGCGGATACAATCTCACGCTGTGCCCTTGGTTCCCCAGCACTACGGCCCCTCCGTCATCACCTCGCTAGACGAGCAGGATGCCCTGGGCCACTTCTTCCAGTACCGCGGGACCCCTTCCCACTTCCTGGGCCCACTGGCCCCCACCCTGGGGAGCTCTCACCGCAGCACCACTCCAGCACCCGCTCCTGGCCGTGTCAGTAGCATTGTGGCTCCTGGGGGGGCCTTGAGGGAGGGGCACGGAGGACCCCTGCCCCCAGGTCCCTCTCTGACTGGCTGCAGGTCAGACATCATTTCCCTGGACTGAGTCCCCTGGACTGTGGAACCTTCACTGGCTCCCAGCACTGAGCCAGGATGCTGTGGAGCCGGAGCCCTGGCCGCTCTGCCCCCTGCCCCCCCGGGGGTTGGGGTGGCCACAGGCAAGACCTTCACAGACACCAGTGTTCGGCCTCATTTCTGCCTGACAGGGCCAACATCCAAAGGGTTAATATTTAACCTCTTTTAAAGGACACCTGGGTCCTGTTTTGAAGTGTTGTTGAGGTGGCTGGCGTGTCCTTTGGGAGTGTCGGCCTAGGCACGGGAGGCGAACGGGGTGGGATGGGGGTTTCGGGAGGGTCCTCTGCTGTCCCCAGGTGCCCTCTCTCCCAGTCCCCAGGCCATGGCTCCGCTCCGTCCCCAGGCCATGGTCTCTCCATGTCCATCTGTTCTCTTCGGCCAAACAGACAGGTGGAGAAACTATGACAGACAGACACACGGACAGAGAACTCTATTTTGGGTTGTAGATTTTTTGTACATAAACAAGGAAAACCAAAACACATCCAAAGATGACTTCCCCTGCCTCCTTCCCGTATCTCCCCGAGGAGACGAGGCCTTAGCCCGGGCGCCCGGGAGCGGGGAGCAGGCCGCCGGGGCCTGGCTCGCTCTATTTATATATTTAAGTCACAGTGTTCTGCTGGCCAGCCGGGCCGAGCTGCTGCAGCCCGCAGCCCCGTGAGGCCGGGCTGACTCTGCACCTTTCCGGGGAGGTGGGGACCCGGGTGTTCTCAGCCTCCTTTGTCAGGCTCCTCCAGGGCCTAGACCTCTGTTGTAATTGTACTTTTTATTCCCAAAGTTGTGGCAAAGTTCTTACCCATAATAAAGGTTGTGAATCTTCTGTGTTGTAGACGTGGGCTGCGGGGGGGGGGGTGGGGGGTGGTTTATGCACTTGGCTTTCCAGATCCCTGGGCTGGGGGGAGGGGGTCCATCTTCTGTTCTTCCCTTGCGGGCCCAGGGTCCACATGAGCTCCAGTGTCACATGGCAGGGGCGTCACCCTGAGGATTTCCAAGAGCAGTTCTTCCTTCCGCGCCGCCCCCCAGTGCCTCAGCCCAGTGCCGGGGAAGCCCCCTCACCTGCCAGGTGTTGCAGCCAGAGCCCGAGGGCGAACTTGGTCCCAGCGCTGACCCTCTCTGTGTCCTCTGTGGAGGCCGGAGTCGTCCGCAGCAGCGTGGACATGGGCAAGGCCAGGGGCCGGACTTCCCCCCCCCTCCTCCAGTTCCAGCGCACTGCACAACGACAGCTCGAGTGAGCTCTGGCCTCGCCAATTCCCTAGCCATTGAGCCGCCGAACCCTCCCAACCACGCCGGAGAGGGGCGGCTGGGTGTGGACCCCTCTACAGAAAGGAAACCGGTTCAGGGAGGGTTAAATGGTGCCCTGTGGGAGAGTCGGGCACAAACCCAGGTCGTCAGGGCTAGCCAGTCAGCAGGAGCCCTTGGCGTTGGGAAGGGCTGTGTCTTTGATCTCTGTTCTCTACATGATCAGTTGACCAACTCACCCCCCCACCCCCAATCTCTCCCGTCACTCAAGTCTCCCCTGCCCCCGGAAACAAGCTGAGTTTTCCAGTGTGTGTGTGTTGGGCCAGGGAGCGGCTCTTACAGGACAGAGGGTGGCAGGTCCTGGGAGAGGTGTCTGGGTGCCTCTGTCCCGTCCTCTGAGGCGGCCACTGCAGCTGCTGCGTCCGCGCCCAGCCACAGAGAGGCGCTCACCTCCCTCGGGTTTGGTCTGATCCGGGCCTGGGGCCAGACATGTCGGTCCCTTCACCATGGCCTCTGTCAGAGGCCTGTGCTCACAACCCACCCACTGGTGGATGGAGAGGAACTTGGGGCCGGAGGAAGGCTTCCCTGACACCCCCGCCTCCCCCAGCCTTAGTCACAGTGAGACCGGCCTGCTGGGGCCGGGCCCGCACCCCTCCTCCCGCCAGTGCTACCTGCAGCTGCCGCTGTGACTCCTGGGAAACCACCAGTAGGTAGAGAACGAGGTGATGGTATTGGGGGAGACCCCAGCTCAGCCTAGGAGGGTAGGCGGACTAAGGAGAAAATGGCAAAAATGGGAACTTCCTGTCTCTCGACACTGGAAATGCAGCTGAGGAAGCGGAGGGTAGAGATGGCGCAGGAGGGACACGGGTGAGGACGGATTTGGGAACCGCCCACTCCAAAGGCAGGCAAGGCTGTTCCCTGGTTCTGGTGGGGTAGATGGTGTTGGGGGTTCCAGGTGAGAGAGGTCTCTGTCTCACCTCCCACAACCCCAGGGGGACCCAGGAGAACTGGCCCTGGGGCAGCTGCAGTCCACTCTCTTCCCAAAGCTCTCGGAGGCCTGCGTCCAGCAGCTGCAGAGAGGCCAAGTCAGGGCCGCCGTGCCTGCCCTCCGAGGCCTCGGCCCCTCCCTCAGCCACCCCCAGGCTGGTCCCCGAGAGGCCTCCCGGCCCAGGACGGGGTGCAGGGTGGGTCCCGGATGGTTACCGCTTCATCAGGTTCCACGTGCCCACCTGCAACAACAGAGGCCGGGCTGGTGAGTGGCGTGTCCCTGGCCGGGCCCCACTCCTGTGCACCCCGCCCGCAGCGGGCCTGGCGCGGGGAGCGCTGGTGAGGGGCCCCCTCTCCGGGCCGACAGCAGCAGGCCGGCCGGGTGGGTGGAGAGCACGTTCTCCGGGGACCGGACCTTGTCCTCGGGGCGCTCACCTGGGGGCACCCAGAGGTTGGGGGAAACTCTGAGGGTGCGTGTCCTTCGTGTCAACAAGACGGTCTGGTCGCTGGACTGCAGGACGACGACCACGCCCAGGTCCACGCTGCGGGGCGCGGGCAGCTCGGCCCCCGGCGGCGCGGGCTGCCGGTCCAGGGCCGCGAAGGGGCAGAAGGCGGGTCGCTGGCAGGAGGGAGCCACGTGGGTTCAGGTACCAGCCGCGGGGCGCCTGCCCGGCCCCGGCCACACCTGCAGCCGCCCCCCGGCCCCCTGAGCCCTCCCGGCCCAGCGGAGCCCCGACCTGGAGCGGGAGCCTGGCCGTGGCGCCGGGGAAGGGCTCGGCCGAGAGGAGCAGCTGCCCGCGCCGCAGGCCGCAGTGTGTGGGCCACGGCCCGCGCCCGGCCCCGGCGCCCAGGAGGCCGCACACACTCTGCGCGAAGCCCACCGACTGCGGGCGCCCCGAAAGCAGCAGCAGCACCCGCGCCTCCGCCATCGCCGGCCCGGGTCACCGTCCGCTGCGCGCCCTCTGGTGGCCGAGCGGCGCCCCGTCGGTCCGCGGGGCCGGAAGCCACAACGTGCCCGGGAAGTTTTAGGCATCTCATCTGGGGAAGATCCATGGGTGTAATGTCAATAAATAACAGAGATCACCTCTAAGTCTTCAGCTCTTTCTTCCCCTCTCTGTTTAGGACAGTGACCCATTCTCCCCGAACGAACGATTTCTGGACTCAACCAGCCACAAGCCCGGCTCCCCACTGCACACGGTACACAGGGATTGCCTCATTAATTACATGTCTCCCAACCAGACACCCAGAAAACATTTTTTACCGCCCCCCCCCCCCCTTGCCTCAGTTCTGGCAGAACTCCTAGTCCTTTCCAGTCACATCCTGTTTGCAGTTCCCCCGGACCAGCCTCTGCTTCCCTCCGGGGTTCGTTCCCTTCCATCTGGCAAATCCTCCTACAGACCAGGACTCAGTCCTATGGCCTTTCCCTCCTGGCTTCTCCCATTATAGCCGCCCCCTCCCCTACTTCTTTGCCTGCTCCCGCTAGGCTGTGGGCTTCAGGCACAGGCATAGTTGTCTTTGTCCCCGCAAGGTCTGGCCTAGTCCCTGCAAGTAACAGGTGCTCAGTGAACACCTGGGGTGAGCAGCCTGCGGCGGAGATGGTATCATGTTTACCTTTCTATATTATATCTACTGTAATGGCTAGCAATTAACTGGCCCTTAAACGCTTAATGAATTAGAACAAACGTTGGTAAGAGGAAACTGAAGAGATTCTAAACAAAGCCTGACTGCTTCCAATGACGGAAGCTGCTCTGACAAACTACACCAACCAGTTAGTCACCATGCCAGACCGCAGACTTGCTTTTAAGGAACCTCGAGGAGGAAGGCAATGGCTTATTGAGTACTTACTGCATCGGGCATCGTCCTAAGTGTTTTACATGCGTAATTTCACATGTGCTAGAAGCCTGGAGCTGGCAGATGTGGCTTCTGTCCACAGGTAATAGAGTGATTGCTTGGGCCAATCCACCTGCTGGCCCTGAAAATAGACTCTCCCCCTACTTGGTGGCAGTCTTTCTTAATATACTCCCTACATTTGTGTGTATGTATGTGTGTGTGTGTGTGTTTAAGATTACAGTGTAACAAAGAACAGGCATAGCTTTTTTATTCCTTTTATTGACTTCAGAGGAAAGGAGAGGGAGAGGGATAGAAACATCAATGATGAGAATCATTGATGGGCTGCCTCATGCATGCCCCCTAGTGGGGATTGAGCCCACAGCCTGAGCGTGTACCCTGACTGGGAATCGAACTGCGACCTCCTGGTTCACGGGTGGACACTCAGCCACTGAGCGGACACCAGCCAGTAACAGGTATAGCTTCTTGAAAATATAATGAGCTGCTTAGAAAGAAGTTTCTTCACTGCCAGGAACGTTCAAACATAGACGGGCTGACTTACGGGTTGGATCTAGGTTTCTTTTTTCTGCCAAGAAGGAGAGAATGTAGTGATGGTTCGAAGACAGGATCAGCAAGCTGGTGTATGCTAGGAGGCAGGGACAGAGGGCTTCAGAACAGGAATCCATAGTTTTTCCCATGGCAAAGAATGCATCCAGGCACCTCCTTTATTTCTCCTTCCAGTCCCTCAGGTCTTTGAGGAGGAAGTGTTGTCTTTGTCCCCCCAAGGTCTGGCCTAGTCCCTGCAAGTAACAGGTGCTCAGTGAACACCTGGGGTGAGCAGCCTGCGGCGGAGATGGTATCATGTTTACCTTTGAGGAAGGCTCTTCTTCAGGGTCACTGCCTCTTCATATTGCTCTCTATGTACGACTCCAGCAAGAAGATAGTTTCATCCACCTGGATCTCGCTGGCGTCCAACCTGAGAAAGTGACAGTGTTTGCCCAGACTGAACACTTACCAGCAGATTTCCAGGGAGAGGCTGGGCGGGGTGTGGCCATGCAGAATTGCTTGGTTACCCTGGAGATTAATGGGTAGGAAGCAGGAGCACCAACAGATCATTCCCCTATTTCTGAGCATCTCTTAAACGCCAGGCACTGTGGAGACTGCTGAGGATTCAAAAGATACAGCCTCTGTCCAGGAAGAAGTTAAAGTCTAACTTGCAACCATGTAAAGGCCTAGAAGGTTCCGGTGTGTTTTAAAATAGAGGCTGAAAGTGGCTAAGGCTAACCTGAGTAATGATTAGGAATAGAAGGGAACTTCCTCAACATAATTGAAGCCATCTATGAAAACCCCACAGCTGACATCACACTTAACGGTGCAAGACTGAAAGCTTTCTCCTCAAGATCAGGAACAAGATAAGGATGTCTGTTTTTCACTTCCATTCAACCTTTTACTGGAAGTTCTAGCCAGGCAATTAGATAAGAAAAGAAAATAAAAGGCATTCAAATTGGCATGACCCTATACATAGAAAAATCTCAAAGGATATGCAAAAAAACGAAGAGTCAACAAACAAAATTTTTAAAAAGTTGCAGGATACAGTGCTCACTTCGGCAGCACGTACACTAAATTTGGAACGACACAGAGGCATTCCAAATAAAAAAAACAAGAAAAGTCGCAGGATATGAAATCAAAACACAAAAGTTAGTTTTAGCGCTGGTTGGTGCAGCTGTTGGCTGAAGCATCACCCATATACCAGAAGGTGGCAGGTTTGAGTCCCAGTTGGGGTGGGTGTGGGAGGCGACCGGGCGATGTGTCTCTCTCATCTTGGGGACGGGGACGGAAGGCCAGATGTGAGACACATTAACTGAAGTAAAATCAACAGCCTTGGTGAACAAGAGTGTGTGGTGAGGGAGGGGAAGCTGAGGATGTGTCCAGAGTTAGTTCGGGAAATAGGTGGATTCAGTTCTGTTAACTGAGCTGGAGAAGGTAGTGAGTTCAGGTTTGTGTCAACTTGGAGGTGGACTCGCTTGGAGGTATGTGCAGCGTAGGCTGCAGCGCGGGCTGCTTACTTGTTGACGTTCCGTTTCAGAGTCTCGATCTGCTGGCGCTCGGGGGCTGTGATCATCTCCTCTATCTCCTGCAGCTGAGCCGCCTCCGCGCCGGTGGCCTGCATGGACGCGATGATGGCCTCCACCCTCTGAGACTTTTCCAGGAGCCGCCTGTCAAACACGCGACGCTGAGGCCGGTCCCCTGGTTGCGGAGACTTTTACCCATTACCCACACCCTTTCCCACGTTCCTGGTCCAAGTGGATAATGTCACCTGTTAAGGATGTTTCCTACAAACTTAGAAATGTGACTTCACTCCCGAAACCCTTCTTGCCTCTCATTTGCACTTTACTTTTGGTGCCAGTTTGTACATTTCTCATGGGTATAATCTACAAAATTATTCCACTGGGAGTGTGTTGGAAGAGTGTGGACTAACACGTGATGTATGCCAACCTAAACCAACAAGTCAATGCAACTAGACTGATTACTGTCTCTATTGGTTTCCACTTCTATAGGAAATTCCCTCTCAAGCCTTTGACCTTGAAAAAATATAATTACTAAACTAAATTGCTACTCACTTGTTCTCCTTGGTTTCAAATTGCCTCCTTTCTATCAAGTTGGCTATGCTCTGAGGAGAGAGAAGACAAAAAATGCACATAGTTCTATTTCAGTAGCTCAGGGAGAAAGGCTAAGGGGGCGTGAGGCCAGGCTGGGCTCCGTGGAGGGAGCGGAAGAGGGTCCAGGATTACCTTGTAGCACTTGTGCAGCAGCATGCGGGCAGCTGACAGGACGTTCACAGTGTACAAATAGAAGGTCCTGGAAGGGGCATGGTCTGGCGTTTTGGGAATTTCCTACTTGTCCACAGAGAGAAGAGAGATGAGAGCAATAAGTAAACATGTGTCCCATCTGCAGCTACTCTGCCTCCTCTCTTTCACTTACACTTCCCTCTTCCCCAGTCTTCCCATCTGTGGCTACAGCATGCTCAGCCTCAGGGAGAACTGCTTCCCGTTTTTTCCATCTGAACATCCTGAGTGGAGGGGAAAAGGCAACTAACATTTATTGAGCAACTCTTGTGTGCCGGGTAGACTGTATTTGATCTTTACTATAAACCACATTATTTTTTTTTACCATCTGTCACCATTTTATAGATGGGAAAAATTATGGTGGGTAATTTGCTCAACGTAACTAGGTAAGAGGAAGAGCTGTGATTCAGATTCCAAAATCCATTCTATTTCCTTACAGGGTCTACTACATGGCTTCGCACATAGTGGAACTCACTAGATGTTGATGAATGTATCCTATCTAATAAGAGTAATATGCAAATTGACCTTCTCCCCAATACACGAGATAGCTGCCCCCATGTGGACACAAGATGGCCACCACAAGGGGAGGAAAGATGGGAGGGACCAGACCTGCAAGGGAGGGCAGTTGTGGGTGATCAGGCCAGCAGGGGAGGGCAGTTGGGAGGGACCAGGCCTGCAAGGGAGGACAGTTGGGGGTGATCAAGCCTGCAGGGGAGGGCATTTAGGGGTGACCAGGCCAGCAAAGGAGGGAAATTGGGGGTGACTGGGCCTGCAGGGAAGGACAGTTGGGGGGATCTAGGTCTACAGGAGAGAGCAGTTGGGGGAGACCAGGCCTGCAGGGGAGGGTAGTTAGGGCCAATCAGGCTGGGTGGGGAGCAGTTAGGCATCAATCAGGCTGGCAGGGAAGTGGTTAGGGGGTGATCAGACTGGCAGGCAGAAGCAGTTAGAGGCAATCAGGAAGGCAGGCAGGTGAGCAGTTGGGAGCCAGCAGTCCTGGATTGTGAGAGGGATGTCCAGCTGCCCATTTAGGCCCAATCCTACTGAGATTGGGCCTAAATGGGCAGTCGGACATTCCTCAAGGGGTCCCATATTAGAGAGGGTGCAGGCTGGGCTGAGGAACATACACTCCCATGCACAAATTTTGTGCACTGGACCTCTAGTTCTATAATAGACATAAAGTTCAAGGAAAGGACAAGTCACAAGGACCAGGAATGAGGAAAAAGGGTGGAGTGATTTCTTGGCTGTGCCTTTTTTTTTTACTAGGTCAGTTCAAGCTCCACAAATATCTTTCAA
Source organism: Antrozous pallidus (assembly GCA_027563665.1). Classification (NCBI taxonomy): domain Eukaryota; kingdom Metazoa; phylum Chordata; class Mammalia; order Chiroptera; family Vespertilionidae; genus Antrozous; species Antrozous pallidus. The sequence goes on from CM050527.1 coordinate 39,894,982, forward strand.
ATGCTTGCTGTGTCTTCATTAGTCTTTCCTTTTTTCCTTTCCCAGAGCTGGATACAAAGTTTGCTTGGGGTTCAGGACGCATCATGCCTCAGGAGTTTCTCTTATCCTCACCCAGCTCTGTTGTTTGATATAACTATTACCCATTGGTTACCTGGAGCAGTATGAAATTTTCTGAGAGCATCTTATAAAGCATATCCTTCGCCTCCTTTGCTGGGATCATTGCAAAGTCTTCTACCTGCTTCTGTTCCAGGTGTTTCTTTTGCAAAACTAGACGAAATATCCTGGCGCAGCGAGACCCAAATCTGGAAAGGAATGAAGAAAGTAAACAGCGTGCTTCAGCTCCTAGTCACACACGGAAGTGGCCTTGTTCCCATGAGTGGAGCCAGGACCAGAGAGGGTCAGCAAGCAGAGAACGCTTCCACAGAAGGACTGACGGTGCTGCTAGCCACAGTGGTCACTGACTGCTGACTTCCTGCCCTGGTAAGTAAAAGCTTTAGGGACTGGCCAAATGGCACTGGGAATGAAGCAGGAGGATGTTTAGGATGAAGAGCAGCAGTAGATGGGATCCACAGCAGTCCAGTGAGAAATGGGGCAGGTGGCCCTAGCCGGTGTGGCTCAGTAGACAGAGCGTCGGCCTGGGGACTGAAGGGTCCCAGGTTTGATTCTGGCCAAGGGCACATGCCTGGGTTGCTTCCAGTGGGGGGGGGGGGGGGGGGGGGAGGCGGCCGATCGGTGATTCTCTCTCATCATTAATGTTTCTATCTCTACCCCTCTCCCTTCCTCTCTGAAATCAATTAAAAAATGGGGCAGGTATGCCTATTTTGGTTGCTTACATAATGATCAAATTACTTGTTCAAAGGGTCTGACCTCCCCACCCCAATCATGGTGACCCCCTTACCTCTCCTGTACAACCGACTCCAGAGTGGCTGTGGCTAGGGATCCGAGAACCTTATGTAGGTCTTTATGTAGAGGATTAAGGTCATTCACTCATGTTTTGGCCTGGCCACTGTGACATTAGTTTAATTCCTAAGTCTCTAATGGAATATTTAAATGTTATTTTTTACATTGATCACATTCATGGTAAATAAGTATTTCAAAAATTTAAGTATGGTGTGCTTAAGGAAAATTTGGTTAACCAAAAGTCCATTCTGTCCTGGACAGTGTGGCTCAGTGGTTAGAGTGTCAGCCCACACATCAGAGGGTGGCAGGTTCATTCTGACAAGGGCATGCACCTGGATTTCAGGTTTATCCCTGGCCCCAGCTGGGGCGCTTGTGGGAGGCAACCAATCGATGTGTCTTTCTCACATCGATGTATCTCTCTCTCTCTTTCTTTCCCTCTCCCTCTCTCTCCCTTCCACGCTCTCTAAAAAGAAAAACAATCAATGGGGGAAATATCCTTGGGTAAGGATTAACAAAAACAAACAAAAAGTCCTTTTTAGTTCTTTATCATCAATGTAATAGTTAAGTTTTCTAACTTAGCATACCAACTATTATCACATCTTTTCTGTCATAAGTCGCCACGCATAGTCTGGCTGCTGGACTGTACAGAAATAACTGGTAAGGATACTGATGACATACGTTCCTCCACCACTGTCGCCAGACTTTCCAACAAACTGTAGCTGTTAGAAAAAAAGGGACTGTGTTAACCAATGGACAATCCAGGGGGGCTGTTTCCAAAGGAGCAAATCTAGCCAAGAGTCTGTAGAAGGAAGCCTCCTGTTAGGTGATGGTAGAGAAACGATGAGCTGGTCAGCTAGAGAATGAGGCTACAGGACAATGATACCAGGTATCACCGGCAGAAATAAATCCTAAACATAGCAGAAAAAAGAAACATTGAAAAAGCAAAAGCAGACTTACTGGATCATCTGCCAGCAGAGTGAGATACTGATCAAGAACTTGCTTGGAGATGTTGTAGCCAGTAGGCAGGGATCGAAAGATCTATGGTGCAAAAAGAGACAGTGAAAATGGGTTTGGGAACTTAGAATTGCTGACATACTGAAATGAATATGTTTTAATTTTAGATATCACAGTATAAAAATGTCCAAAAATACAGCAGCAATGTTTGTAAGAGTAAAGATCTAGAAATAATCCAAATGTCCAATAATTAGGGATTGATTAAAATAAAGTACAGCATAGCCATTAAGTGAAAAACGACATAGCCATTATCCTATACAATGAAAGGGAAACATGCAAATTTGACCATACCTTAGCTCCTGATTGGCTATGCTACCAGCCAATCAAGAGCAGGGGCGGGGCCAAGTGGCATGTGGGCCAGGCCACTGGGGGTGGAGGTGAAATGGCAGAGGCAGCAAGGGTGCCCGGGTGCTGTTAGGGGAAGAGGCAGCAGCAGCAGCAGTGGTGGTGGCGGCAGCGGCAGGAAGCACCCGGCCCCCGGGCGCTGTGAGCGGAAGTGGCGGTGAGCGCCCAATCCCCGGGGCCGGATGATTGCAGGCAGCCGGGGCTGAGGTGAGCAGGGCGATGGCTGGGTGTCGAAGAAGGCTTTAGGCCTTGGGCAGGCTGGAGGTGAGCCTTCAGTTGGACATCCCCTGAGGGCTTCCAGTATGTGTGAGGGGGCAGGTTGGGTTGAGGGACCACCCCACCCCCAGTGCATGAATTTTCATGCACCAGGCCTCTAGTAAAATATAAGACAGATCTATAATTGACATGAAAAGAAGGTTTATATTATACTACAGGCCTGGGGCATGAAATTCATGCACAGGAGGGGTGGGTCCCTCAGCCCAGCCTGCACCCTCTCCAATCTGGGACCCCTCAAGGGATGTCTGCTGCTCCTTGAGGCCTGACCTCTCACAATCCAGGACTACTGGCTCCCAACTCCTCATCTGCCTGCTTGCCTGCCTGATTGCTCCTAACCACTTCTGCCTGCCAGCCTGATCACCTTCTAACCACTTCCCTCCCAGCCTGATTGACGCCTAACTGCTTGCCTGTTGGCCTGATTGCCCTGAACTGCCCTCCCCTGCTGGCCTGGTCACCCCTAATTGCCTTCCCCTGGTGGCCTGGTTGCCCTCAACTGCCCTCCTCTGCAGGCCTGGTCCTCCCAAGTGCCTTCCCCTGCAGGCCATCTTGTGGTGGCCATCTTTGAGCACATGGGGCAGCCATCTTGTATGCTGGAGTGATGGTCAATTTGCATGTTACATCTTTATTATATAGGATTGGCACAGGAAAAATACAAGTTTATAACATGTACACATATCTATATATATGTGGGATGATACATAAAAATAGTCTGAATAAAGATACATACCAAACTATTCACAAGGATCCTGGGATTGGGATTATGCAAGACTACAATAGTTTGGGGAACTGCAACTTTTAAAAAATTATACATTTTTATTCTATTTGAATATAGGTCATGTAATTACTTTGTCATTAGAAAAAAACATATTTAATTTTTAAAAGAATATTTTTATTGATTTCAGATAGGAAGGGAGGAGAGAGAGATAGAAACATCCATGATGACAGAGAATCATCCATCAGCTGCCTCCTGCACATCCCCTACTCGGGGTCGAGCCCAAAACTTGGGAATGTGCACTGACTGGGAATCAAACCGTGACTTTCTGGTTCATGGGTTGATACTCAACCACTGAGCTATAATACCTGGGCATGTATTTAATTTTTTTGCTATATAAGTTAAGGATTTAAATATAAATAAAAATTTTAGTGAGTATTTTTTGTATGAATAAATATGTTAATTAGGAAAGTAATAGAATATAAACAAACATATTGGATATGTTAAATATTAATATTTTAAGAAACAGATATAATTAAACAAGTTTAAAATATACAAAATATATTGAAAAACAAAAAACAAATAAGGGGCCATATAATATCCTGAACACCAAGGCTCTCAGATTCCAGTTGTGCATTCTTATAAAAGGAATAGCTTGTACTTGGACTGAGAGAATGGTTTAGAGTTTTAAAGAACCAAAGAGACCAAATATTTTAGTACCTTCCACCTGAAGAGACTCTGTCCCACCTCAAACAAAAAGACTCTTCAGGGCTCAGACCTCATCAGCCTAACTCCAGGCTGATGTATAATAATTGTAATATCCAAGAGCCCGTCAGAAAAGGAGACAACAGGAATCTCACCTCATTGGAAGACAACGGCTGGGTGAAGGGGGCACTAGAGGGAGTGGTAATCTCACTCATTCGAAGCATGGTCCTTACGATCTCGCTGCTGGTCTGGATTTGAAAAGTGAATTGGAATTCAGAATTCATTCTGCTTGCTGGCTCTGGCTAAATGCCAATGGCCACATCTGGCAAATAAGATTGTCCCTGATGGCCACTGTCCCACCCTCAGATATCACCTGGTCCATCCTGTTGGCCACTGCGCTGACAATGGCTTGGTCTCGGAAGTGCTGGTGGAATCTGTCAAGGTTGGCCTGCCAATAAATTCCATCATCTGGAATGGGCTGAAGAGGAGAAAAGGATCAGCAAGAAGCATCTATGTGCACTGGAGAGTTTTCTGGTGAGGAGCTTAAATGGAACTGGCCACCATTTCCTTTCCAGCAGCCAACTGTCTGCTGAAAAATTATCCAGTCATGAGGACCAGTGCCTTCATAAATTTAGTCTCACTTCAAACAGATTCTCAACCAACTTCCAATCTTTTTCTCTCTTTTACATTTTAACTCTTCTCGAGTATCTCCAAATCTCACTTACCCGACCCTTATCATTCTCAGCAGATGACTTTGCATCTTATTTTGAGAGAAAACAGAAGCTATTAGGCCATACCTCATCCAACTATGTGCACACCCCCCCCCTTTATTTTTTAAAAATTCCACTAACATCACAGTGGAAACGTTCTTCCTTTTCCCCAAGCTCAGTGCCCACACTGAGCCGTGAGATCTTCCCTCGCTGCATTCTCAGGGGCGCAGCTCAGTTTTCCCTCCTCTCTGAATCTTCGGCCTCTCTCTTTACTCTTTTCCCCATCAACCTTTATCTTGTCCAAATTTCTTCCACTCCAAAATAATTCTTCTTCAACACTATGCCTTTTCTCCTTTTCATTTTTGTTGCAATCAAGGTTCTCAAAGAGTTGTCCATCCATCCGTATCTCCATCCACAGACGCACTCAACCCATCTCCATCACTGCACTGAAATGTCAAGGTCCCTGAGGACCCCCTTGTTGCTAAACTCAAAGAATATGTTCCAATTCTGATCTTCTTTGGTTTTTCTGAAGCATATGACAAGGTGGGACATTTTTTCCTTCTTAATTTTATGTGACCCCCTTGGATTTGGTGACACTATTCTTTTTATCAAATAATGTACTTTTACTGATTTCAAAGAGAAAGGGAGAGGGAGAGAGAGACAGAAACATCAATGATGAGAGAGAATCATTGATCGGCTGCCTCTTCCATGTCCCCCACTGGGGATCAAGCCCACTACCTATGCATGTGAAGATCTGTGGGGAAAGCATTTGAAGCAAAAGGAATACTAAAGGCAAAAGCCTGAAGATTGAGTTTGACATTTTGAGGAATGGAAAGAGAGGAGCGGGGACGTAGTGAACAGGAGGAAGAATGGAAAGAGCTGAGGGTGGAGAGACTGGTCTCTAGCAGGTCTTGTAACCACTCTGCTGATATAAGGCTCAATAATCCATAGTGAAGACTTGGGTTTCTTCTAAGAGTAATGGGAAGTTATTAAAGGAGTCTAAATCAGTGTTATGTTTGGATTAAAAAAATGTAGAAAGTTAAATAGGTAAGAGAGTGCTGGCAAAGAGTTGACTCGAGGTTTAATGGTTTGGACTAGGATAGCTGTGGAAACGGTGAGAAACAGCTGGAGTTGAGGTAATTTTGGAAATTGGGCTGACATGTTTTCCTGGGAGATCAGATGGTTCCTAGGATTTTGGCCTAAGCAAGTGGACCTACAGGTGGCTAGCCTAGGTCCTTTACTAAAATGAGGAAAACTGAGAACAGATATCTGGGTGGGAGAAAACAATTATTCTGTTTTGGCCACACTAAATCTGAGATGCTCATGAGACATCTTTGTAGAGATGCCGACAAGACATCTATAATAATCTATAATAATAAAAGCATAATATGCTAATTAGACCGAACAGCCGAACGACCTTCTGGACGACCTTCTGGACGAAGCTGGGGCCAAGGTGGCTGCGAGGGCCAAGCCCCTTGCACGAATTTCGTGCACAGGGCCTCTAGTTTGAAGATAAAAGCTCAGGCTTACAGATATCTGTCTAGACTCATTTCTCACCACTGGTTCCCATGGGCTGCCACGTTCGAGCTATACTGAATAACCACCTTTTTCTAGGTCCTTTTTTTGCATAAGCTGCTACCTCTGTCCAATGATTGCAGTAAGCTAAAGCCTCAGAAGGGAATTCACTCTTTGTTACTCTATTGCTGACCAAAGTTTAATCAAGTTCTAATCCTACTAACTCAACCCAGGAACCTGTAGGGGCTTATCTCAGTGCTCCTTCTGACCTGCCTCTGGGTGAGGACTCCTAATCAGAGAGCCCCATTACCTCTTTATTCTCTGTGCTGTGTTTCAGTCTCTTGGCCTTGGGCTCCCCAGTAGCATCATCCTCAGACGATCTCCTTCTTTTACCTTTCCCTGCCAAATAAAACAGGTGGAACAATTAGGCTACATCTCATGATGACAGGACATGACCAAACCTGAGAGCAGGTGTCTCCCTGTCCCAGGGACGCCTCTAGCTGCCGCTAGTTTAGAGTTGCTCAGAAAATGGAGCAGTTACAAGAGATTCAGGTAAATGATGAGGTTATCAGAAATTCAATGTTAAAACAGAAATTCATATCTCAGTCCCTCAAACTGCTCCTTCTCTGTTTCCTTTCACAGTGAATGGCACCGTCCTCCTCCCACACGTGCACATCAGACTCACAGACGTCATTCTTGATATTTGTCCACCTCACAACTTCTGTATACTTTTCACCGACTTGTCTACATTTATTTGTTTTTAATGTAATTATTATTATTTTTATTGATTTCGGAGAAGAAGGGAGAGGGAGACGGACAGAAACATCAATGATGAGAGAATTATCGATTGGCTGCCTCCTGCGAGCTCCGCACTGGGGATGGAGCCCGCAACTGTGCCCTCCTGGTTCACAGGTGGGCGCCCAGCCATGGAGCTGCGCCCGCTGGGCTGTCTACCTTTGCTTTTGCCCCATTCTTTCTGTGCAGAGAGAAATCTTTTCATATGCAAGTTAGATTATGTCACTTTGCTGCTTAAAACCCTTTAGTGGTTTTGCTCTGCTCTTGGTTTAAAGAACAGATGTTCTGTGAGGTTTTGCAGGAAGTAGCCCTTGCCTATCGCCCTGACCTATTCTCATGGCTCTTTCCTTCGCACTCTGAGCTTTCACTAACTGACCTTCGTTCACTTTCTCAAACACTCTGTTTTCTCTCTCTCACTACATACCTTTGTCAAAAATGCTTATCCTCTGTACCCTTCATACCTAACCTCACCGGTTGGCTACTACTTCTGTTCCAAATCTTAGCTCAAATGCCACTTTCTCAAAGAAGCATGGGCCCCAAACTCCCAGGTGACTCTAGTCTTGTTATATATTTTCAAAATATCTTATACTTTCCCTTCACAGTACTTATCAGAGTTTGTTAATTAACGTAAGTCTCCTGTATTAGACTTAAGCCCCCCAAAAGGCAGAGATCATAATTTTTTTTAAATTTTTATATTTTATACCATGGTATCTGGCACAGAGTAAACACTTGCTGACTGCTTAATTCATTCATTAGGGTAAGGGTTAAGAATCACTGCGGGAGAATCCACAATTAGGGCAAATCACAGTTCCAGTGGTCAAAATTCCCTACCTATCAAGCTCAGTTTAGGAACCAGGTACATGTCCTTCTCACTGACGACAAGAGTGGGGGCAGGCTGCGGTGGCCCGGGCTCTGGATTCTCAGCGGGAGACACCAACGGGCAACGCTGCACGAAGTGTGTGTCTGCTAGTCGCACAAACGTGCTGGACACCTCAGCATAGTCCATGGTCTTGCCGTCTGTGCAACAGGAGAGAAGAGGCAGGTGAGGCGGCCTGAGATAGCGGAGGGTCTGCTCCTGCAGGCAGCCAATCTGCGCTTTTGCTAACAGCTGTGGCTGCAGTACTGACCTTCCATAGTTTCTGTCAGCCGGTCTGCCACTCTCTTCACGAGAGCGGACATTGTCATCTTGCCATTCAACAGCAGCTCCTCCACAAGCAGCTCGCCAGTGTCGCTGTACAGGGTTTTGGCAGTATAGATGTACCGGGGGTACCTGAGCATTCGCAGCACCCGGCCGCACTGGGCTTCGTACTCCACCGTGCCCCGTTTGTGCACTTGGTACGTCACCAGGTTATGCTGGATGAGGACGCACAGGGCCTTTTTCACCTGGATGAGACCCCAAAGAAGAGGAAAGATCTGAAGACACAGCTCTTTACTGCTCACAATTTCCACCCAACAGTTTTCTAAGTAACAGGAGACGGCTGGGTAAGAATCTCTTTGCTGCTTTCCTCCTCCCATTGGAATAGCTAACGAGTCACACATAAACGGAAGAAACCAGGAAGATTCCTTGCTAGGACGTTCATATTTCCTCTGATCTTCATTTTTCAAAGTACAATTTACTTCCCTTCTATTATTCTCATTCCTTAAGGGCAGTACTGAGATTCACAGACCCATTGTGCATAAAGGAAGGGATGGCAAAGGAAGAGCAAAGATTTGCCTATGAAGCAACAAAGAGCCAGGAACACTTTGAAAAGCAGACCTTGGGCCTCTGTCTCATCCTCTTTCCCCACAAAGAACACCATTCCTTTTCATTTTTTTTTTGGGGGGGGAGGGTCGGGGTAACAATATTCAAAGGCAAGTAAAAGACATTAATGAAAATAAAAGCCAATTAGTATCCTCCAAACATACCTGATCCAGTGATGTCCCTGTGTCATGGGCAATCACTCTGAGTGGCTGGCTGCCCGTTCTGATTAGATGGACTCCAATTTTTTCCACGATCTCTCCAAAATGCTCTTGCAGCAACAAAGAACACAGTTTAATTTCTGCTTGAGTCATTGTACTAAGGAGTTTCAGAGCTAGAACAAAAAATAAACATTGTATGCTGGAGAGGTTTTCTTTTATGTTGCATGTAGAGTTGCTGAGTATAAATTCAAGTACTTTGTGGAGGGTGATTTGACATTATATAGGAAAAGCCTTAAAATCTTGCCTATCTTCAACCTAATAATTTCGTTAAGGAAATAATAAAAAGATACTACTGTAATTCTCTTTAGAATATGAGCATACTTGGAACAACATGTCTAACAATGAGGAATTACTTTAGTAAATTATGGTAAATCCATACAATGAAATGTTACTCCAGAACTTTTTTTTTGTGTAGGTATTACCATAGAAAATTGTTCACTAAGTAAAAGAAGCAGGCTACAAAGCAAAATGTGGAGGGAAACAAGAAAAAAATGTATGAATAGAAAGAAAAAACTGGACTATACATCACATTGATCTTTTAAAAATATTTATTTTTATTTTTTTACTGATTTCAGAGAGGAAGGAAGAGGGGGAGAGAAATATTCATCTTTATGGGATTTGTGTGATTCTAATTTTCCTTATAGATTGGCTGTAGATGGTTTTACAATGTCACAGGCATTCGCTTCTACATTTCATTGTAAGAATTAAGGCCACTTCACAGCCCACTGGGAGGCAACAGGCAGTATCATTCCCAGTCCATAAAGGAAATGACAACTTAGAAAAAGAAATTACGAGGTTAAGGAAAGCTTTGCAACAGTATGTTTCCAATAGGAGATGAAGTAAGTACGTTGTTTGCAGGGCAGTATTTAATTCGGAAATTTCTACTTGACAATGTAGACACAACATATAATTGACTATATATTTTTCCAGAAAAATCACAAGTGCTATCAAACATTGCTTTATTCCTCAGAAGCCAAGTCTTTGCCTCTCAGCTTCAGTATGTCCATCCTCAGGTCTTTAGGGAAACAACCCCAGACCCTCTGCCATCCCCGGAACGGATTCCAAGGAGCATGGTCCTGGCTCTTTATTCCCTGCACGTAGCGCCCCAGTTCGGGACTGGGATCCTTGGTCCAGAGACAAGGCCGTCCGGTTCAGACTGCGTTTTCACTAACCTCTGGGTTACCGCAATCTAACGCCAAGTTTCCCTGGGCTGCGTGCGGCTCCCGCTGCCGCCCAGGCAGAGGGACCGCCTTCGGCCTTTCGTCGCAGGACTGACAACCGGGAGGACCCGGAAAGGGGAAAACGTTGGCCATTCTACCCCGGAGTCTCGGTGGTTCCCCGAGACGCTCTTTCTTTCATCTCGCTAGGAGTTTGGAGGACCGGCGAGGGGCCGCGGGGGAGGTGCAGGCGGACTTTCCTTCCGGCGCCTGTGACGCTGGGGGCGGGGCCTGAGTCCACGCCGCCTTCTTGGGCCGGGCGCTCACGTGACTGACGCGGGCCCGGAGCGGCGGCCGCATTGAGGAAGCGCGGGCCCGGCGGCGACTGCAGCCGGCAGCGAGCGGCAGGCGAGGGAGGCGGCGTCCCTCTCGGACTGCCGGGCGGAAGAGGAAGATGGCGGAGGCCTCGGCGGCCGGGACCGGCGCCGCCGTTGCCGCGCATCGGTTTTTCTGCCACTTTTGCAAGGGCGAGGTCAACCCAAAACTACCGGTGAGAGCCCCGTGTCTCTGCCCACGCCCCGAAGTCCCGGAAGGGGTTTGAAGCGCCCCTTAAACCCCAGAAATCGGCCTCCGGAATCCTGCTGCCCACTGTTCTCTGGCCGCGGCTCCTCGCTCCCTCCGCCCTCCCGCCCCCCGGACGCGCCACCTGCCCCGTACCCCGTCTCTCTTCACCTGCCCCTCCCCCATCTTTTTCTTCCTTAGCAGGTTCTCCCCTGACAACTCTCCCCTCAGTTTCCTTTTTAAACATTTTTATTTATGGGTTGGTTTTCTTAGGGAGAAACATCGATTTGTTGTTCCACTTATTTGTGCATTCATTGGTTGCTTCCCGTGCGTGCTCTGACCGGGGATGGAATCGGCCACCTTGGCTGTGGGCAGGATGCTCTAACCAGCTGAGCCGCCGGCCAGGGCGCCCCTCAGTTTTCTTTCTTCTTCACCTTGGCTCCTTCTCACGATGACCGCCCCCCCCCCCTTTTCTGCCGTTCTCGCCTCCCTCTATTTCCTTTTCCACTTTTCACCCCCCCCCCCCATCTTCTGTGAATCAAAACCGCGGATTGATCAGGACAGCCCCTTTTCCGTTGTCCGCGGGGAAGAGGGCTGGAAGGTAACTGGGGCAGGGAGGGATTTTGTTACTCAGAGGCTCGCCGGGTTCCTGTGAAAGGGAAAGCAGCGGTGGACTAATGACCCGCAGGCTGCCCGCCTCCCCGCCGCTGTGGAAGGAAATGGCTTTAGGAAGAAGGCAGGACACATCGTTTCAACTTGGTTATTTTGGTTGTCCTGCCGCCAGGGTCTTCAGCACCATCTCTTACCGGCCCCCTCCCCCAGTCCGTCTCATTAAAAGATCCAGGGCAGAATGCTGAGGGCTGCATCCGCTGACACACATCGCTTTTCACCCGTTTCTGCCGGGCTGGCTGCTGGCCCCTGGAGAGGGAGCGCTGTGCTGGCGGAGGACGCGCCTCTGCCGCAGGCTAGCAAACCCAGGCCGTGTCGGGGTGGGTCGGGGCTACTGCAGGGAGACACCCCAGAGAACGCTCAGCCTTCAGGAGGAGTTATGATAGTTCCACTTAGAAGTATAAAGGTTCAGCCTTATGCAAGGGTGGCTGTCTCACAACTGTCGGATTCAGTCCAGGAGAAAGTCTACTGAGGTCTGCAGTCCGACTGCCTTATTTCTCACACACCCAAATGGAGTCAGTCCTGTGAAAAAGCACCGAAGGGCGTTTTAGCCTCATCACCACCTAATGTGGTGCCTTTTCAGGCTTTTATGGCATTTTCTTTCTTTTCCATTTGCCCCAACAGTTTCATTTTAGGAAACAAACAAACAAAATGATAGTTTATTTATATATATATTTTTAATTTTATTTACAATATAACTTATATTTAATAGTACATATGTTTTCCTCCCCCCCAATATCCTCCCCCCAAAAATGATAGTTTAGACAGCTGGAAATCTTTTTAAAAGAAAGGGCTTATTAGGCCATTGCTGGCCAAAAAGAAGGCCCATCTTGGGGCATGGAGTCTAAATCATCAGCTTGGTAGGAAAGATAACATGTCCATCATCTCGGAGTTTGCAGACATTTTTATGCATCAAGAAAGATGTAAACTGGGTGAAAGCGTTTTCATGAGCTTTAGGCAGAAAGGTGGAAGCAGGTGAAGTGGGGCCAGGTCTGGGATAGGCAGAGTCCGCAGAAAGACGTGTCCCCTCCTGTGGATTGACGGTGGCAGCATTTGGGAAAGCCTGTGGGTAAACAAGAAGCTGAGCCCCTGGCTTGCTGGTGCCCGGCCAGGGTAACCTGCGGCAGTAGCCACCTGGAAATGAGTCTGGGGGGCCAGCAGGGGATGGGAGGAGTGTGAGCAGTCTTTGTCAGCTGGTTCACAGTTATTAAGAAGCGAGTTGTCTCTTTCTCTCACTCTCTGGCCTTTGTAATTTTAAGTGAGAACATCTCAGAATTTTCTTGTTACTGTATGTTACTTGGTTTTGATTGCCTATCTGTGCCTGTGTGTGCTTTATGCCATATTTCTGCTGAGATGAGCAAGTGCCTTAATTTTTTCCAGTGGACATCAGAGCCCCAGACCTCTCACCACAGACAGGGAGTCTGGACTTTGTCCACTATGTGTGTGACCAGTGACATGTGTTACCTTGTTGAACATTGTTGCCTTGATTCTTTTGGAACTTCCCCCCATTCCCCCTCCCCCCATTGTAAAGCTGTTTTTAAACTCCGGTTGACATAGGATGTTACATTGGTTTCAGGTGTATGGCATAGTGCTTTGACATTTCTATACCTTACAAAGTGATCACAAACGGTTCCGTATCCATCTATCACCATACTTGGCTCTTATAGTCTTTTAAGTCGTTTGCTTTTTTTCATTAAAACGTTCCTCCTTAATCAAGGTTTTTAATATGAAATAGAGTTCTTGAATAAAATGGAAAGTTTCCAATACATTGGAGCATAAATCTCCGTACATACACCTGGCAGGAAAACAAAACAAAACAAAACAGCAAATTCACACAATCCCCGTTACAGCCAGGGTCTCATTCTCAGAGGCGTCCTTCATCTGCCACGTGTGTTCTGCTGGATGCAGAACTCACCCTGGTTTGAGGGGTCACACTCAGCAGGCTGCAGCCCTCAGAGCACCCCTCTGGCTGGCCGCGCTGCTGTTGGCTCCGCTAGAGTAGCAAAGCAGTCACCAGCACATTTCAAACGGTGTATTTTAAACATCCTTTAAATAGCAAAGTGAGAAACAACAACATGTTATCAGAGAGCTGTTAGCAAGTGAGGACAGGTGAGTAAAGCTAGAGGCTGGAAAGTGGCTCGCCAGCTTCGTTACTTTGGCTTCTTGGGCAGCAGCCTCCAGAACAGCAAGGTGTGAGGTTCTGGTTCATGGATCGTATAATGGACCTATCCCTGACTGCTGAACACCAAGCTTCCTCCATTCAGATTCAGACATCAAATGGGTGTGGGGCTGGCGATCAGGTCGGCATGGGGCCGGACAGTTGGGGGCCACTAGGCTGGTGGGAGGGGGGCAGTTGGGAGTGAACAGGCCAGCAGGGGAGAGCAGTTGGGGGCGATTTGCCTGGTAGGGGAGGGCAGTTGGGTGGGACCAGGCCTGCAGGGGAGGGCAGTTGGGGGCGACCAGGCCAGCAGGTGCAGTCACCAATTGTGAGAGAGATGTCTGACTGCCTAAACTGGCAGTCAAACATCCCCCAAGGGGTCCCAGATTGGAGAGGGTGCAGGCCAGGCTGAGGGACACCTCCTTCCCCCACTCTGCACAAATTTTGTGTACTGGGCCTCTAAGTTCGATTCTGGTCAAGGGCATGTACCTTGGTTGTGGGCACATACCCAGTGAGGAGTGTGCAGGAAGCAGCTGATCAATGTTTCTCTCTCATTGATGTTTATAACTTTCTCTCTCCCTTCCTCTCTGTAAAAAAATCAATAAGATATGTTTTTTTAAAAAGGCCAGGAAAAAAAAAAAACAGATCAGTAAGTGGGTAGCTCTGCTACTGAAAAACCAACTCAAACACTGGTAAGTCAGTAAATATGATTTTTGTTTGTATAGGAAACATTGAAAAGTTTTTAAAAATAAATTTTTATATAAATTCGAAAAACTTACTTGTAAGTACCCATCATACATTAAGCATGTGCTGTTTCTTCCGCTGGACAAATGTGAGAAACCTGGATGTTTTGAGGATAGCTAGACCCAACTTACCAGGAATGAAGTTTTTTTTTTTTTTTTTTGACTTATTTTGCATCTCAACAAGGTACTTTACTCTTGTGCAAGTTGGATCACAGAACTCCTCACATGAGTAATGCATTCTCTGAACACCTAAGGCTGAGTATTGAGTTTACATCAGCTTTTAATGAGCGATTGCTGGGTAGTTTTCGTCAGCTGATCAGTGGAAAGGCTGCTTTACAGGCACCTAATCTCTTGGCAGTTTATTCAGCACATAGAAGAATCATAATTGTGTTTAGTGGGATTGGGTTGCAAGATTTTTAAAACTCTTGATTCTCCCTTCCCCTGTCCCTAGGATATAGCACTTCTTGATACATTTGGAAGTGTGTGAGACTATAGCAATAGCTTACCCAGCTTATGCCCTGAAAGTATCCTTAGGTTTTTACCATTTTTCTGTCAGTCCTACGATGAAAGATTAACAGGCTCCACTTTATTTATTTATTTATTTATTTGGTTCTTTTGGACCCCCTCTTTGAGCCCCTCGTCTTCTAGCCCGCCCCCACCCCTGCCCCAGGCCTTCACCTCACCATTCTATAGTCTGGGTTCATGGGTTAGGCATATATGCATAACAGTTCTTTGGTTGATCTCTTCCCACCCAACCACCCTCCCCTGCCTTCACTCTGAGATTCCCCAGTCTGTTCTATGCTTTTTTTCCCTCTCTGTACTTCTGTGTTTGGATCTATTTTGTTGACAGTTTATTTTGTTCATTAGATTCCACGTGAGTGAGCTCCTGTGATACTTGTCTTTCTCTGACTGGCTTGTTTCGATTAGCATGACTCTCTCCAGGCCCCTCCGTGCTGCCTCAAAGGGAAAGAGACCCCTCTTTTTCATTGCTGCACAGGGTTCCATGGCAGAAACGTGCCACAGCTGTTTACCCCTCACCCGCTGATGGCCACTTGAGGCCCAGATACCTTCAGTGTTTGTATTAGAAGAAATAGTTTTGGCTGTAATTTCTGAGAGAGGTTGAAATATGTCTGAATTAATACTCCTTACTCCTAATCCTGATTATTCATTTTAGCTTTATGTGTCTTTGGTTTGGATCAAAAATTTTTCATTTGGAAAGAAGACATAAAATATGGGGAAACCATGAAGGGAATTTTAAAATGAAAATGACATTCAATGCTACTGTTATCTGTTAGCTTTCAAAAAAAGTCCCCATTCTACAAATGAGTATTGGTTTAGAAATTTCTTCCTCTATTTAAGAATGTTTTTCTAGTTATAGCGAAAATATTTTTAGTAAAATTTAGTGACTACCAAATTTGGGTTTTGAAATAAGAGGTTTTGATTATATAGTCTGAAACCCCAGGTTTACTTTATATATGATTGAGGAAATGTAAATTTTTGGGTCATCAGATGATAAAAGAAATTAAGTATCTTAAAATTATTTTCAAAACACCAGAAGCTTCTACCTCACCTGAGTATCCTAACGTGAAACGGATGGAATTACTGTACTACATTGAGGGCTGGCTGGGTAGTCTCACAGAGGGCTTTGTTATAGAATGTAAAGGCGTCGTTCCGTCCATCTCTGTTCTCCCCTTGTCCCCTCCAGAATCAAGGCCGGGGAATATTACTTTGTGAGACTGAATCTGGTAGTCATCATTAAACAGATGAGATAAATCATATGCGAGTAAACTACGTTTGGTGTTGATGAGGGTGGCTTTTACATGTGTTATGGAGATCAGAGTATTCAAGTTCGGGTAAGAGACCAGTCTGATTAAGAACTGCCAGTGGCTCTTTGCTGGTTTGGCTCAGTGGATAGAGCTTTGTCTTGTGGACTGAAGGGCCCTGATTCAATTCCTGTTAAGGGCACAAACAAGCCCAGGTTGCGGGCTCGACCCTCAGTAATGGGTGTGTAGGAGGCAGCCAACCAATTCTCTCTCATCATTGATGTTTTTCTTTCTTTTTCCCCTCTCCCTTCCTCTCTGAAATCAATAAAATAATAATAATTAAAAAAAGAAAAGAACTGCCAGTGAATTGCTCACCTCTAGGGGCTCTGTCTGAAGGAACTAGCAGGCTATCTTCCCCTCTTCCATCTCCTTATTGTATCACCTTTTTTGATCTAATAAAAAAGTTAACCTTATCAATAAGGAATGTTTTCTAGTTTGGCTTTTTATCAGATGCTCCACAAGTCATTATCATTGTGCTACACTTGACATGGCTCTAATACAGGAAAACTTTTAAAATCTATAATGAGTAATTGAAAAGTAGATTTCTTAAAGACTTTATGACTCTTAAAACTCTAAGTCTACTGACCTCGCTTTTTAAGTTGCATGATTCTTAGGAAGATCCCAGAGCTGTGTCTAGGTCATGTTGTTGAACTAGGGGAAGGAACTTAGTAGTAATTTGAGCTGCGTTTGAGAGGTTTTAATTATTAGATTACTTTAAGGTCTGCTATTGGTGACTTTAAGCTGAAAAGTCTACTTGGTTATCTATCATCCATCTGGTTCTATATAGCAGTTGCTTATCAAATACTCGTGGCCCAGTGCAGGGATTCCTGCACATTGAAAGGAAATTAATTAGAATTCCTGGGGCAGAGCTGTGACTTGAAGGGTGTGAGGGGTAAGAAAACTCACACTCCAGTCTTCCATCTCGAGGCACTGGCTCTCATGGGGGGACGAATGCAGGTGATCCTGGATGGTGGCCGGGGGGCAGGACTGGGTGAGATGGCCAGACATGCTCTGGAGCCAATTTCCTGTGCTCCCTCCCTGGCCAGCCAGCTGCACCTGGGGTGCTGCAGCTTGAAGGGCATCTGTGGAGTGAGCAGGGTCCTTCCAGCAGGTCCCTTGGTCTGGCCTGTGGAGATCGGGCTGAAACTGGCTCTCTGACATCCCCTGAGGGGTCCTGGAGTTCAAGGGTACTCTGCTGTTCTACAGGGTGTGGAACGCAAATGCACATGTGCAGTAAACCAGATTTGGGGTTGGCAGTGTCACCGCCGAAGGTGGCCCTACAAGGAATCAGTCTTCCTCCTCTCTGGTTCCGGGGAGCATCACCCGAGAACCGCTGCTGCCAAGTTCACTGCAGTTCGGCAGCATCTGTCCCTTGGTGGTTAGTGCATGTCATACCTACTGGCTGGTCGGACAGTTGAATGGTCACTTAGCCTTTTACATATATAGATAGGTTTTTTGTACTGGTGTTAGTGTTGTGAGTTCTAAAATACTTCAATGGTACAAAATGTATGTATTGCCACATGAAGTTTGAACATACAGCGTCAGTAAATATATTCCCCTCCAAGGATCTAAAAATAAGATATATGTATTCTTATGGGTAGAAGGTTAGTTCTAGTCTTAATTCTGATAGACATGTATATAGAGACAGTCCTCGGTTTACGTCGGGCTCCACGTATGTTGTTTTGTGGTTACGTCACCATCTCCCATTTATTATTTAAAAAAAAGTTCCGTCATTTCAACATCTGTATATATGTGCTTTATGTTTTTTATTATTTACTTACCACAAGTAAAGATCAGGAATTGTTATCTTCCTTTAAAAAATTTTTTACTGTTGCACTTCATTACTGCTGTGTATGTGCTCTATGTGAGTGACGTGGGTCCTCATGTAGGTGCGTCCGACTTACGGTGAAAATCGCGATACGATGCGCTACAGGAACGGATCTCTGACGTAATCCGAGGACCTACTGTAATGGGAAAATCTGTGGGACTTTTCCAGTATGGGGAAGAATAAAATCTTAGACTCACTGCAGATGAAATTTCTTACATTTAGGGGGGATGTACTGACAGCTAACACTGTTTATGTTTAGTTCATGGAGGGATTGTTTAAAATAGGGGTTAGTGGCTGCTATTCCATTTATAGCAGTAACTGTTGGGGTCACTTTATCTCCTTGTGGTTACTGAGATCGGAGGACTTGGACCACTCCTCTGAGCTTATACATTGTAGGGTAACTTCTGAAAGAAAAGCACCCACCTTTTTGTTATTTGGGAATTAACTGAGGTGGCAACATGAATGTACTAGTAACTTATTAAGGCAGCTGGATATTCTAGCAAAAAGCAGACAAGCCTAACTTAGTTTTTTTATAGTTCATTTTAGCATTAATAAAGTTTTACTTTCTGTGTCTCTTATACTTCTTAGATGTTTCATGAGCCCAGGAGATTTTGTGGTTAAACTTTTAGTTTCTTTGAACTGATGGTAGAGGGGGTGAAGTTATTAATCTTCTAATACTAATTCTTCATCTGACTGGTGCCGAGTCATGTGACTCAGTTTATCCTGGTATATCCCACTGTAAAATAATACTGACGTGACCTTTTTGGAAGCTTGAATGGTGAGAGATGGGCTTACGTCATTTTTGATTGAAAGGTAGTGTAGGCATGAGTAATCCTTAATTGTACAGAAATAGGGCCTTAACCATAGCAGAAACACTTGAGGTAATTCTTATAGTTTCACATACAGAATTGTAGGTTAGATTCTGAAAGATTTAAAACATCTTTTAAAATTCATTTGTTAGCAGTTCACAGTTCCTTAGATGTTTCGGAGGAATGTTGTCAAATAGTAATTAGTTGGCTTTGGTGATTTTTAAACTAGGCACCCTTTTTTATTTTTAAATTTTTATTTATTTTAAAAAATATTTTTATTGATTTTTTTTACAGAGAGGAAGGGAGAGGGACAGAAAGTTAGAAACATCGGTGGGAGAGAAACATGGATCAGCTGCTTCCTGCACACCCCCCACTGGGGATGTGCCCGCAATTAAGGTGCATGCCCCTGACCAGAACCGAACCCGGGACCCTTCAGTCCACAAGCCCACGCTCTGTCACTGAGCCAAACCGGTTCAGCAAGGTACCCTTTTTTAATATGTTAGATTGTCCAACTCCATTTCCCAAAATAGGCAGGCAGTTTTGTTTTTCTTGCAAATCTGTCAACATAGGTAATCTCCCTCCTTGATAATTTCAACAAGTGTCCCAGGGAAGTTCTTTACCTCCTTGTTGCGCTCTTTGATGTGCAGATTTGAATAGATATTAAACCTAGAGAACCGTCTTCCAGTAATACTTTCCCCCATGCTTCGAATTTACTTTCTCAGAAGAAAGAAAAATAATCCCATAGTTACGTGCCCTTTTCTGCTTTTTTCTGGGTTAACTGAGGCCTGCAGGTATCCTACAGTGATGTTGCTCTTCTAGCCTGGTGGTTCTCAAACCTGTCGGATCCAGTGCCCTCTTTTTATAATAAGTATTTTGAAATAATCCCTTGGGGTGTGGAGTGGCCCTGGCGAGGGGCCTGTGGTGATTTGCAGGCTGGCCATGCCCCCTGGCGACCCAAACTGAGACTCTGGTATCTGGGATTTATTTATCTTCTACAATTGACTTTGTATCTTGGAGCGGAGGCAAGCCTTCTGCTTGCTCCAGCGCTGCAGCCATTTCTGTTGGGATTTATTTACCTTCTATAATTGAAACTTTGTAGCCTGGAGTGGGGGCCTAGGCCAGCCAGGGTTGTAGCTGACATTCATATTGGTAGGTAACTAATTATTTTCCTCTTGCTGCTTTTAATATTCTCTTTGTCTTTTGTTCCTGGCATTTTAGTTATGATATGTCTTGGTGTGGTCCTCTTGGATTCCTTTTGTTTGTGGTTTTGTGCTCTTCCTGGACTAGAAAGTCTATTTCACCAGGTGGGGGAAGTTTTTTGTCATTATTTCTTCAAATAGGTTTTCAGTATCTTGCTCTCTTTTTCTGACACCCTCATAATTCTGATGTTGGTACGCTTGAAGTTGTTCCAGAGGCTTCTTACACTATCTTCATATTTTTAGATTCTTTTTTCTTTTCTGGTTGGGTGGCATTTGCTTCTTTGTATTTCAAATCTTTGATTTGACTTTTGGAATCCTCTAGTCTGCTGTTGGATCTCTGTATGTTAAGTCTTTATTTCAGTCAGTGGAATCTTAATTTCTAGTTTGTCCTTTTTCATATCCTTGAGGGACTCACTAAATTTATTGGCAGTTTCTAGAAAATTCTTGAAAAACCTTGTAACTGTGGTTTTGAACTCTATATCCACTAGTTTGCTTTTCTCCATTTCTGTCATTTGTGACCTGTTTCTTTGTCTCCACATTTTGGCCACTTCCCTTTGTTGCTAGAGTAGCTATAAGGCCCAGTGGCTCAGCCTCCCCAGTTACCTGAGGTGTGCCCTCCTGGTGCACCCCTTTGTGGGCTGTGTGCACAGTGTTGTTGTACGTAAGCCTTGATTGTTGTTGCTATCACTGGGAGGAATTGACCTCCAGGCCAATTGGCTGTGAAGATCAGTTGTATCTATGTTGGGAGAACTTCTGTGCTGGAGACACCCTTATGGGGCAGGATTTGCTTCAGTGGGGCTTTGGTGCTCACGGAGTCTGCTCCCTGAATGTGTCTCTTATGGATGTAAAGAGTTGTGTTTCCTACTTTGAACACTGGGTACACTGGCTCTTGGATCTGAAAATTTAGCCTCTGCCTGAGGTCACCCAGCAGGAGCTATAGAGAGATCTGCAGATTCCTTTTCTTAGTTTGGGGTTTGGAGGTACCCAGATGAGGCCCAGCTGTGAAGCAGTGCAAGCTGCTGTGGAGCCTTGGGCCTTCTTTTGGAAGTTCTGGGTCTTTCTGACTCAACTGCAGTGTGTTAGGTAATTTTAAATTGCAAAGGGACAGGCCATTCATATGCAAAAGCCTCTGTGCACAGCTGGGGTTATAAATTAGGTGAGGCAAGGCCTAATGGAATCAACAGGGTGGAGCAAACAGTAATGGCTGACCTTTAGCCCTGCCCTAAGAGACCCCTGGGTCTCAGTGTCCTGCAGTAATCGCTCCAAGCACCTCTGAGAAAAAGCTACCTATGTGTTAACGGCCTGATGCCAGACAGTCTGGTTTCTCTCCTTATGAGTCTGGGTCCCCAAAGTCTCGCCTGGAACTGGAGTTCAGAGCAGTCGGGAGCTTGTATCTCTCTCCCAATTGAAAAAGACAACAGTGTACTCAGTTGTCAGCCCTTTTTCACGCATGCCTCCATACCTCCACACTTCACTTCCGCACCTCCTCTGAGTTTTAGTGTGCTTTTCTCTTCCCTTCTCCTTCTAGTCTTAGAATTTTACTCAGCCAGCCTTTCTGTGTTTCTGGATGATGTCTGTTTTATCTTTTAGTTGTAGTTTTGAAGTGGTTGTGCGAGGCAACAAGTTCAGGTGTTTACCTATGCCGCCACCTTGGTTTCTCCCCTAGAGACCATTTGTGCTGGATTTTTTTATGCTTTCCTGTCTTTGCACATTAAATGTCAGTAGCATTTTTTTTTCTTTTTTAAAAAAAATATATTTTATTGGTTTTTTTACAGAGCGGAAGGGAGAGGGATAGAAAGTCAGAAACATCGATGAGAGAGAAACATCAATCAGTTGCCTCTTGCATGCCCCCTACTGGGGATGTGCCCGCAGCCAAGGTACATGCCCTTGACCGGAATTGAACCTGGGACCTTTCAGTCCGCAGTCCGACGCTCTATCCACTGAGCCAAACCGGTTTCGGCAATAGCATTTCTTTATATATATGATAACCAAAACAATTCAATAGATTTTCGATTGTATTGTCTTCATTGAGAATGCCTTCTAGTCTTCTAGGAAAACATTTTCCATTCGTTGCTCTTCTTCTCTTATTATTTAGTAGTTTAGCATAGTGCTTTTTACATACTGTAAGATTCAGTCTTTTTCTTTAAAACTTGATTTACTTTTCCTGTAGACATTTTTTTCTGTATGCATTTAAATTTCTCACTTCTTTACTACCCTTACTGCTACTTTGTTTTCCATGAGTGTTTAGAACAGTGCCTGGCCAGGACCGGTTTGGCTCAGTGGATAGAGCGTTAATATATTAAAAAAAAAAAAAAAAAAAAAGAACAGTGCCTGGTACATGATATTCATTTAATAAGTATTTGTTGAATGAAGAAATTATACCTGTAGGCTTTTTCTCCTTGCCTCTTTCTGCTTTTGTAAATGTTGAAAATCATTGGGGTAATAGTGTTCATAAAACAAAAAATAAAAGGTTGGCTCACAGCAATGGACTACAGAGTTGGAGCCTCTTTGTTTTTGTTGATTCTTACCCGGGGATATTTTTTCCATAGATTTTTAAAGGAAGTGGAAGGCAGGGAGGGACGGAGAAAGTGGGGCAGGGAGAGATAGAAGAGAGAGAGAGAGAGAGAGAGAGAGAGAGAGAGAGAGAGAGAGAGAGAGAGGGGGAGGGGGAGAGGAGGGAGAGAAACACATTGATGTGAGAGATACACTTGATTGGTTGCCTCCGGCACCTGCACTGATGGGCCCAGGAGTGAACCTGCAAACCTGTACTTGTCCTTGACCGGGAATTGAGCCACGACCTTTCAGTCGACACTCACCTGAGCCACACTGGTCAGGGCTGAATCTTTCGTAATTTAAGGGATAGTTTGAAGTACTTTTATCCTCAGACACATTTATTAAGCTGCTGGTTCCCTGGTTGTAATTTATAGTACCAGTTATTAGGTTCTGATCTTATATATTCACTGTTGAATGTTTAGAGGAGTTAATATTTTTTAAAGACAAGTTAGGTTGAGAAATGGAAATTTTATACCTTGAACTTGTTGGTTTGGAAAAACTGCATTTAGATTGCCTGTGTAGTACAAAACTATAATGCTATATTTACTTTTTTTAAAAAAAATATATTTTATTGATTTTTTACAGAGCAGAGGGGAGAGGGATAGAAAGTCAGAAACATCTTTGAGAGAGAGACATCGATCAGCTGCCTCCTGCACGCCCCCTACTGGGGATGTGCCCGCAGCTAAGGTACATGCCCTTGACCGGAATCGAACCCGGGACCCTTCAGTCTGCAGTCCGACGCTCTATCCACTGAGCCAAACCGGTCTCGGCTACTTTTTGTTTAATAACATGTAGAAGGAAAATTCATCAAGTTAGCTTTCATTGCTTGTTTTTCAAGAAAAAATTTTTTTTATTGATTTCAGACAAGAAGGGATTAAGGGGAGAGATTCAGAAACATCAGTGATGAGAGAATCATCAATTGGCTGCCTCCTGTATGCCCCCCACTGGGGATCGAGCTTGCAACTTGGGTATGTGTCCTGACCAGAGTCCAGCCGTGACCTCCCGGTTCATAGGTAGACGCTTCACCGCTGAGGCAAACTGGCTGGGCTGTTGCTTGTCTTAATTTGCATTTTTTAAAGGTTACTTAACTCTGTCAAGTAATATTAATTGAAAGTAATGTAACTAAGTGAGAATTATGACAGTGTTTAATTCCTTAAACTTTTCAGTGTGGTTTTATTCATCACTAAAATTATTGGTTTAATATTCTGTGCCAAGTATATGTGCTGATTCAGTGAGGGAGGCTTGTTTTGATATTACAGTAGCATCTTGTTGTAATATATAATACTAGATGAGCAGATTCAGTTCCCAAGGTTTTAAATTAGGTTAGCAGTGTAACATAGGTCAGTTTCATCCTACAAAGGATCCAGAGTATGTCTATTTTTATTCCTGAGTATAATTGAGTCTGGATGTTTTCTTTGAGCACACACACAAGCACCCTGTTTAGGAAGTATAGCACTTTGAAATCTCTACGTTTGATAACCTTTTAGTAATAGGCACTAGATCATGCAATAATATCAGTAATCTCTTTGCATCCTTTCAATAACTGTTGGCACCTACTACATTCCAGGAACTGTGCTAGCACTTGTTTTGTGTTCAGGAAGAAGTAATAAGATTCGTAAAATGTTAGGGGAAATGAGTAGTGGAATTAGTATTTAAGTATTTTCTGTTCCTTTTGACTTTGTGTTTAAACATTAAAATAAGATAGCTATCTCAAGATCAGAGCAAATGCCTTTTTGCCCATTTTAGGTTTGAGCTGTGTTTAAAACGTTAGGAAAGGGCTTTCGGAATAAACAGTCGGCTGCCGGCTGAGGAACTAATCACGAGCCCTTTTTTTGCAACTGTTACCAGCCCTTTCTTTCTGTAGGTGCTTTTATTAATTATACTAGAGGCCTGGTGCACAAAATTCGTGCATGGAGCAAGGCGGGGGTTCCCTCAGCCCTGCCTACACCCTCTGCAATTTGGGACCCCTACACCTTTTTCTTACCTAATTAACCTCTTCAAATTAAAAAAAAAATTAACTGAAATATCACCTACTCTAGGAAATCCTCTGAACAAATGTCTTTACAATTTGTGTTAAGTATTTTCATATACCATTCTTTTTCTTTAACAGCCACTTAGAGTGGATGCAACGTGGTTTTCATTTTTGCATCTGAATTTTTTCTTCTTGCTCTTGTAATAGCAAAGCTTATCCAATTTACATTTGCCCTTCAAGGGCTTATATTTGGTTCAGTTTCTAGTTGGCTCCCTGCTTTTTTTTTAAGGAATAAATTTGGGTTGTGATAGTAAGCCTCACTTGTAATCAAGCCTGTAGGTCTCTCTATCTGAATATTTCTATAACTAGAGGCCCGGTGCACAAAATTTGTGTCATGGGGGTGGGGGATGTCCCTTAGCCCACCCTGCACCCTCTCCAATCTGGGACCCCTCGAGGGATGTCCGACTGCCCGTTTAGTCCGGATTCTGTTAGGATCGGGCCTAAATGGGCAGTTGGACATCCTTCTCAGAATCCAGGACTGCTGGCTCCAAACTGCTCACTGCCTGCCTCCCTGATTGCCCCTAACCACTTCTGCCTGCCAGCATGATTAACCCTAACCACTACCCTGCCAGCCTAATTGATGTTTAACTGCTCCCCTGCCAGCCTATTTGCCCCCAACTTTCTCTGCTGACCTGGTCACCGCTAACTGCCCTCCCCTGCAGGCTTGATCGCCCAACTGCCCTCTTTTGCAGGCCTGGTCCCTCCCAACTGCCCTCTCCTGCTGGCCTGATCGCCCACAACTGCCCTCCCTCAGGGCCTGGAACCTCCAATGGCCCTCCCCTGCTGGCCATCTTGTGGTGGCCATCTTGTGTCCACATGGGGCAGCCCTCTTGTGTGTTGGAGTGATGGTCAATCTGTGTATTACACTTTTATTACATAGGATAGAGGCCTGGTGCATGGGTGGGGATCAGCTGGTTTGCCCTGAAGAGTGTCCCAGATCAGGGTGGGGGTTCCCTTGGGGTGAGGGGCAGCCTGAGCCAGGGGCCTGTGGAGGTTTGCAGGCTGGCCACGCCCCCCAGTGACCCAAGCAGAGGCCCTGGGATCTGGGATTAATCTATGTCTACAATTGAAACTTTGTAGCCTGGAGCAGAGCCAAGCCTTCTGCTTGCTTGGGCTGCAGCCATTTCTGTTTGAAACATTGTAGCCTAGAATGAAGGCCTAGGCCAGCAATGGCAGACTGAAAGCTTCCTCCGTTGCCAGGGAAACCCAAGCCTTTGTTCTCTACAGCTCAGTGGCTGTGCCAGTTCTGTATCTTTTATAATTGAAACTTTGTAACATTGAGTGGAGGCCTAGGGAGGCAGAAAGCTTGGCTTCCTCTTGCTCTCAGAGGCAGCAGCCATCTTGGTTGGGGTTTATTTGCATAATTTGCTCCTGATTGGCTTTTGGGCGTGGCTTGTAGGTGTGGCAAAGGCACGGTCAAATTTGCACATTACTCTTTTATTAGATAATATACATATCACTTTAGTATACCAGAGATGGTGTTCAATTATATAAAATAACAATAAATGTCACCTGATCATTTGATCTTCTAATAATATTTTATAGCAAGATGTATTATTCTAGTAATTTAACTATTACAAAACTAAGGTGAACAGAAATAAATTACATTGAACAATAAAAAATGACTCAAATATCAAAGCATAGTACACTTAGGGCCTCCCTTGTCCTGTGCCTCACATGTCATAGCATAGCACACAGTTCATGTGGAACTTGGCTTCCTTTAAAATGGGAAGGGATGCCTTACTCATGAAGAAGCTACTTCCACACATATTTATTTATTTATTTAATTCATAGCAAATACTCTTTGTACTAATTATTGGAAAATCATCCTAGCAATTGCCTCTGTTCCTCTCTGTGTTGTTGCCTTACATTCTGATATTATTACTGTACTTTCATCATCCACTTGCTCTAATACGATTTTAAGGGCAGAGATCATGATTTGAGCTTATGATTCTCTATTATAGTGTCTAGATAAATTCTCAAAGGCCACCCAGTTCAAATGACTTGTGATGAGAGAGGCCCACCATTGCTGCAGACCTCTGATTTTTATTCTGTGCCTTTACAGAGGGGTTGAGGGAATTTGAGGAAACCCAGACAGAGTTCTCCTCCTAAAAGATTTTGCTAAGATGGCCACCGGGACCACCAGGCATTTGTCCAATTAAAACCCAGACACAGCAATAACAATGGCACTGGCCTCCTACTGTTAATGCATGGGGATCAAACCCCAGTCTGCAGGAACTCACCCCGCTGGGTAGACCTGGGCTGGTGCTTCTAACTCTGAGGAGAGGGACACTTCCCATGGCTGCAGGCTAGCAGCCTTGAACTCCGCACCACGCACCCAAACAGGTCCCTAGTGCAGGTTGGTCAGCAGAGCACCTTCTTCGTCTGGGATTGCGGGGCTGCTCTGCCTCTCCTGTTCCCCTGATCGAGGGTCTGAGCTCTGCCTGTCCTGTTCGCCCAGCCCTGTGATCCTGATGGCGGCTCTGCCTGTCCAGTTCGCTCCACGATCGTGATCGCGGGTCTCGGCTCTGCCTGGCCTGTCCGCCCTGTGATCACGATGGTGGGTCTCGGCTCTGCCTGTCCTGTGATTGCAATGGTGAGTCTTGGCTCTGCCTGTCCTGTTTGCCCTGCCTGTGATCGCCATTGTGGGTCTCCGCTCTGCCTGGCCTCTTAACCTAGTGATCGCCGGCAGCTTGGACCTGGGCAGGCAGCAGGGTGGCAGGTGGCTTAGGGGTTGCCAACCGCCATCTGCTCAGGTCCCCTTAGAACCTGCTGGAGGCATAGGGCGCTGCCCTGGCCCTGCCTGCATATGCAAATTTACCCACCATCTTTGCTGGGTTAATTTGCATATCACTTCTGATTGGCTGTGGGTGTAAAGGAGATATGGCCAATTAGCATTTTTCTCTTATTAGTGTAGATATAAATATTATAACATTGTAGGGGAAAAGTTTTAATCTTTAAACAAATAATTGAATCTTATAAGGGCCTTAGTTTTCCTTTTCTGTAAGATTAGACAGTTATATTTATTACTATCTGTGGTTTAGTGATTTGAGCTTTTGGATATTTTTGGATTTTGTATAAGGGAATTTTGTTCTGTAGTTCACTGAATTATCTTTATTGGAATTTTATTTCTGTAATGAACCTCTTTTATGAGTTACAGACTATATATTTTTTTACTATAATGAACAATCTTAAGACTATTATGATTGAGGAGGACGTAATGCAAAGTCATACATTTAAAAAAATATATATTTGTATTAATTTCAAAGAGGAAGGAAGAGGTAGAGAGAGATAGAAATATCAATGATGAGAGAGAATCATTGATCGGCTGCCTCCTACACACCCCAAACTGGGAATCGAGCCCACAACCCCAGCATGTGCCCTTGACCGGAATCGAACATTGGACACTTCAGTCCACAGGTCAGTGCTCTATCCACTGAGCCAAACTGGGTAGGGCATACATTCTTAATGCTGGTAATGTTGATTAAATGAAAATGTCATTTTTTAGAAGACTTGAATTCAGTGACAGGTAAATTTAGCCTGGGATAATTTCCTTTTTAGGACTATTTTATATCTCTCTGTTTCTCTTATTCTTTTTTAAAAAGTATATTTTATTGATTTTTTTTTTTTTTTTTCCCCACAGAGAGGAAGGGATAGGAATAGAAAGTTAGAAACGTCGGATGAGAGAGAAACATCAATCAGCTGCCTCCTGCACACCTCTACTGGGGATATGCCTGCAACCAAGGAACATGACCTTGACCAGAATCAAACCTGGGACCCTTGAGTCCGCAGGTTGACGCTCTATCCACTGAGCCAAACTGGTTAAGGCTGTTTCTTTTATTCTTTAAGTTCTATTCAGTTAATTCACTATATTCTAACTGGGTAATGGTCAATGGCTGCTTTCATCAGTCCAGGTTGTATATGACCTTTCCTGACCTGAATGTCCCTGAAGTGACACACTTTTAAAATTCTTCTCTCATTGACAGAAGGTTTACACTAGAATTTCAAGTATTACATGGAGTGCATCAGAAGTGCTGGGATTGCTCCATGGGCACATGGTAGAAAGGAGAGTATTGAATTATTTAGAAGTCTGTTACTTAATCTATTCAAAAGGCCTATTCTTTTTTAAAGAAATGTAGTTTTTATTGACTTTTAGAAAGAGAGGAAGGGAGAGGGAGAGGGAAAGAGAAACATCGATGTGAGGGCGGAACATCCACTGGCCTCTGGCAGGGCCCCTCCTGGGGGTTGAGCCTGGGACCTGGGCGTGTGCCCTGACTGGGAACTGGAGCAGCAGCCTTTTCGTACACGAGAGGACACCAGCCAACAGCCACCTCAGCCAGGACAAAGGACCTGTTCTTCACTCCTTTTTGATTTTAAACTAATAACGTTAGCATGCAATGATGCTGATAAGTTGTGATTTTAAGAAAGTATTTTTACTTGGCAAAATAAATTTCACAATTTTATGTGGGTTCCTAATTTTTTAATTTTAAAATTGAACTGCTTTGTGGAATATAAAAGTCTGGTTAGCAAAAGTTTCCTACTATGACGCAGAAAAGCATATTAATGGTTTTTAAAAAGTCAGTAAAGCAAAATGCTTAATAGTATTTAACCAGCTTTCCCCAGATTTATTTATTTATTTATTTATTTATTTATTTATTTATTTATTTATTTTCTGAACAGACCACTGATAAATAAAAATTTTGTGAAATGTGGCTTGATAAATGCTCCACACTAAAATTGCTTAGAGGAGTTCATTAGAATCGTATATTTTGTTAGAAGCTTATGTTCCAAGTGCTATTTCATGGATGAAGTGACCTGCCCAACATTAAATAACTGGTTTGTTACTCTGTGTTCCCAGTCCAGTTTTGTTTAACTTGAAATTCATTTATTTAAACCAGAAGTGTTCTGAAGTGTTGCTCAGTCCTTATTTAGAGGCTAAGAATTTAAGATTAGGATATTTAGATAAGTTTGTTTTATATGTATTTACTTCCCTAAGTGTGCTTATATCAAAATATGCACTTTGTGTGTGATTTCATTGACTCTTAATTCCAGGATATTCTCCCCCCTCCCCCACTCACCAGCACAATGCTTAGAATGGAGCTGTTCCAGGCTCTTTCTCTTTTCTGTCTCTTAGCTCCACTAGAACTTGCTTCTGTCTCACTAAAAACCTATCCAGTGATGTTGGTTTTTGCCTGCGATTTAGGACTTGCCTGAAGTGAAACACTGCACTGTCACTGATCAAGTTTATCGCATAGTTTGCTACTTATTTGTCAGGTTGATATTTCTCAATAAACTTTGCATTTCTCCCCATTTCCCAAGCATTTCCTTGATTAGTGAAGTAGCAATATCCTTCCTTCCCTCCCCCTCCTCTGATAAGAACTCCTCAGCTGCCATCTGTGCTGCTCCCCCGGAAGGTCTTGGAGTGCCTCTGTGGTCAGCTCAGTGTTGGGGTCCTCCACCAGCTCCACACCATCGCCATGCGTGGACCCGCTCAGAGAACAGTCTCCTCCACAGCAGACAGGCTCAGCCTCAGAGCCCTCCGCGTCTTTCGGCAACAGACTTAGGCCACAGTTTCTTCCAGGCTGGTGGCGTGGTCCTGAAAGACCCTTCCCTCGGGCTTTGTGAGTCTCAAGCAAGTGAGGATATTAAGATGTTCCTCACGGGTTA
The DNA here is from genome assembly GCA_027563665.1 of Antrozous pallidus. Classification (NCBI taxonomy): domain Eukaryota; kingdom Metazoa; phylum Chordata; class Mammalia; order Chiroptera; family Vespertilionidae; genus Antrozous; species Antrozous pallidus. The sequence goes on from CM050527.1 coordinate 39,925,112, forward strand.
AATTTGTTTCAGAGGTCACCTCAAAACACCTCTGAAACAGCTGCTTTGTGTAGAGTTTCTTTAAATTAGAAATGACCGGGAGGTCTGTGGCTGAATGAGGGGAATTGTATTAGGTGGGAGACCCTGACGGTGACAAAGCTGTGCTCCTCCACCAGCAGTCTCCAGCGCGGTGGCGGCAGGAGCCTTTCGGCTATAAGAAGTGCCCTGAGTGGCAATTGTTTTTCCTGAGGTATTTCTTCACACTTGGGGCAAACACTTCGTGAATCTGCTCAATAAAAAAAAATTACATGATTATTTAAGCTTTGGTATTAGCCCTCCACATCACATTCACCTTGTTTCTCATGACATTTTTCTTGAAAACACATGGGTTTTCAGAATAGTAGATGAGTAGAGGCATCAATTGAAAGTCCCCAGTTGCATTCCCGCAACAATTACGTCAGCCTGTCCTTCACTGGCTTGTGACCTGACAGTGACTCCTGTGTGATGTTGGTCCTCTTTGACATTTTATCCCAGAAGAAGCCTGTTTCATCACAATTGAACTCTTTAAAAAAAAAATATTTTACTGATTTTTACAGAAAGGAAGGGAAAAAAGGATAGAGAGAAGCATCGATGAGAGAGAAACATTGATCAGCTGCCTTCTGCACATCCTCCTACCGGGATGTGCCTGCAACCAAGGTACATGCTATTGACTGGAATCGAACCTGGGACCTTTCAGTCTGTAGGCCGATGCTCTATCCACTGAGCCACACTGGTTAAGGCCATCACAGTTGAACTCTTGTTGGGGAAGAGATCCCTCAGCCTCTGTGTGTTCTTGAAGTTCTGTCACAAAATTATTAGCAGCTAATTTGTTAGAATTGGCAGCCTTCCCATGCCTCATTACTCTACAGATGCCATTTCTTTTCTTAAACTTATCGAGCCTTAAACTAATCACTTCAGCACTCATTCCAGGGGTGTCTTTCAGGAGGTCAGATAGCATCTTCTCTTTTCTATATTAGCATTGCCTCCAAAATGTAATCACTAGCCAACTACTTTTCATTGATTCAAATCAACAAATTTTCACCTCTTTAATTGCTGGTGATCATTGTTTCGTTAGTGCTTATTTTCACATTCTTAGCAACATTGGCACTCTGGATGTTGCTAGTCATAGATTTTGTCATGCCATACTTGGTGGCCAGATCATACACATGAACAACTCTACATATCATACTTCACAATTATTTCTTTTCTAAGCTCTATCATTGTTCTCACAACTTTCATTTTGTTGCTATCATTTACCTTCTTAGAACCCCATGGTGACTTACTGCAAGTATTTAATAATAATAAGTAGGAACAAAAGCAAAAAACCCACAAAAATATTCGCAGCACAATTTACTGAGATGTTACCGACATGAGGTCTGGCAGTAAGCTGACTCATACTTGCGCATTCTCTCTCTTGTTTGTCGCCTGAAAAACTCGTGATTGATCATACAGGTGTGAAAGGGTTGTCGAGTGAGAAGCGAAGTTTTGTTCGACAACCGAGACATTTTTTCTGTGAACAGCCTGGTCAAGAACTGAATTGTTTGAGATGGTAGATGTTCAAAAACTGAGGTTTGACTGTATTTGCTGAATGAATAAGTGTTGTCAGTGTATGTAAGAAGATCCTATCACCCTAAGCGGAGGGTAAAAAGATGAATTTCAGAGTGTTAAAGAACTTTCACAGCTGAAAGTTTTTCTTAAGCCAGAAGCGAATGCCGGCCTGGGGTACAAGTCTAAACCATCAGCACATGGGTAGGTAGAAAGCACTACCATGGCTGCCACAGAATAAGAAGCAGAGGCCCCTGGGTTGTGTGGTGCCTATCTGTTCTCTCTTGGATCATCTCAGAAATAGCCCCCTGGAACTTAGTAGGGAGTTCCAACAGGTATGAACAGTTTTTTGTTAGCTGGTTATTGGCTATTAAAAGGAGGATGACCGTTCTATTCCTCTGTCTCACTGTCTAGCCGCTTTAACTTAATTTAGAACATTTCAGAATTTCTTATCAAGAGCTAAAGGCAAATGTTTTTTGGATCATTTACTACTTTACATCTGTGCCACTGGATTGTTCCCCTTGCTGTCTTTACTGTGAGCAAACAGAACACTGACTTGATCTTTTCTGGCTGTATTGTGTTGTGTGAGGTTAACTTTTTCTCTGATAATTCTTGTAGTTTAGTCCTTTTTTTTTTCCTCCTTAGAGAATTTGGCTTCTTGTCCATCTGATCAAGCTTATATCAAGTAACTCTTTGTCCCATGACCTCATTTTCTGCCTTGCTACACAATGAGCTAAAGAAGGTTGGTTGGTTATATGCACTCCTATTTAGACTCCCTGATAATGTCAATGTTCAGTCATGGCTAGGAATGAAGGAACGGAATGAAGGTTGTGAATGTTACTATTCTTAGAGAGTGAGACCATAGATACCAAAGCAGTTATGGCCTGGAAATGAGTCATAGCTCTTCAAAGGCTATTTAAATTGTATAGGTATCTTTGTATATTAAAAGGGCGACCTTATGTTTTATTTATTTGTAAACTGGTTTTCTTCCTGATTAATAGCCTGGGGGACAATTGCTCAAGATTTTTTTAGTTTAGGAAACTAATTTCAAAATGCTTAAGTAGGAAACTTGCCCTTTTATTTTATTTTAAAGTATATTTTTATTGATTTCAGAGAGGAAAGGAGAGGGAGAGAGAAACATCAATGATGAGAATCGGTGGCCGGCTGCCTCGAGCCCACAGCCTGGGCCTGGGCCTGGCTGGGAACTGAACTGTGACCTCCTGGTTCATAGGCCTGTGCTCGGTTTCTGAGCCAGGCCGGTGGGCTGTTCTTTCATTTTTTTAAATTTATTTTTAAATATATTTTTTACTGATTTTTCATAGAGAGGAAGGGAGAGGGATAGAAAGTCAGAAACATCAATGAGAGAGAAACATCAACCAGCTGCCTCCTACACCCCCCCTCCCACCCCCCACTGGGGGATGTGCCCGCAGCCAAGGTACGTGCCCTTGACTGGAATCGAACCTGGGACCTTTCAGTCCACAGGCTGATGCTCTATCCACTGAGCCAAACTGGTTTCGGCTATTTTTTTCTTTCATTTAAAAAATGTTTTTATTTATTTCAGAGAAAAAGAAGAGAAAGAGAGAGAGAGAGAAACATCAATGATGAGAGAGAATCATGCATGATTGGCGCCTCCCGCACACCCCTTACTGGGGATTGAGCCCACAACCCAGGCATGTGCCCTCACCAGGAGTCAAATCATTATGTTGGTTCATCGGTTGCCGCTCAACCATGAAGCCACACAGGTCGGGCACTTTTTATTCTTTCTTACATTCAAATTTTGATTTACAGTTTTACTTTGGATTAATGCATTTTTATATATTTTTTGTATTTTTTAATTTCACCTCTTACCCTGTCTCCTTCGTAACATCAAGTTGGGGTCTGTTCTGTTTATTTGTTTTGGTATGTTTTTAGTGAGATCTTATGATACTTGTCTTTGTCTACTTATTTCACTTAGCACAATACCCTTTAGGTCCACCCATGTTATTTTGAATGGCAAGATTTCATTTTTAATTGCTGAATAAAATTCCAGCGGGGGGAGAGAGTATTGTGGGGGCTAAAAAATACATTATTATTATTATTATTATTATTATTATTTTTTTTTTTGCCTCCACCTTCTAACTTCTTCTAGTCTGGATTAATAATCATATTCATACAGATTAACAGCAGACAGTTAAGTTTTAATACATGTGCATGGGGAATTCACACAAGCATGAAACTTCAAAAGACAAGAGAGGCAACATTGGCTTTATAAGTCATTTTGGACAAAGGAAAGGGCAGTGGTCTTAGATTTCAGAAATGAGAGTGAACCATTTTTTAAAAAATTTAATTTTTATTCAGATTACTACAGTTGTTCCTCTCCCCCCCCCCCAATAGTTCCCTTCCCCTTACTTCCCCCAAACTGTCCTCATCCAGAGGTGTACGATTTCTGTCCAGTCTTTTCCCGAGTCCCCTATACTCCTTTTCCCCTGAGAATTGTCAGTTTACTCCCTTTCTATGCTCCTGATTCTATTATACTCACCGGTTTATCCTGTTCATCAGATTTTTAATTCACTTGATTTTTAGATTCACTTGTTGATAGATATGTATTTGTTGTTCATAATTTTTATCTTTACCTTTTTCTTCTTCTTCTTCCTCTTCTTAAAGAACACCTTTCAGCATTTCATATAATACTGGTTTGGCGGTGATGAATTCCTTTAGCTTTTCTTATCTGCGAAGCTCTTTATCTGACCTTCAATTCTGAATGATAGCTTTGCTGGGTAGAGTAATCTTGGTTGTAGGTTCTTGCTATTCATTACTTTGAATATTTCTTGCCATTCCCATCTGGCCTGCCTAGTTTCTGTTGAGAAATCAGCTGACAGTCTTATGGGTGCTCCCTTGTAGGTAACTGTTTTTCTCTTGCTGCTTTTAATATTCTCTTTGTCTTTTGCTCTTGGCATTTAAATTATTGTTATTTTTAAAAAAATATATTTTATTGATTTTTTTTACATAGTGGAAGGGAGAGGGATAGAAAGTCAGAAACATCGATGAGAGAGAGACATCGATCAGCTGCCTCCTGCATACCCCCTACTGGGGATGTGCCCGCAGCCAAGGTACATGCCCTTGCTGGAATCGAACCCGTGACCCTTCAGTCCGCAGTCCGATGCTCTATCCACTGAGCCAAACCGGTCTCGGCTCTTGGCATTTAAATTATGATGTGTCTTGGTGTGGTCCTCTTTGGATTCCTTTTGTTTGGGGTTCTGTGCACTTCCTGGACTTGGAAGTCTATTTGTTTCATCAGGTGAGGGAAGTTTTCTGTCATTACTTCTTCAAATATGTTTTCAGTATCTTTCTTTCTCTCTTCTTCTGGCACCCCTATAATTCTGATGTTGGTACGCTTGAAGTTGTTCCAGAGGCTCCTTCCACTATCTTCAAATTTTTGGATTCTTTTTGCTTTTCCAGTCGAGTGCTTTTGCTTCTTTGTATTTTAAATCTTTGACTTGATTCTTGCATTCCTCTAGGCTGCTGTTAGGTCTCTGTGTAATATTTTTTATTTCAGTCAGTGTATGCTTAATTTTTAGTTGGTCCTTTTTCATATCCTTGAGGGTCTCGCTAAATTTATTGGCCTTTTCTTGAAAAACCTTATAACTGTGGTTTTAAACTCTATACCTAGTCATTTGCTTTCCTCCATTTCTGTCATTTGTGATCTGTTTCTTTGTCTCCACATTTTGGCTGCTTCCCTGTGTTGATAGAGTGGCTTTGTGTGCTAGGTGTCCTATAGGGCCCAGTAGCTCCGCCTCCCCAGTTATCTGAGGTAGACACTCTTGGTGCACCCCTTTGTGGACTGTGTGTTCAGCCTTGTTGTGGTAAAGTCTTGATTGTTGTTGGTATCACTGGGAGGAATTGACCTACAGGCCAGTTGGCTATGATGATCAGCTGTGTCTACTCCAGGAGAACTTTTGTGCTGGAGGCACCTTTACGGAAGAAGACTTGCAAAATTGTAAAAGCCTTTGTGCTAAGCTTTGATGGGGCGGAGTCTCAGGGTGGAGCAGACAGCCTTGACTTCCCGTCAGCCCTGCCTCCTGGGTCTCAATGTCCCTTGGTAATCGCTATAAGCACCTCTGAGAGAAAGCTGCCCTCGAGTTTTACCCACTACCAGACTGTCCAGTTTCTCCCCAAATGAATCTCGGTTCCCAGATTCTCGCCTGGAACTGGAGTTTAGCGCAGTAGGGAGCTTCAGTCTCCCCCGATATGAATCTGGGTCCCCCAAAGTCTCACCCAGAACTGGGGTTCAGTGCAGTCGGGAGCTTCCGTCTCCCTCCCACTAGAGAAAGCCAGCCAGGCACCCAGCTGCCAGTCCTCTCCATGTGCATATTTTCGTAGCTCAGCCTTTTGTAGCTCCTCTGAGTCTCCTTATGCTTTTCTCTTTCCTTCTAGTTGTAGAATTTCCACTCAGCCAGCTTTCCTGTGGTTCTGGATGATGTCCATTTTGTCTTTTAGTTGTAGTTTGGAAATTATGTGAGGCAGCAGTTTAGGTGTCTACCTATGCCACCATCTTGGTTTCTCCAGCAATAGTGGACCATTTATAGATAGCTGAAGAAGAAAAACATTTTTGCTAGGGAACTCAAACACTGGGACATGGGGTGTCTAGCCAGCAGGCCCCTGTCTGAAACCTTCTGTTTACTATACTTAATTCAAATGAGGCCAAGGTGATATCCTAGTATTTCTTTCCTAAAGCAGCTTTCTGTCTCTGAATCTTTGGGAGGAGGGTCAAAGGTTCTTTTTGAGTGTTGTTTCTTAATAAACGCCTTAAATAAATATTCCATAAAGCAGCTTTAGAGTGGCAAAACTTTGGTACACACACACACACACACACACACACACACACACACACCCCTCTTTATTCATTCATCTATTGATGTTACAGGCAACTCACAGACATTAAGAAAGGTGTTATGGACAGCCGCCTGAGTCAGAGAGAGAGTGCTGTCTCCTTGGTTTGTAAGGAATGAATTCAAATGAGTGACAGCAGTGTTCTAATAAAGCCAATTTATTGAAGAAGCAAGGCAAGCAAATTACCAAAATATATCTGGCCTATCTAGTGTGGATGGGCTCTCTCAGTTAACCTGAGGAACAAGTCTGGTGGGGGTTCAAGGTGTTATCACCCTTCTATCTATAGGTTTTAAATTGCTCTGCCCAGCCTAGCAGGTGTGGCTCAGTGGTTGAGCATTGACACAGAAACCAACAGGTCACTGGTTCGATTCCTGGTCAGAGCACATGCCCTTGTTGTGAGCTCCATCCCGAGCAGGGGGCCTGTAGGAGGCAGCCGATCCCTGAAGTTTCTCATCAGTGTTTCTATCTACTCTCCTTTTCTCTCTCTAATAAATCAATTTAAAAAATTCCTCTGCTGAATATTTTGGTACAGATGAATTCCTTTTTTAAAAAACATATTTTATTGATTTTTTAAAGCAAGGGAGAGAGAGGGACAGAGAGTTAGAAACATCAGTGAGAGAGTGACATTGATCAGCTGCCTCCTGCACACCCCCCACTGGGGACATGCCTGCAGCCAAGGTACATGCCCTTGACTGGAATCGAACGCCGGACCCTTGAGTCTGCAGGCCGATATTCTATCCACTGAGCCAAACTGGTTGGGGCCAGATGAACTCATTTTTTAAAAAAAATATGTTTTATTGATTTTTTACAGAGCAGAAGGGAGAGGGATAGAGAGTCAGAAACATCGATGAGAGATATCGATCAGCTGCCTCTTGCACACCTCCTACTGGGGATGTGCCCGCAGCCAAGGTACATGCCCTTGACCGGAATCGAACCCGGGACCCTTCAGTCCACAGTCTGATGCTCTATCCACTGAGCCAAACCAGTCTCGGCCAGATGAACTCTTAAAGTTTCTCTTTTTACTTTGCTATGGCTTTCCGAGAATTTCTGAGATGCACCTGGCAATTTTATTTTGACAAGCCCTGAGACTGCTGGTTTCTCTTTTTAAACAGTGAGACAAAAACTCCCTTTTCCCTCCTCCCTCCCCCAAATGGCTGACTTCTCTGTTATTGGGACTGGTTCTCTCTTCTTCTCCCTTCCCCCTTCCTTCTCCTGCCTTAGGAGTTCCAGGGTGATTTACGCTGTGTATACTGTGGTTGGGGCAACAGGCATTAAGACATTCCTTCTCTCCCCCTTCACTTTTCCCTCCTTTCTGGCATTCTTTGGTTAGTGAAGAGAGCAGTTTGTTCTCAAGATAAAGTTTTGCAGTAAGCTGGCTGCATGTTTGGCCTTGTTTAATTTTTTTTATCTTAGACTAGGGGCCCGGTGCACGAAATTTGTGCACTGGGTGTGGGTGATCCCTCAGCCCAACCTGCCCCCTCACACATACTGAGAGCCCTCTGGCTGAGGCTTTAGGCCTTGGGCACCCAGCCATTGCCCTGCAATGGGGCAGATGGCTGGCTCCATTCCAGCCCTGCCCCCCCCCCCCCCTCCCCCGCCAACCCTTCAGCCAGGGCCTTAGCCCCAGCTAGCATGGGCCTTGGCCCTGCCTGCCCAGGCACGGGCTGCCTTGGACACCTCCCTACCCCCCCCCCCCAGGTCTCCCTAGGCCCGGCCACCTCGGCCACACCCCCCAGGCCAGGGCTGCCTCAGCAATGACCCCACAGGCCTGGGCCGCCTTGGACACGCCCCTCCAGGCCCGGGCCACTTTGGACACGCCCCCACGGCCCAGACTGTCTCAGACACACCCCCTGGCCTGGGCCGCCTTGGATACACCCCCACACTCCTGATTGGCTGGTGGGTGTAGCGAAGGTACGGCCAAATTTGCATATTACTCTTTTATTAGATAGGATTACTTGTTTCTCCTGCACTGGAATTTTCCTAGCCTCTCACTATCTTGTAACAGATCGACACCTAGGTTGCTCACATATCTTGGCTAGTAGTGATGGTACAGTGAACACAGCGGTGCATTTTTCTTTTCAAATTAGTGTTTTTGTTTTTTCAAATACCCAGAGATGGAATTACTGGATCATATAGCAGCTCAATTTTTAAGTGTTTAACTTGGCTGCACTAATTTGCAATTGCATTGACAGTGTAGGCCAAGCATGTCAAACTCAAAGGCTAATACAAGGTTTAATTGAAAAGCTTCAATTTTCATAGAAATGTAGGTTTATTTTGAGACATGCTGAATACAGAGGGCTGAAATAAATGAGTCACCATTAACATAAAATAATAGAATATTTTAATAAAAATTAACATTTTTTCTTGAACATTACCTTACGAGACACTGAATAACTGCACAAATTAATCAGTGTGATGCAAATGAACCTATTTTTCTTGTTTTCCAAAAGCAAAATATTTCCTGTTGCACACACCAAACAAGACTAATCAGTCCAAGACTAATGATGTGGCAATCAGCTGCTAAAATATTCACTGCTAATATTAGTGGAGAGAAATGGTGCACCTGTGTGTGAGGCGTGTAAGGGAAATGAATGCAACATGATTATTGTAATCAGTCACTAGCAAATGTTGTAGTTCGTTATTAATAAATAGAGGCCTGGTGCACAACATTCGTTCACTTGAGGTGGTGGCCTGCACCCTCTTGCAGTTTGGGACACCTTGGGGGATGTCTGCCTGCAGACTTGGGCTTGTTCTCCACAGGGAGCAGGCCTGGGATCCCTCGGGGGATGTCTGCCTGCAGACTTAGGCTTGTTCTCCACAGGGAGCAGGCCTAAGCTGGCAGGTGGACACGCCGCTGGCACAGAGGCGGGAGAGTCCAGCTACTGCCGCTGCACTTGCCAGTTGTGAGCCTGGCTTCTGACTGAGCAGCACACCCCCTGAGGGAGCACACTGACCACCAGGGGGCAGCTCCCGCATTGAGCAGCTGCCCCTTGGTGGTCAGTGCACATCATAGCAACTGGTCGTTTTACCATTGGGTCATTTTGCTTATCAGGGTTTTATTATATAGGATTATGTATAAAAGGATATTGTAAAAATTAAGTTACAACATTTTTATTAAAATGTTTCTTACATACCGTTATATTGGCTGGGCTGCAAAAATACTCATTGCAGGCTGCAAGTTTGACATGCTTGGTGTAGGCAGTGTATAAGGGTTCCCCTTTATCTACAACCTTGCCAGCATTTGTTATTTGTTGATTTATTGATGATAGCCATTCTGACAGGTGGGAGGTGATGCCTCATTGTGGTTTTGATCTGCATTTTCCTAATGACTAGCAATGTTGAACATCTTTTCATGGCTGTCGGCCATTTATATGTCCTCTTGGGAGAAATGTCTGTTCATGTCTTCTGCCAGTTTTTAAATTGAAATGTTTTTGTTTTTTTTGTTTGTTTGTTTTTAATATATTTTATTGATTTTTTACAGAGCGGAAGGGAGAGGGATAGAAAGTCAGAAACATCGATGAGAGAGAGACATCGATCAGCTGCCTCTTGCACGCTCCCTACTGGGGATGTGCCCGCAGCCAAGGTACATGCCCTTGCCGGAATCGAACCCGGGACCCTTCAGTCCGCAGTCCGACGCTCTATCCACTGAGCCAAACCGGTCTCGGCTGTTTTTGGGTTTTTTTAAGTGTTAAGTTGTAGATTTTTATATAGTTTAGATATTAACCCCTTATTGGATGTATCAGTTGCAAATTTTCTCCTATTCCCTTCAGTAGGTTGTCCTTTCCTTTTATACGTGTCCTTTGCTGTGCAAAGTTTCTAGTGTGATGTAGTCTTGTTTATTTATTTATTTTCTTGTTCAAGGACATATATCTAAAGAGATACTGCTAAAAGCAGTGTCAGAGAGTTTACTTGCCTATGTTTTCTTCTAGAATTTTTATAAGTTTAGGTCTAACTTAAAACTGTTTTTTAAAATTGATTTTTTAGAGAGAAAGGGACAGAGAGAGAAACATCAATGTGAGAGCCAAACATGGATCAGCTGCCTCCTGGTCACCCCCTACTGGGGATCAAGCCAAAACCTGGGCATGTGCCCTTACTGGGACTCCAGCTGGCAACCTCTTGGTGCTTGGGATGACACCCAACTACCTGAACCTCAGTGACTAGGGCTCAGGTCTAACATTTAAGTCTGTAATCTATTTTGAGTTTATTTTGGTATATTATGTAAGAAAGTGATCCAGTTTTATTTGTTTGCTTGTGTCTGTCCAATTTGTCAACACCACTTACTGAAGAGACTGTCTTTACTCCGCTATATATTCTTGTCTTCGTTGTAAGTTAAATAAAAATTAACATTTTTTCTTGAACATTACCTTACGCGACACTGAATAACTGCACAAATTAATAAATGTAATGCAAATGAACCTATTTTTCTTGTTTTCCAAAAGCACTTATGTCAGCAAGGCTTTGTTTCTCGGCTCGCTATTCCGTTCATCTACATCTCCGATTTTGTGGCAGTACTATACTATTTTGATTATTGTAGCTCTGTAGTATAGTTTGATACCTCCTACTTTGTTCTTTCTCAAGATCTCTTTGGCTAATTGGGATCTGAGTATTAAGTTTTATTTGGAATCATTGTTATAAAAATAGGTTAGAAATATTGCAAAACTTCATTGTAAATTCCTAGTTTACAAATTGACTTATGCTGTGATTTAGTTTGTTTTCTCTATGTACATAGTAAAAAATATGTTTCTGTATTGATTAATATTATCTTTTACTGCTCTGCTACCACTAATGAAGCTTTTTCATTAGATTTGAAGAGAAAATTAGATAATGAATTCATTCCAGTTAAAAAAAACTAACACAGATTAAGAAAAAGAAATAAATTTTGACATCTTATGAGGCTATTCTGCAAACTTCTTATAGAATTTGTCATTTGCCAGTGTATTATAGAAAATATCTAGGGAATGAGCAAGCACATACAACATTTCAAACAGGTCATCTTTTTTCTGCGTGTTATATTTAGCTTTTAATGAAACACTTAATTTATTTTTTTATTTTATAGGAATATATTTGTCCCAGATGTGAATCAGGCTTTATTGAAGAAGTGACAGATGATTCCAGGTATTGTACAAGCTCATGAATGAATCAGACATTCTGTTATCAAAATTACTTTCTGTTAGCATTGTCTGAATGAATAGAAAGAAATTTGTTTTGTAACTTACATTGTGCTGAGAGGAAGGTGGGTGGATTTGGAGGGGTAGAAAGGTGACAGAGGGAAAGGAGAAGGAAAATGGGAAGTTTTGCAAACTGATGGGATAGCGAATGTGATGAAATGTTTTATTTCTGATTGTGTGTGACTTGCCTTGGGAACCTATAGCCATAACAGTAAATCTGGTAAATTTTCATTTAGTTTTTGAGACTTTAGAGTTCTCTTAGATTATTGGTTACTTTTTAGTGATCACTGTTGTTTGAAGGTAAACTGCTGTTACCTCCTTGGTGGGCTTGGAGTAACATCTGACAAAGATACTAAAAAAACACAAACTGTTTTCTAGCAAGGAAACAGTTATTATTCTGCCTTGAGGAAGCCTTGGGTCCTTATTCTTACTGGAATTATTGCCACCAACTGTATGCCATCTTCCTACTGTAATATAAATAGTTTTAACGCTTGAAATTGGCTCTCATTGTAGTGCTTGAAATTTTTAAAATGTATTTTTATTTATTTCAGAGAGGAAAGGAGAGGGAGAGAGGGAAAGAAACATCAATGATTGAGTGAGGATCACTGATTGGCTGCCTCCTGCACGCCCTCAACTGGCGATCAAGCCTGCAGCCCGGGCCTGTGCCCTTGACCGGAATAAACTCCGGGACCCTTCAGTCCACAGGCTGACACTGTCCACTGAGTCAGACCAGCTGGGACTTGAAATATTTTTGAAAGTGATTGTATTATACTGGTATATTACTTCTTGGTTAGTAATGAAACTATAAAAGCTTAATAAGTAGAATAGCATTGATATGATGGCCTTTTTGGCTAAACGTAGTGGCACATTTATTTTTTTTATGACTGTGTAGCTAAGTTAGACCCTGGAAGTACTAATGATAAAAATCTGTAACCTGAAGCTTTTAATCTTGATTTGGGGGATTTTAATGGCAGTAAATAATTCCTTTACTGTTGCTCTTGGCAGAATCTAAGCTTGAAGGTACCTTCCACAACCAGGAAAAACCTACATGTTTTACAGTATGTACTACTAGTTTAACTTTATCAGTGATTGGTGATTTTACATATGAATGAGTTGGAGCTTCTGGGGTAGTAAATGGCATGGGATCTAGTTTGTTATTAGCACTTAAATAATCTGATAATCTAATAATATTGGTTTTAAATAACACAGTACCAACTCTTAATAGTATAAAACTAGCATGATAGCAAAATTCGTAATTATGTGTGGATGGCATGCTAATTTGGGTAACTTTTTATTTGTGCTATTATAATTGCATCAAATACTTATTTCCAGCATTTAGACTCTGCATGTGCTAAATAAAGAGCATATTTGCTTTTGGGTGGCAATTGTGGGTTTACCTTTCTAAGTGTTTAAATAGTAACCTGGTTTTTTCAACGTAAGAAATATTCAAACCTGTAGAGAATTGTGGTGAGTTTATTTGAGCCACTGTCAATAATTGCCAGGAAGCAAAATGTCAAGGATTGAGAAAATGTTCCAGAGAATGACAGTTTTTCATCTTATTTTATTTACAGTCAAAAGAGAAGGTATAAGTAGGTTACATGAAATCCATTGGTGATAGATTAGGGAGGCGGAAGAAACCTCTGGAATTAGATAAAAAGCAAAATGATAGACATGTACATCTTCTACATAAAGATGTACAATCAACAGTTAACACAATAAAAATAATAATGAGAATGTGTGGTCACTGGTTGTGCCCTGAGCGGTATTGAGAAAGGGAAGTTAACCTGCTTTACCAACGGATGCAAAAAGACTATAGACAGGCTTAATTAAGTAATGATTGACTTTCCTCTAGGAAGATTCTAGCCTAGGACTTGACTGCCCGCCATAAACTGCTTTTAGTTGAAGTTTAATTTCAGACCATCCTCTGTGGTTACTTTAGGTCTCTGTGTTTGTCAGGCTGCCACGCTGGCCTCCCTGAGCCTGTCAGGTTTAGTAAGTGGCCTCCTTTCATCCAGTCTAGAGGGGCACCTTATACATTTTCTTAAGCTTTGTGACATTTGTCCGAATAGTGTTGTTTTTATTATCCCTTCTCTATGATAGCCCTATCATCTTAAAATACTAAGTAAGGAATTTTAAGGAAAGAGGGGATGCTGAGGGACTTTAAGGGGGAGTAGAACCCGAAAAGATCATTGATGGCTTTAGTTACCAAGGATATTGGAATCCCTGAAACCATGTAATGTGGGAAAGTCAAGAAACAGCCTTGGAGTCCTGTGTAGGCTCGAGCAATAAAATGGATGCACAGCCATTCAACTTTTTTTTTTAAGTATGTGGCAGTTCGTTTACTTATTTGGCATCGATTGTAAGGTACTCTTGGGCTTGGTCTACATCTGAAGTGTTTTTTACAAAAGCATTTTAAACTTCTGACCCAATACAGGTGTTAAATGGTTTCTAATGAGAAAATTATAAGACTTGGGAATGATTACATGGACTTTGGTATTTGCTTTGCTTTTTCTGGTTTCTGGCCAATCGAGATGTGTGTTTTCTACATAAGCTCATCACAATTCCCGGTTTGGTGTTGTAATTCTGAAAATGAAAGCCATTTATTGTAGCTCGTGGACTTTATATCATTAGGGTGAGTGTGGGGTGTGGTTGTGCCACTTTTACGTGTGTCTCTTGAAGTGAAAGTGGTTTCCAGTGGTTGTTTTCCCACAGCCCTTCCCCAAAGGCTTAGCCAGTTTTCTCTCTCTGCAAGTTTCCTGAGGACATTACTTCTCCCTGTCTTTGGGAATAGGCCGTGATTTTATTGTTTATACATGTGATACTAATTTAACAACTTTTATTTTCAAGTTACCAGTATAGAATATAGCATTGCAGTGTTTTCAAAAGGGGTGAATGCTATGTATAATGTCTGACACATAAACTCTCTCTCTCTCTCTCTATATATATATATACACACACACACACACACACACACACACACACATATATACACACACACACACATATACATACTTGTGTGAATAAAATCCAGTTTTTTTTTGGGGTGTGTGTGGAGTACTTACACTAAGAAAATTGATAAACACTACAAATCAGGGCCTCCTTCCCCTCTTCTTCCTCCAAACAGCCACTTTTTAAGCATTTTCTAGCATACCATAATAGACATTGTTCAAGCATTTTTTTCTCTTTATATAAAGAAACAGACTGTTGAAACTTTTTCAAGTCTGTTATGTGCATTCCTTGGGTTCTGGCTAGGAGAGAATTCAGAGCCAAGACTAAACTTTAAGAGGAGATTTACTTGTTAAATGACGGAGCTAGAAGGAATTCTCCGAGAAATGGGTTTAGGAAACAAGTTATAGAGGTAAAGGAAAGCTGTTTGGAGCTTGGGAATGAGAAGCTAAAGGGTGGGGGGTCGGGAAAGGGAAGGAGAAAGGAAAGAAAAAGACATGCTGGTAAGTGCAGGCTTGCTCTCTGGAGGAAGAGCCCTCTGGGTCCTCCAGTTTAAGGGTTGTTAGGGTGGAGATTTTAGGGGAGGTCCCAGGGGAAGATCTTAATAGAATAGTCAGCCGCTTTGCAGGTGTGTTCCTCCTGGGTCTAGGTCCTCGTTGATTGATCTATACCAGGGTGGGGGTCATTATCCAGTGAGGTTAGGATCGTTATCATGAGGTCAGCCATTTATTTCTCTGGTTTTGCTGATTTTCTGGGCCTGGAGCTGAAATACAACTGAGGCTTAATGTTATCTCTAAGGAGGAAAGGTCTGGGGGTCCAAACTGCTTGACCAGCAATATGCTAGGGGAGGAAAGGTCACCCTACAATTGTCTGTTGCTAAGCCCCTGGGGGTTTCTACCCTAGTGACTTTATTCTGTATCTGGCCAATTGTCCTGCTCTGCTCTTGACTGTCTGCCTACCACTCTATTATTCAAATAACCTGCCTTCTATTAATCTAGCCTTCTATTTTTTTTTAAACCTCACCCAAGGATATTTTTCCATTGCTTTTAGACAGAGTGGAAGAGAGGTGGGGGATGGGGAGAAGCATTGTTGCGAGAAAGACTTGCGGGTGGGTTGCTTCCCGCAGGTGCCCCTGCCAGGGCTGGGATCGAGTCTGCAACCGAGGTCTCTGTCCTTAACCAGAATCCAGCCCACAGCCTTTAGGTGCACAGGCTGATGCTCTAACCATGGAGCAACTGGCCAGGGCTTGGCCTATTTTAACTAAATCGCAGTTCCTTTTACCATTCCTCTTCATGTTTAACTGCCTCTTCTCATCAATTCCCCCCATACCTTTCAAGCCTTCTGAAAAAGAGAACCATCATTTTTAATGGTAAACTGGGGCTCGGGAGCCACATGCGGCTCTTTGGCCCCTTGAGTGTGGCTCTTCCACAAAATACCACGGCCTGGGTGACTCTGTTTTGAAGAAGTGGCGTTAGAAGAAGTTTAAGTTTAAAAAATTTGGCTCTCGCCGAGACCGGTTTGGCTCAGTGGATAGAGCATCGGCCTGCGGACTGAAGGGTCCCGGGTTCGATTGCGGCAAGGGCATGTACCTTGGCTGCGGGCACATCCCCAGTAGGGGGCGTGCAAGAGGAAGCTGATTGATGTTTCTGACTTTCTATCCCTCTCCCTTCTGCTCTGTAAAAAATCAATAAAATACATTTAAAATAAAATAAAATAAAATAAAAAATTTGGCTCTCAAAAGAAATTTCAATCGTTGTACTGTTGATATTTGGCTCTGTTGACCAATGAGTTTGCCGACCACTGGTAAAGGTGAACTTTTCAAAGGTAACTCAGTAGGCATTCAAACAAGAACGGCCGGTTTGCTTTGCCCTGTAAAGCACTAGATCCTGTTAGCTGCTGCTTCAACACTCCTAGGCTTTGGGGTGTCAGAGGGAAAGCAACACACCTAGGCCCTTTTGTTTACACACCAGAAGATTAAGTTTCCTTAAATTCCCAAGGAAGTTCGGGAGATTAACTTTCAGATGGGAAAATTCATATGCTGAGCAGCAGGCTGAGAAAAGGAAAAAGAGAAAAATCACATCACCCTTAAGCATTTCCATCAAGGGATGAAATTTTAAATCATGTCTCACACCCATTTCTTCATGCAAAATAAAGCACTTGAATGGAGTGCAAGCCACATTTTATTTTTAAAATGTTGCCCTAAGGCTGTCTTCTTGAACTTCAACACACACTTTGTAATTAGCTATCAAAGGAAACTCAACATTTCACCCCAGTCTTTTTCAGTTTGTTACCACTTAAAAAAAAAATCTTTATTGATGTCAGAGAAGAAGGGAGAGAGGGAAAGAGAGATAGAAACATCAACGATGAGAGACTCATTGATTGGCTGCCTCCTGCATGTCCCCTTCTGGGATCGAGCTCACAGCCCAGGCATGAGCCCTTGGCCAGAATTGAACCTGGGACCCTTTAGTCCTCAGGCTGATGCTCTGTCCACTGAGCCAAATCAGCGAGGGCTTGTGTTATCACTTTCAACTATTAATTTTAAACTGATTATTCTGTTTGGACACTCTACACTGAATTAAATAGAAATGAATTTATATACAAGCTGAAGTTAAGTGAGTCATTTTCTTTACCATTCATTGATTTTATTTTTTGTAATTTCTGTCATTTTGGAGACACAGCAGCTCAGGTTCCTCATTTCTTAAAAGAATAGTGTTTTGGCAAAGAAAGGATAAAAAGAAGTCTAGGGTTTTATCAGGGCGTGTGCCAGCATGATATCATTTGATTGTGGGTTGTGAGCTTGACTGCAACTTGTTTTGAGGAAAGTAAAGGGCTAAAATATTATTTGCTAAACTCAGGCCACACTGTTAGTTAACCAATGTAATTAATTCATTGTTATTTAAACCATTTTCTTAACAAGTTTTCCATAACCTGGAATTAACTAGCTAAGTGCTTTTTGTTACCAACCTCCCTGCCACTATAGGCACTGCTTATGTCTATTTGAGAAAAGCATTTGTTCACAAACCATAGTTTTCCAGCCTGGCTAGTTTTCTCTCATGAACACAAACAAAATGTTCTGCACATGGAAACATGCCATGTTTGTTTCTATTTTGACTCCAAGCTCGTATTTCCGGAGTGGGGAGCAGTTCCTGTCTGGCTAAAAAGTTCTCAGAACAGTCTTCTCTCCACCTTAGCTGTACCCACCGTGCTGAACCCTCCCTCTATATCAGTGGTTCTCAGCTTTTCTAATGCCGTGACCCTCGTGTTGTGGTGACCCCCAGCTATAAGATTATTTTCGTTGCTACTTCATAACTGTAATTTTGCTACTGTTAATGAATCGTAATGTAAATATATGTGTTTTCCGATGGCCTTAGGTGACCCTGCTAGCGGTTCTCAGCCACTGTTGTAGAGCCATAGAATATTGTAAAACAGATATTCACATTACAACTCATTAACAGTAGCAAAATTACAGTTATGAAGTAGCAATGAAAATATTCTTATGGTCGGGGGTCACCACCACATGAGGAATTGTATTAAAAGGTCGAGGCATTAGAAAGGTTGAGAACCATTGATCTAGAGGGAACCCCCTTCCTCTGTCAAGCAAGACTAATTCTGCAGCACCCTCCCCAACTTCCTGGATGAAACTGACATGTCTTTTTCTTGCTCCACCCAGGAGCACCTATCACCAACCGTACACCCCCCACCATCACCATCCTCATTCGCTGTCAAGGACTTTCTGTGGTGCCAAGCACTGTTCCACATGTTCTACCTATGTTAAGTAATCTTCACCAACTACCCTATTATAAGTGCCATTATTGTTCCCACTTGATGCACAAGGACACAGGCACTGAGAGGTTGGTGCGTGAAGTCACTCAGCTGGTAGACGACAGAGCAGGACCCCTCCAGGGACTGTGCACTCAAGTGCTCTGCCATCGCTCCTGCTTCATTGAGCTAGTTAGCTACGTAGTTGTTTCTCCATGTTTACACGTGTGACACTAATTTAACAGCTTTCAGTTTCAAGATATCAATATGGCTTATGGTTTTCCGAAAGTGATGAGTGCTCTGTATAATGTCTGATATAATAAACATACTGCATGCAGTTGTATTAATAAGATACAGTCTTTGCCCTCTGAGTTTATATTTATGAAAGGAGGGACAAGTGGAAATGGATGAGACAAACTAGATATTTGCAATACAAAGTAGAATTTGAATCAGAGTCAGAGTGTAGTGGAGTGTGGGGGAATCTCACACTTAACAGAGGAGATTGTATTTGAGATGGGCCCTGAAGGATGGGTAGGATAATCAAAGAATAGCATAGTCTGTTAGGAGAAGAAAAAAATATTTATTGAGCCCTTTAATAGTGTGCTAAATTTAGTAACAGACTTCTTATTTTACTACATCTTAAAATATATTTTTATTGATTTCAGAGAGGAAGGGAGAGAGAGAAACATCAGTGATGAGAGAGAATCATTGATTGGCTGCCTCCTGCATGCCCCCTGCTAGGGGTCGAACCTGCAGCTCTGGCATATGCCCTTGACCGGCATCAAACTCGGGACCCTTCAGTCTGCAGACTGATGCTCTATCCACTGAGCCGAACCAGCTAGGGCTTTATATTACTACATTCAATCATTCCCAAGAAACATTGACTATTGTCTCAAACTTATTTATTTGGTGGTTGAATGGCTTTTTAATGAAATATTATTTTTAGAATCTTGTCTTCTTGCCCTCTTTGAGGATAAATGTTTTTCTTTTGCTAAGTCAGCTTTCAGTGGCCTTGTTGGCTCTCTGTAGGTCCTTTTCTGTGGTGACTGTTTACCTCAATTTTCCACTTGATTTTGTTGTTCTAATTTAAATTATTTATTTATTGATTGGTTTTAGAGAGGTGGGAGAGGTTGGGAGGGAGGGAGGGAGGGAGGGGGAGAGAGAGAAAGAGAGAGAGAGAGAGAGAGAGAGAGAGAGAGAGAGAGAGAGAGAGACCGACCCATATGTTGCTCCACCAGTTACTGGTTGATTCTTGTATATGCCCGGACCAGGGGTCTAACCCACAACCCTGGCGCGTTGGAGTGACACTTTAACCAGCTAGCTCCACGGCCAGGGCTGTAGATACAGTTGTTTTGTTTGTTTGTTTTTTAAGTATATTTTTATTGATTTCAGAGAAGTGGAGAGGGAGAGAGAGAGAAACATCAATGATGAGAGAAAATCATTGATTGGCTGCCTCCTGAACACCCCCACTGAGATTTGAGCCCACAACCCGGGCATGTGCCTTGACTGGGAATCGAACCCATGACCTCCTGGTTAACAGGTCGATGCTCAACCACTGAGCCAGCTGGGCTGCAGTTACAGTTTTTTATAGATTTATCCACATGCCAGTTGGTCATAGTTTCTTTGTAGGTGTCAGGTTGAGATGAGTTATTTTTCCTTATTGGGCTGTGTTCTCATTGCACCATTCTCGGTTAAGCTTCTGAAAGGGAAGCTTGTTTCTGGGAATAGAATCACTTACTCCCTTTTCTCTTTAGTTTTTTAGGTGGTGGTGGCAACCGGATGGACAATAGCACATCAACACATTTTACAGAGGTGAGTTTTCCTTTGGGTGTAGGCATGCTTTTCAGGTAGTGGGTGGATATTAAAATCATGACATACTTTCATATCTCCGAGCAGCAAAACATCAGAATGGATAGGGAAAATATGGACAAGGTTAACCCTTAGAATAGTTTGTGTTTTTAGCAGCTGGGGCTTTGGCATATTACTTTTGGTAAAGCTTTGATTTGAGTAATAGCCTCTGTTTTAAACCTGATAGTATTGTGAATTCTGTTTTATTGTGTGTAATGGTGTGAAAATAAAAAGCTTGTGTTTTTGAAATAACAGTGTTGCAGATTCTGCTTTAGTGGCATGATGGCCAAGTAAAGAACAGCCAGAATGAATGATTAATAGAAGTCATACTTTACACAGAGGAACTGGTTTCTAGAAATTACCTCTAATGAACATGGTTGTTTGACATAATTGGAATTAGGGGGCCAGATTAAGGGTGAGATATTTACTTGTCTTCCAGATCTCAGGATGGGACCTATAATTAGTTTCTAGTTCTTTATATAATGCAGCATCCATATTTTGAGGGGTAGGCAGAAAATCTTAACTGTCACTTGAAAAGAAGGCATTAGTATGCATCCTTGTATACATTTTATAATAAATTTAGAGTAACTTTCTTTTTTCAACTTTATGAACTTAAAATCTCATTTAGTTTTTTTTGACCATTTTAACCGTTTTTATTTTATTTCCGTGATTAACACTTTAATCCTCACCAGAGAGAGGATATGTTATTGATTTTAGAGAGAGAGGAAGGGAGGGGTAGAAAAAGATTGGTTGCCTCCTTAACTGGGAATCACATCCAACCAACTGAACCATACTGGCCAAGGCTTAACTATTTTAAGTATACAGTTCAATAGCATTACCAAAACTCTGTTTTTAAACTGTTAGAATCTGTAGCCTACCAGCTCAGCCTACAGAAAACACTGGCTTGTTTTTGCTCTTGTTGCCACAGTACTTGACTCTAGAAAACTAACAGATGCTTAAAAAAAAGGTTAAACCCCATAATCAAAATTTCTTTGTGTTTCAGAATTACATTAGCCTTTTCCAGAGATAGCTCAAGTACCTTGTCTAGCAAATTTTTTAGTATTTATATGTGTGTACATCTTGGTACAAGGGTACAAGATGTCTTTGAACTCACATTTTAATTTTTTCACGTTGATGGATTGAAAAACATTATTTAAAATTTATTCTGTTTGCCAGGCCTGGAAGTCTTTTCTGATTTTAGTATTTTCCTTTGAAGTGTGCTGTATCCTTGATAGCACAGGTTGTCGCTTATTGATTATACATGTGCAGAAAAAAACTTCATCTGTTTTTTTTTTTGTTAGTTCTCTTTACAGAAATGGCAATACATTGGTTTCTCAGTTTTGCAGATATGACTCACCAGGAAGAGACGTCTTAAGATGAAAAATAAATATATGTAGTCAGTTTCCTAACTTTAGTAATGCTAAATCTGACACTAATGGCATGAGCTGTTCTTTAGGTGTGGAAGTCATTTTGCTGAGTCATAACCTGTTCTTTAGAGTTTGTAGCAATGCCTAGTTTTCTCTCTGTGGAATTCCCTTGTCATCATGCGTGGATATTTTTGTTTTCTCCTTTTTAAATGATATTTTATATTAAAAAAAATCTGTATAATATTATAGAGGTTACCAGGGTGGTTTTGTGTGTGTGTGTATGTTAATCCTAACTTGAGGATATTTTTTCCCCATTGATTTAAAAAAATACATATAATTTTACTGATTTCAGAACAAAAGGAAGAGGGAGAGATAGAAACATCAGTGATGAGAGAGAATCATGGATTGGCTGCCTCTTGCATGCTCCCTACCGGGTGAGTGCACTGACTGGGAATCAGACCGGGCCCTCCTGGTTCCTGGGTCACTGCTCAGTCACTGAGCTACACCGGTAGAGGCCCCCATTGATATTTAGAGAGTGGAAGGGTGTGAGGGAGAGGAAGAGGCAGGGAGAGGGAGGAAGAGAGAAAAACATTTGACGTGAAAGAGACACATCAACTGGTTGCCTCCTATGTGAGTCCTGGGCAGGGCCGGGGTCCAACCTGCACCGCAGGCGTGTGCCCCTGACCAGGAGTTGAACCTGGGACCCTCTGGTATTCAGGCTGACGCTCTAACCACTAAGCAAGGCTGGCCAGCGCATTGTCAAGAGTTTTAAAAAATCAGCTAAGTAGTCTATATTGAGTGTTTTAACAGCACTCTACTAAAAGTAGGGACAAGAAGGAAATATCATGGTTACCTTGCCTACAAGGAATTTATAATTTTGTTGGAGAAGTGCAAACACGTTTGAAACAAATAAGTAAACAAGAAAGAGGATAATAAAATTATTGTGGTGCCTGGCCAGGTTATTCAGTTGTTTAGAACATTGTCCCGATGTGCCAGGGTTGTGGGTTTGCTCCCCAGTCAGAGGGATGCAGCAAGAATCCCCACAAGAATCAACCAATGGCCGGAACCGGTTTGGCTCAGTGGATAGAGCATCAGCCTGTGGACTGAAGGATCCCAGGTTTGATTCCGGTCAGGGGCATGTGCCTTGGCTGCGGGCACATCCCCAGTGGGGAGTGTGCAAGAGGCAGCTGATAGATGTTTCTCACTCATTGATGTTTCTGACTTTCCCTCTCCTTTCCTCTCTGTAAAAATCAATAAAACACATAAAAAAAAAAAAAGAATCAACCAATGAATGCATAAATGAGTGGAATAACAAATCTCTCTCTCTCTGTTTCCATCTCTCTCTCTCTCTGTCTCTCTCTCTCTCTGTCTCTCTCTCTCTCTCTCTCTCTCTCTCAACCAAATACAAATAAAAATTACTCTGGGGTCTGTGTGGCACGCACAGTAGGGAGAGATTATATTAGGTGAGCTGCAGTCTTTGTAAGGTCTTTAGGAGGAGAGGTCAAATGACCTAGTGATACACTTGGAATCAGTGGCCTGAGTTTAGATCTTGGGCCTGCCACGTATTTACTGGCTATATGACCTGGACAAAATTGCTTCAGATCTCTCTGTACATGTTTTCTCATCTATAAATTGGGGAAAATAATACCTCATGAGATTGTTGTGAGGGTTGAGTTAATATCGTATTTTCCGGCGTATAAGACGACTTTTAAACACTCCCTTCCTCTCTGTAAAAAATCAATAAAATATATATATATAAAAAGAAAGTTATATATAGAAACCAAAGTTGTTATTCTTTTCTGTATTTTAGCTGGTAATTTCAGCAGAGACTTGGGTTTAGTTTTGTTTTTTTCTTCAGCCAGAGCTGCTTGTGCAATGAAAAGGTTATTTTCTTTTTTTTTTTTTAAATATATTTTATTGATTTTTTTACAGAGAGGAAGGGAGAGGGATAGAAAGTCAGAAACATCGATGAGACAGAGACATTGATCAGCTGCCTCTTGCACGTCCCCCACTGGGGATGTGCCCGCAGCCAAGGTACATGCCCTTGCCGGAATCGAACCCGGGACCCTTCAGACCGCAGTCCGACGCTCTATCCACTGAGCCAAACCGGTCTCGGCAAGGTTATTTTCTATAATTAGCATTTACTAATAGCTGAATTATTAAAATACTAGATATATTAGAAAAGGCTTATTTAGTCCAAGCAAAATTTCAAACAGAATCAGTATTTTTTTAAAAAAGTGAATCTGTGGTGGGGAGTTGGAGAGAGTGGGTAAGGATGGAGTGAAGGTGGGAGGAGGCTGATTGCCAGTTAATCTGTGAGAGTGGAGAGTGAATTATAAAAATGTTGCTAGCAGTTTGGAGAGAGATGACATTGCTCTTCTGAGGTCTCTGATAACCTGGGAATGGAGCGCAGGGCTACCTCAGGGTTTCATTGATTATTTGAAAGCTTCTGACCATGACCTGGTGCCAGTGAGACATCTGATCTGAGAGTCTCAGCTTACCAGAATGGATCACTTCATTGCAGGATGGCTGTGGCTGCTGTTTCAGATTAGCGGAATATAGGATAGGTGGCTTCCTAGAAAAAGAACGCCCAGTACACACACAAGGGAGGGAGCGCTGAGCAGTCTGGTTTATATTTATTTAAATAAAATTTGTTTTACATATATAGCATTATCGTGGTAACTCTAAAAGGCATTAAACAATATCTGGCCCTAGCTGGTTTGGCTCAGTGGATAGAGTGTTGGTCTGTGGACTGAAGGGTCCCAGGTTCGATTCCAGTCAAGGGCACAAGCCTGGGTTGCAGGTTCGGTCCCCCAGTGGGCGGTGTGCAGGAGGCAGCCAATCAGTGATTCTCTCATCATTGATATTTCTCTCTCTCTCTCCCTCTCCCTTCCTCTGTGAAATCAATATAAATATATATATATTTAAAAATCTGGAGCTTCCTTTCTAAGAGCTCCTCCTCTTCATATATTTATTTATTTATTTATTTATTTATTTATTTATTTATTTATATCTTTATTGTTCAGTTTATTAATTACATTGTTTCCCCTTTTTTATCCCCCTATATCTCCCCTCCACCCTGTACCTATCCCACCCTCCACCTTTACCTCCCCCTCCCCACTGTCCTCTCCCATTGTTGCAAGATTTTTGTCCAGTCTCTTGCTGTACTTCCCACAACCCTTTTCTCCCCAAGAGTTGTCAATCTATTCCCTCTCTATGTCCGGGATTGTGTTACATTCACCAGTTTATCCTGTTCATCAGCCTATCAATTCACTTGATTTTTATGTTCATTTGTTGATAGATGTGTATTTGTTGTTCATAATTTATATTTTTACCTTTTTCTTCTTCCTCTTGTTAAAGAATATCTTTCAGCATTTCATATAATATTGGTTTGGTGGTGATGAACTCATTTAGTTTTTTCTTATCTGCGAAGCACTTTATCTGATCTTCAATTCTGAATGATAGCTTTGCTGGATAGAGTAATCTTGGTTGTAGATTCTTGCTATTCATTATTTTGAATATTTCTTGCCACTCCTGTCTGGCCTGCATCGTTTCTGTTGAGAAATCCACTGACAATCGTATGGGTGCTCCCCTGTAGGTAACCAACTGTTTTTCTCTTGCTGCTTTTAGTATTCTCTCTTTATCTTTTGCTCTTGGCATTTTAGTTATGATATGTCTTGGTGTGGCCCTCTTTAGATTCCTATATTTTGGGGTTCTGTATACTTCTTGGGCTTTTAAGTCAGTTTCTTTCACCAGGTGTGGGAAATTTTCAGTCACTATTTCTTCAAGTAGGTTTTCATTACCTTGCTTTCTCTCTTTTTCTGGCACCCCAATAATTCGGATGTTGGCATGCTTGAGGTTGTCCCAGAGGCCCCTTACACTATCTTCAATTATCTGAATTCTTTTTGTTTCTTGCTTTTCCAGCCGAGTGGATTTTGCTTCTTTGTATTTCAAATCTTTGACTTGGTTCTTGTGGCCCTCTGGACTGCTTTTAGGACTTTGTGTAATATTTTTTATTTCAGTCTGTGTATGCTTGATTTCTAGTTGGTCCTTTTTCATATCCGTGAGGGTCTCGTTCATATCCTCAGAGGTCTTGTTCATTTCCTTGAGGGTCTCATTCATTTCCTGGTTGGTCTTATTTCCTCGTAGTTCTCATTAAGTTCATCGGCCTTTTCTAGGAGCCTCTTGAAAAGCCTTATAACCGTGGTTTTGAACTCTATGTCTTCTCGTCTTTTCTCCTCCATTTCTTTCACACCTGATTTCTTTCCATATCTCTGCATGGTGGCTGCTTTATGTGGTAGATATCCTCTAAGGGTCAGTGGCACAGCCTCCCCAGTTATTTGAGATGGGTACTCTTACTGCAATCCTTTATGGGTTGTACAGTATTTTTGAATTTAAGCCCAGCTTGTTGTTGTTAGCCCTAGGAGGGTTTGACCTCCAGGCCAATTGGCTGTGAAGGGAGACTGTGTTCAGGTTGGATGGGCGGAGTCTCTGAGCTGCGCAGGCAGCCTCTGTTTCAGCTACGTCCTATGCGGCGCTCGCACGTGCACAGGTCTCTGTCGGATGGGGATGGCTGCAGGCACCTCCAAGAGAAAGCTGCTAGTCTCTTCCTCTTGCCAGCTACTCTGCCTCTCCCCAAATGAGTCTGCACACCAAAGTCTAGTCCAGGGTTGTAAAATAGGTGGTTACTGGGACCAGGAGATAAGTTTCCAGGGAGCAAGTCGCGTGTTTGTGCAACACTTGCGCGCAAACTTCTTTTCCCAGCTACCCAGTTTCTCCTCAGACTAGGAGACCTCTGCTGCGCCCGGCTTCCAGGGTGCGTCCCCCGGACCTCAGACCTCGCCTGGCACTGGGGAATCTGTGCAGTGGGATGTCTCCACATACCCTGGATCTCGGACCTCGCCTGGCGCTGGGGAATCTGTGCAGTGGGACGTTTCCGCCCTCCCCGTTGGCGAAATCCAGCCAGGGTTGCTGCTCTAGCCCTACAGCCCGCGAGTGCGACCAAGGACGGCTCCTAACCTTTTTCCGTCTTCAAGGCTGCGCTCCCGCCGCTCTTCTGAGTCTCAGTGTCCAACCTTTACTTTTATTTGTGGAGTTTTCACTCAGCCAGCTTTCTGGTGGTTCTGGGTGATGTTTGTTTTGTTGTTATGTTGTAGTTTTTGAATCGATGCGTGGGGCAGAACAATAGGTATTTACCTATGCCGCCATCTTGGTTCTCTCCCCATACATTTTCTTTAGGTTTTCCCCTGAGGCATAGATACTGAAAGGTGTTATAACAACATTAAGGAGATTTTTAAAAATGAAAAATCCCCCATGTTCTCGTTACCTTATTTTAGTTTTATGGTTTTTATATAATACTTTTGTTTTCTCACATGCATTCTTTGTTTTCAGCTGCAGGCATAGGAGTATACCATGTTGTATTTCCACTTTAAGAATTTTACTTAGGATTATATCAGATCTTTTTTCTTGTCTCTCCATAGTTTACGAGAATTATATTTTATATTCTTTTATGTTTGTACTATATTTACTAAACTGTTATCCTGTGTTAAATACGTCCAGTTGTATGTGATGGTTGATACTTCATCATTCCACCTCTGAGTCTAGAACATAATGAAAAGTAAAACATAGAAGCTAGACAGATGGAAATGCAAATTTAGTTTTTATTCTACCTAATTGAAGATACAGTTGATTTGTGGCCAAATAGACATTCTAAGTCTATGCAGGATGATCCACCTGGGAATTAGAGGCTGCAGAGCCAGCACAGACTTACAGCCACTTCTTTTGCATCTGTGTATCTTCCAATGCATGAACTCTGTCCATTGGAGAGAGGGGAATTAGCAGAGATGAGGCTCTTGCCACTCATGGATTGGTAGGGAAAAGTAATGAGGTCAGAGGCGGAAATGAGAGATCTTCAATTTGGGTATTTCAATTTAAGCCTAGAGTTAGCAGGAGTGTGGGAGCAGTGTCTGTGGCAGGAGGGGTAGGAGATGAGGCAGTTTTACTTCTGCCCTCTCCCGTACCAGCTCATGCTCTTGTGTGTGTGCTTCTGGGGCCTGTGGAGAAGGTTCTCAATAATCAAGAACAATATTAAGTTAAATTAAATAGAATTCTACCAATTTTTACTGACAGAAATGATAATTTTAAATTATTAGATATCTAATAAGTTCAGGATTTTAAACTATACTTTGTTTGCTGATCTTATTTGCAGACATAAGGAGCACTCATTAGAAAGAAAGAACCAAAACTGTCAGTTCAGTTAACATGATCTTTTATGTTGAAAATTTGATGAATTCCATTAAAAAGCTGTTAGAAATAGTAAATGTATGCAAAGTTGCAGAATATAAGAAAACATATAGAAAAGTAGTTGTATTTTTACATATTAGCAGCAATTAGAAATTAAAAATTTTAAAAATACCATTTACAATAGCATAAAAATATAAAATACTTTTGCTTTTAGAAAAAAACGTATAAGACCCGAGCATGGAGAACTACAAAATATTACTTAAAGAAATTAAAGGTCACCTATATAAAAGGAGAAATATATCCTGCTTGTGGACCAGAAGACAGTATTGTTAGGATGTTGTTTGTGAATTCAGTATAATTCCAATCAAGATCCCAGTCACTGTTTCGGTAAAAATTGAAAATTAGATTTAGAGGACTAATACTATCTGATTTCAAGGTTTATTATGAAGCTACTAGGGGCCCAGTGCACGAATTCATGCACCTTGAAAGGAACTGTGGGCCACAAGGCTGCGGTGGGCACAAGGGCGGGTCTCAGCCCATCCTCCATGCCCCTTCCTGGACTCTCCCGCTGCAGCTTCCCAACCCCCTGTCTGCCAGCAGCCGAGTTCCCACTTTTGCTGCCTCTCCCACATGCTGATGGCTCTGGCCCCGCTTGCACCCACTGATGGAGCTAGTCCCCCTTGTACCCACAAATGGCATGGAGTGATTAGGGCTGGTGCTGTCAGCGGGTTTGAGTGCCAGGTGGGTCCATGGTGTGCAAGAGCAAAGAATTTTCAGTAACCACCAGAGGCTCGCCCCAACGACAGCACTGGCCCCCCGCCTTGGTCTGGCACCCCCGCTCACCTGGTCTACCATTTCTTCACGGCCGATGCCCACCATGTTCTGTATGTGCCCCATGGTGGTCAGCGCTCATCATAGCAACCAGTTGTTCAGTTGTTCTGCTGTTCGGTCTATTTGCATATTAGGGTTTTATATAGAGAGACTAGAGGCCCGGTGCATGAAATTTTGCACTGGAGGGAGGTGTCCCTCAGCCCAGCTTGCACTCTCTCCAATCTGGGACCCTTCGCAGGATCAGTCAGGCCTAAACTGGCAGTTAGACATCCCTCTCACAATCTAGGACTGCTGGCTCCTAACCGCTTGTCTGCCTGCCAGCCTGATCACGCCCTAATCACTCCCGTGCCAGCCTGATTGATGCCTAACTGCTCTCCTGCCACCCCGATTGCCCCCAACTGCCCTCCCCTTGCTGGCCCAATTGCCTTCAACTGCCCTCCCCTGCAAGCCTGATCTCCCCCAACTGTGCTCCCCTGTTGGCCCAACTGCTCACAAATACCCTCCCCTGCCAGCCATCTTGTGGCGGCTATCTTTGACCACATGTGGGCGGCCATCTTGTGTGCGGGCATGAGGGTCAATTTGCATATTACATCTATAATATATAGGGTAGTAACCAAGACTATGGTATTACCATAAAGATAGATAGATCAGACCAGAACAGCCTGCCTCGTGGCTCAGTTGGTTGAGCATAGGTCCATACACCATAAAGGTTGCAGGTTTGATCCCCATTTAGGAGGGTATGAGAGGCAGCTGGTAGATATTTTTCTCCCCTCCCTCCCCCACTTCATCTCCCCTTGGTCCCCCCCCCCCCCCCCCCGTCAATGTCAATTAAAAAAAATCCTTAGGAGAGGATTTAAAAAGAAACAGAGTCCAGGAATAGACCCACACACACTGGGGACAAAGGCGATCCAGGAGAAAAAAGCATATCCTTTTAAACACTTGCTGAAATAAGTGAATATCTACAGTACAAAAATATGAGCTTTGAAATACATACTTTAAACCATATACAGGAATTAAGTCAAAGTGTGTAATAGTCTTAAACTTTATATAAAATTTGAAGAAAACATTTCTTAGATATGACACCAAAACCATGATTCATAAAAGAAAATAATTGATAAATTAGACTTCATTAAAATAACCTGTGTTCTTCATAAGAATGAAGAAACAAGTCACAGATGAGAAGATAACTTTCAAATCATGTTACAGCCTGCATATCTAGACTCGATAACAAAATCAAAATGGAGGAGTAAGAAAACAACCCATTTTTAGAAATTGGAAATATATTCTAATAATCTCCTTCACCAAAGAAGATATACAGATGGTGAATATTAGTCCTTTGGAAAATACAAATGAAAATCTCAATGAAATACTGCTGCACAACTATTAGAATGGCTAAAATGTAAGATTGATCATACTAACTCAGGGGAGCAACTGAAATAGAGTGGAAAAATGATACAACCAATTTAGGAAACAATCTACCTGTTTTTTATAAAGGTAAAAATACATCTACCATGTGATCTGGCCATTCCACTTTTCTAAATATTTTTACCTAAGAGAAAAGAAAGCATATATCTGCACATATTTATGCAAATATTCATAGCAACTTTATTAAAAACTAGAAACCCAAATGTCTTATCACTAGGTAGATGGATAAACAAATTGTGATACATTCTCACTATGGAATACTAAGCAATATAAGGTATGTGGAATACTACTCAGCATAAACTATTGATATCTATAAAAATGAATCTCAAAAATAAGCTGAGTAAAAGAAGGCACAAGGCTAATATGTAAATTGTCCCCTCGACTGGGAGTTTGGGAGTTCGTCCAGGGGGCAGGGCCAGGTCGCCAATCACCCACAGCCCCTTCTCCTGGCTGGCCTGGCCTGATGGGCCCAGATCAGGGCAGATTGGCTGGACCCCACCGATGTACGAATTCGTGGACCAGGCCTCTAGTATACAGTATGATTCCTTAGACATGAAATATCAATTTCTTGAAAAATGCAAACCACAGCAAGAACATCAGTTGCTTGGGCACAGGAGGAGCAGGAGGGGGAGGTTATTATCTTGATGTTTTCATGAAGCTTTTCAGTCTCAGTTGACTCATCTTTGTAGACCATAATGTTTTTTTTTTTTTTTGAGATATGATTCACGTATCATGTAATTTATCATGTAATTTACCCTTTAAAGTGTACAATTCAGTGGGTTTACTAATTTTGTACAGTTGTACAACCATCATCACTGTTTAATCTAGCAATTTATTATCATCCTAAAACACCCTGTACCAATTACTCTTTTCTTTTTTAAAATGTATTTTATTGATTTTTTTCCAGAGAGGAAAGGAGAGGGATAGGAAGTCAGAAACATTGATGAGAGAGAGACATCTGCACACCCCCTACTGGGGATGTGCCCGCAACCAAGGTACATGCTCTTGACCGGAATCGAACCCGGGACTTCTCAGTCCTCGGGCCGACGCTCTCTCCACTGAGCCAAACCGGTTTCGGCTGTACTAATTACTCTTTTTTTTTTTAATGAATAAGAACATTTTTATTCCAAAGAGTAACCACTTTATAATTGAGGGGATACAGAATAACATTTGCTTTGTAAACTAATATAAACGTAAAACTATATACTTTGACATCAGACTTAGTTTCAAATCCTTGTCTGATTTCTTTTTTTTTTATCTTTATTGTTCAGTTTATTAATTACATTGTTTCCCCTTTTTATCCCCCTATAGCTTCCCTCCACCCTGTACCTACCCCACCCTCCACCTTCACCTCCCCCTCCCCACTGTCCTCTCCCATTGTTGCTAGATTTTTGTCCAGTCTCTTGCTGCACTTCCCACAACCCTTTTCTCCCCAAGAATTGTCAGTCCATTCCCTCTCTAAGTCCATGTCTGTGTTATATTCACCAGTCTATCCTGTTCATCAGCCTATCAATTCACTTGATTTTTATGTTCATTTGTTGATAGATGTGTATTTGTTGTTCATAATTTTCATCTTTACCTTTTTCTTCTTCCTCTTCTTAAAGAATATCTTTCAGCATTTCATATAATGTTGGTTTGGTGGTGATGAACTCCTTTAGCTTTTTCTTATCTGCGAAGCACTTCATCTGACCTTCGATTCTCAATGATAGCTTTGCTGGATAGAGTAATCTTGGTTGTAGATTCTTGCTGTTCATCACTTTGAATATTTCTTGCCACTCCCGTCTGGCCTGCATCGTTTCTGTTGAGAAATCCGCTGACAGTCGTATGGGTGCTCCCTTATAGGTAACCAACTGTTTCTCTCTTGCTGCTTTTAATATTCTCTCTTTGTCTTTTGCTCTTGGCATTTTAATTATGATGTGCCTCGGTGTGGTCCTCTTAGGGTTCCTATATATTGGGGTTCGGTGCACTTCTTGGAATCCTAAGTCAATTTCTTTCACCAGGTGTGGGAAGTTTTCAGTCACTATTTCTTCAAATAGGTTTTCATTGTCTTGGCCTCTCGCTTTTTCTGGCACCCCTATAATTCGGATGTTGGTATGCTTGAGGTTGTCCCAGAGGCCCCTTACACTATCTTCAATTTTTTTGATTCTTTTGGTTTCTTGCTTTTTCAGCTGAGTGGATTTTACCTCTTTGTATTTCAAATCTTTAACTTGGTTCTTGGGGTGCTCCAGAGCACTTTCAGGTCTTTGTATACTATTTTTTGTTTCAGTCAGTGTATGCTTAATTTCTGGTTGGTCCTTTTTCATATCCTTGAGAGTCTGCTTTATATCCTTGAGGGTCTCCTTCATTTCCTTGTAGGACTTATTCATTTCCACGTTGGTCTTAATAATTTCTTTGCAGCTCTCGTTTATATCCTGGAGGGTGTTGTTCATTTTCTTGTAGGACTCACTCATTTCCTTTGTGGTCTTGCTTATTTCCTTATAGGCCTCGATCTTTTGTTGGAGCCTCTTAAAAAACCCTATAACCGTGGTTCTGAATTCCATGTCCAGTCGTTTTTTTTCCTCCATTTCTTTCACATCTGATTTCTTTCCATGTTGCTGCATGGTGGCTGCTTCCCTGATTTGGTCAATTAGCTTTGTGTGGTAGACTTCCTACTAGGGATAGTGGTTCAGCCTCCCCGGTTACCTGAGGTGGATATGGGCTGCACAGTCTTGCTGAAGTTAAGCTCAGTTAATCGTTGTTAGCACTTGGAGGGTTGACCTCCAGGCCAATTGTCTGTGAAGCTCAGCTGTGCTCAGGTTGGGTGGGCGGAGTCTCCGGGCCAAGCAGACAGCGTTAGCTCCGCCCTATGCGGCCCCAGGGACTCTGTGCCGGGGCAATGGCCACCAGCACCTCTGAGAGAGAGCCGCTACGGAGCTCCACCGGCTGCCGGTTGCCGGGGAATTCAGACTTTCCCAAAATGAGTCTGCATGCGCAATGTCTCACCCAGGGTCGTAAAACAAAGCAGTCTGACGGTTTTTTGAATGAGAGGCAAGTCGCGGTGCGCTCTCTGCGCCGTCACGCAGCCGAGCTGTTCGCGCGAGCTGCCTTCTCCACAAGCCGGGAGACCCGGCAGCACCCGAGCTTCGGCGTGCCCTCCCACTGTCCAGTTTTCACCCCGTGTGATAGTGGGTTCTCTGGACTTCACCCAGAGCTGGAGAATCAGTCAGTGGGACGCCTCTGTCTCCCCGTTCGAGAAAACTGGCTGGTTTTCAGCCGCCCGCCCTCTCCGAGGCGCGCGCTCCAAACCTCTCTCTGCGCGAAACTTTCAATGCTGTCTGCCGCCGCTCCTCCGAGTCACAGTGTTTTATCTTCACTTTCATTTGTGGAATTTTCACTTGGCGAGCTTTCTGGTGATTCTGGAAGGTGTTTGTTCTTTCGTTAAGTTGTAGTATTAAAATTGCTGATTATGACGGCAAGATAGGTGTTTTGCCTTTGCCGCCATCTTCTACTCTTTCCTTTTTTTTTCTCTCCAGTTCCCCTCCCTCCAGTGCAAAATTTATTTTCTGTGCTATGGATTTGCTTATTTAGGACATTTGATATAAATAGAATCATACAATATGTGACCTTGTGATTGACTTCTTTTGCTTACCAAAATGTTTTAAAGGTTCATCCATGTTGTAGCATGTGTCAATACTTCATTCTTTTTTATGGCTCCACAACATTCCGTTGTATGACTATACTGTATTTTGTGTACCCACTCATCAGTTGGTGGACATTTGAGTTTTTTATGCTTTTTAGCTGTTATGAAGAATGCTATTTTGAATATTTATACACATTTTTGTGGCTTCAGTGTTTTATTTTTTTTAATTTTATTTTTTTTAAAATATATTTTTTATTGATTTTTTACAGAGCGTAAGGGAGAGGGATAGAAAGTCAGAAACATCGATGAGAGAGAAACATCGATCAGCTGCCTCTTGCACGCCCCCTACTGGGGATGTGCCCGCAGCCAAGGTACATGCCCTTGACTGGAATCGAACCCTGGACCCTTCAGTCCGCAGTCCAACGCTCTATCCACTGAGCCAAACCGGTCTTGGCTGTGGGTTCAGTGTTTTAATTCTCTTGAGGTATAAAAGTGAAATTTCAAGGTCAGATGGTAACTTTGAGGAACAGACCATAATATTTTTAAAAGTGCTGATATGGTTGTGGTTAGCTTATAGCCAATTCTGCTCAGTGGAGGATACTGTCTATCCTGTTTTTCATATTGAAATATGTAAATATTTCAGCTCACATATTTTCAGAGGCATTGTCTTATTCTTTCCCTCATAGTAACATTTGAGATTTTCAAGACAAAACTTGAAAGTAAAGTGTCTCTGTGATTCTTTTTGAATGTTTCACTGAAACATAATAATGCTCTCTATTTGTTTTCCTTATATAACTCATGCCCTGAATACCCATTTTTGTTGTATGAGCTATTTTTTTCTCCTGTGCCTGTCTGAGTCTGCTCAGAGGCAAATGACCTCAAGCTATTTTTAACTTCATGTTGATTTGGTATAAATTTGTGTGTGTGTTTTAACAATCCTGTGTTTTATGGTCAGGGTGCATTGTTATTTTGGGACAAATACATTGACTTAATATTTATTTGCACTCCTTTGCATTTTATAAACAAAATGCCTTATGCTGATGTTGAAACTACTTCTCGGCTTCCATTCCTTAGGTTCTTATATATATTAAATATCATAATAATTTATATAATTATTAATGCAGACTATTGATAGTATGAGCTTGGAGACTGATTTTTCTTCTAGTCAAAATTTTCAAATATTTGATTTTTACAAATTAATTATAGTGAACATAAAGATTGTTTTGAGAATCTTCTCTGCGAGCAAATGTTGTGGAACTTTTATCTAGTAAGGAAATAATAGTTCTTCCTATCTATAATAATGGAAGTGTAATATGCTAATTAGACTGGACAGCCGAATGACCTTCTGGTTGAAGCCATGGTGGTGGGCCGAGGCAGAGGCCATTAGGGGTAATCAGGCAGGCATGCAGAGTGGTTAAGAGTGATCAGGCAGGCAGGCAGGCAGAGGCGGTTAGAGGTGATCAGGCAGGCAGGCAAACGGGCATTAGGCAGAGTAGTTAAGGGTGATCAGGCAGGCAGGCATAGTGGTTAGGGGAGATCAGGCAGGCAGGCGAGCAGTTAGGGGAGATCAGAAAGGCAGAGGCAGTTAAAGGTGATCAGGCAGGCAAGCAAGCAGGGGGCATTAGGGACAGTCAGATTGGCTGGGAGGTGAGTGGTTAGAAGCCAGTGGTCTTGGATTGCGAGAGGGTGCAGGCTGGGCTGAGGGACACCTCTCCTCCCCTGCACAAATTTTATGCACTGGGCCTTTAGTAGTTTCCATAAGTGACTAGATGGGGCTGCTTATACTTTCTAACTTAAACTACATTTAGACCACTTTTCAGACTAGAAGCCAGTGATATCTAACTGATGGAGACTTACTAGAAAGTAAAGGGAAATAAGTGTGATATGGTAAGAAATACAAATGGTAGTTAAATGAAAAGGTGCATTTTTTCACTTGTGTATTGAGAACTCATTGCTTTTAGTGTGAATGCCATTTTTTGTTTTTTAGATTGGATGTTAGAATTCATAAAAAAATTAACAATGTTGTCAAGAGATAGGGAGACTAAGCTCTTACATAGTGCTAAGAGTATACATTGATAAAGCTCTTTGGAGAGGATAGTTTGCTTTGTCTAGTGAATTTAAAATGAAGAAAATAAACTGATGGACACAATAGATTCAGAGACATACAAGCATTGAACAGGCTGACAAATCTCTGAGGGAACGTAGGGATAGGTGGCTGGGTTGGGTGACCTTAACCAAAGAGCTTACATGCACAGCTGCATAAACCATGGACAGAGTAACATGAAGGCCTGTAGTAGTGTGGTCTGGTGGAGGTGGAGGAGGTCTTTGGGGAAAGAAAGGGGCATCTGTAATACTTTCAACAGTAAAGATAAGTAAAAATAGAAAGTCTGCATTGTCTCATATAAGTATTGCTATCCCGATCTTTTAATTTTTTGATACAGTTTTCATGAAATATCTTTTCCATCCCTTTACTTTGTTTGTGTGTGTGTGTGTCTTACTGTCTGGAATGAGTCTCTTTTACACAGGACTTGTAAGGTTCTTTTTTTTCTTTTAAAATATATTTTGTTGATTTTTTACGGAAAGGAAGGGAGAGGGATAGAAAGCCAGAAACATCGATGAGAGAGAAACATCAATTGGCTGCCTCCTGCACATCCCCTACTGGGAATGTGCCCACAACCAAGGTACATGCCCTTGACTGGAATCGAACCTGGGACCCTTCAATCTGCAGGCCGACGCTCTATCCACTGAGCCAAACTGGTTTTGGCAAGGATCTAGCATTCAGCCACCATATGTCTTTTTTGTTGTTGTTTTAAATCTTTATTGTTCAGATTATTACAGTTGTTCCTCTTCCCCTCCCCCTCCCAAGTTCCCCCCTCCACCTGGTCCCACCCCACACTTTGCCATTACACTTTCATCCCCCCCCCCCCCCCCCGCCCACCACTGTCCTCATCCATAGGTGTACAATTTTTGTCCAGTCTCTTCCAGGACCCCCTACATCCCCTAGACCCCCTTCCCCCCGATAATTGTCAGTCCATTCCCTTTCTGTGTTCCTGATTCTAATTTTACCAGTTTATTTTGTTCATCAGACTTTTTATTCACTTGACTTTTAGAATCACTTGTTGATAGATATGTATTTGTTGTCACTTTATAATTTTTATCTTTACCTTTTTTCTTCTTCCTCTTCTTAAAGAACACCTTTCAGCATTTCATATAATACTGGTTTGGTGGTGATGAACTCCTTTAGCTTTTTTTTTTTTTTTTTTTAATCTGTGAAGGTCTTTATCTGACCTTCAATTCTAAATGATAGCTTTGTTGGGTAGAGTAATCTTGGATGTAAGTTCTTCCTATTCATCACTTTGAATATTTCTTGCCACTCTCATCTAGCCTGCATAGTTTCTATTTAGAAATCAGCTGACAATCGTATGGGTACTCCCTTGTAGGTAACTAACTGTTTTTCTCTTGCTGCTTTTAATATTCTCTTTTTGTCTTTTGCCCGTAGCATTTTAATTATGATGTGTCTTGGTGTGGTCCTCTTTGGATTT
The DNA here is from genome assembly GCA_027563665.1 of Antrozous pallidus. NCBI lineage: Eukaryota > Metazoa > Chordata > Mammalia > Chiroptera > Vespertilionidae > Antrozous > Antrozous pallidus. Next base: position 39,962,292 of record CM050527.1, read on the forward strand.
CTCTTGTTTAGGGTTCTTTGTGCTTCCTGGACTTGTAAGTCTATTTCTTTCACCAGGTAGGGAAGTTTTCTATCATTATTTCTTCAAATAGCTTTTCAATATCTTGCTCTTTTTCTTCTACTGGTACCTCCATAATTCAGATGTTGATATGCTTGAAGTTGTCCCAGAGGCTCCTCATACTATCTTCCTATTTTTGGATTCTTTTTGCTTTTTGCTTTTCTGGTTGGGTGTTTTTTGCTTCTTCATATTTCAAATCTTAGACTTGATTCTTGAGATCCTCTAGTCTGCTGGTGGATCTCTGTATATTATTCTTTTTTTCAGTCAATGTATGCTTAATTTGTAGTGGTGCTTTTTCATATCCTTAAGAGTCTCACTAAATTTCTCAGAGGTTTCTAGAAGATTCTTGAGTAACCTTATAACTGTGGTTTTGAACTCTATATCTAGTCTTTTGCTTTCTTCTATTTCTGTCATTTGTGACCTGTTTCTTTGTCTCCACATTTTGGCTGCTTCCCTGTGTTGATAGAGTGGCTTTGTGTGCTAGGTGTCCAGTGTGGTTCAGCCTCCCTAATTACCTGAGGAGGACCCTCTTGGTGCACCCCTTTGTAGGCTGTGTGCACAGTCTTGTTATAGTTAAGCCTTGATTGCTGTTGGTATCACTGGGAGGAATTGACCTCCAGGCCAATGGCTGTGAAGACCAGTTGTGTCTACAATGGGAGAACTTCTGTGCTGGAGACACCTTTATGGGGTGTCTTTAGAGGGGCTTTGGCACTCGCTGAGTCTGCCCCCTGAATGTGTCTCTCATGGATGGGAAGAGTTGTAATCTGGATGGTCTCACTCTGGCCACTGGGTACACTCTTTGATCTCCAAGGACATGCAAAGTCGGCCACTGCCTGAGGCCACCCAGCAGGAGCTACAGAGAGATCTACAGATAATTCTCCTCTTTGTTTGGGGTTTGGAGGTGCCCAGACGAGGCCAGGCTGTGAAGCAGTGCAAGCTGCTGTGGAGCTTTGGGTCTTCTTTTGGAGGCTCTGGGGCTCACTGACTCAACTGCAGTTTGTTTGGTTTTAGATTGCAAAAGGGCCAGGGCATTCATATGCAAAAAGCCTCTGCACACAGCTGGGGTCGGGTTTCAGAGAATCATTGGGGTGGAGCAAACAGCAATGGCTGACTGGCAGCCCTACCTGAAGAGTTCCCCAGGTCTCTGTGTCCTGTGGCACCGTGCAGGAACAGTGTCGCTGCAAACATCTCTGAGAGAAAGCCGCCCTCGTGTTCCAGCTTGATGCCAGGCATTCCAGTTTCTCTCTGTCTGAGTCTGGGTCCCCAGAGTCTTGCCCGGAACTGGAGTTCAGAACAGTCAGGAGCTTGTATCTCCTTCCTGATTAAAAAAGACAGCAGCATATTCAGTTGCCACCTCTTTTCCATGCACACCTCCATACCTCTACAATTCGCACCTCTGTACCTTTTCCCAGTTTCATTGTGCTTTTCTCTTTCCTTCTAGTTGTATAAATCCACTCACCCAGAATCCCATGGTTCTGGGTGATATCTGTTTTGTCTTTTAGTTGTAATTTTGAAGTGGTTGTGCAAGACAGAAAGTTCAGGTGTTTTCCTATGCTGCCATCTTGGTTCCTCCTCCACCATATGTCTTTTACTTGGAGCATCCTATATAGTAAAATGGTAATATGCATACAGACCAAACGGCAGAACATCCAACCAACAAATTAATGCATAATATGCTAATGATATGCTAAGGTTGCTCAACTATGACGTGTTACTGACCACTAGGTGAAAGATAGTCAACTGGTCAACCACTTGCTTTGACATGCACTTACCACCAGGGGACAGATACTCTGACCAGTAGGTTAGCTTGCTGCTGGGGTTTGGCCTATTGGGACTGAGCGAGATGGGCCGGACACACCCTGGATCCCTCCCACAGTCCCTCCCTGGCCCAGTCTCACACCACTGGGGTCCCTCAGCCTGGCCTGCACCCTCTTGCAATCTGGGACCCTTCAGGGAATGTTGGAGAGCCAGTTTCAGCCTGATCCCATCCCACAGGTCACTCACCTTGGGATGGCGTCAAATGCAGGGCTCATGGCTGGCAAGCACTGCTGCGGGCGGCTGGCACAGTGGGACTGGGATGAGTGGGAGCTGCAGGTGGGGTTGGACTGTGGGTTTCAGCCCCATCCCTGCAGGCCACCCAGAGAGACCCCACCTGTGCACGAATTCGTGCACCCAGCCTCTAGTTTAATATATTTGCATTGAACGTATTTGATGACAGATACATACTTATTTCCATTTTATTCATTAAGAGGCCTGATGCATGAAGATTTGTGCAAGAATGGGCCTTTCTTCCCCTGGCTGCTGCTGTGTCTTTGCTCTGGCTGGAGCGCCTTTCCGCTCTGGCCTGTACCTGCCTTTTGCCTTCACACTCTGCCCAGAGCTGCTCAGGTGGTGTGGAATGTCTGTCGTTGCCATGGTGACGATGCAAGCATCTCACCCCACCCCTTCTTTCCTCAAAAGCCTTTAACATTTCTTGTAGTACTAGATTGATGGTGATGAACTTCTTTCACTTTATCTTGTCCAGGAAGAAGCTCTTTGTCCTTTGATTCTAAATGATAGCTTTACTGAGTAGTAAAGCTACAACCTTGGATGTAGGTTTTTGCTTTCCATCACTTTGATGTGTCTTCATTTGTCCCTCTGGGTTCATCTTGTTTGCGATTTTCTGCACTTCCTGGACTTGTCTGTCTGTTTCTTTCACCAGGTTAGGGAAGGTTCCTGACATTGTTTTTTCATGTAAGTTTTTCGATTCCTTGCTCCCTCTCATTCCTTCCAGCATCCCCCTGACACAACTGTTGGTATGCTTGAAGTTGTCCCAGAGGCTCCTTACACTGTCCACTGGTTGCTAGGTCTGACCAAAACCACTCTGGAGGATCTGCTGTCAGGAGTCGATCCCATGGAACAGAACTCAAACCAGTGGGACCCAGGAACCTACCAAGTTCATCCCTTAAGTGTGTTGCTCATCAGGTGTTTGGGTGGTGTTTCGAGATGGTGTGAAGCTGGATGCACTAGCTCTGGGGTTCCCTGGAGGTGTAGGCCAAATCATCCACTATCAGTGCCCTGTCTGGCGACACCAGGCATGAGCAACAAAGCTATTTTCAGATGCCTGCTAACTTTTGCTGGCCTTGAAGGTGTCCAGAGAAACTAAGCTACAAACTCAAGCCAGTTGCCGCGAATGCTGTGCCAGGGACCACTTAGCAAGAGGTAGAGGACACGCTGAGGCCAGATGCTCCTTGAGTTTTGTGAACCTTGCATAAGATTTTTGGAAAGTTCCAAGTGTGAGCCAGGATAGGCTATTTATATGGCTGGGGTGAGCCTGCATGTGAGTGTGGTGCAGTTTCAGAGAATTGTCAGCACTAGGAACACTGTTAACCTGGTCGATGGGGACTCAGATACAATGATCATCTGACGGCTTTGTGTGGGGAGGATTTAGCAAAGAAATAATATTCTCTGCCTGTACTTCTGCCTTGGAGAAAGCCGCCTCTCAGCTCTTGCTAGACAGTTCAGTTCTTCACCGTGTGTCACTGGCACCTGTGAGCTGTGCCCCGGCTGGGGAGCTCTCCGTGAGCGAGTCCAAGTAAGTTCATGCGGACCCTTTCAGAGGAGCACCTGGGACTCTGGCAGCCCTCCAGCTCTCTCAGCCTCAATCTCTGCTGATTTTTTTTTTTATGTCATACTTTATGCAGACGCTGAGCTTGGTGTTCTAAGAACTAACTCTTGGAAACAAAATAAGTTCATTAATTGGTAATTTTGAATTGTGATTTTTATGTAATGCTGTTAAACTTGCTGGGCTAGGTTTGAATGTTAAATGATTCAAAATCATGTTTGCTGGAATTTTACATTTGGATATCTGCTGGGAGGCCACAGTTCTTTATAATCTGCTGGAGTTTTTTTTTTATTTGTTTGTTTGTTTTTTACTGTCAGAAGTTACTGGAACTTATCTTCCTGGCCCTGAAAACCTGGGCTGGGGAGCATGGTGTGGGGTGGGGACTCTGCTCCTCAGGGTGTTTCTCCACAGCCAGATTTCCCTCCTGGTTTTTAACCACCGCATGTGGGTGTGGCACCAGCTCATTCTGTGCCTGTGCCGCTCCTATTAGTCTTTTTTTGTTAATTTTTTTTATTCTTTAAAGTACTACAAATAGCAGTACATACGTCTTCCCCTCTTCCCCTCATTGTCTTCTCAGTGCTCCCCCCCCCACCCCCCCCAGCACACGTTCCTATTAGTCTTGATATAGCTTTTTTGAATCCTGCGTTGTAGAACTTTTGTTCAGTTGATTTTAGGTGGCTCTGAAAGATGGTTGTTCTCTACCTGAGTTTTACTTTTGACGTGGTTGTGGGGAAAAACAGGTGCTGCAGTTACCTATTTGCCATCTTTTGTTTTATTTTCTTAATACCTCATCTATGATGTTATTTTACATGTATCAATAATAAAAATGTTAAGAATATAAAACATATAACATGTATGCTATGCTGTTGTTGAAAAGAATGATCTGAGTATGTGTGTTCTGAGTCAGTGCAGACCTTTCCCCCTCCATAGCATTTATTACTATCTAACATACAGAGTTTTCTTTTCCTTTTTTTGAAGGCTGGAATCATGTATGTCTCTGTCTTCCCACTTGAAAATAAAATCCATCGGGGCGGAGGGTTTTGCTTTGTTTTGATATTTTCATTGAGTTCAGAGTAAGGAAGAGATAGGGAGAGAGAGAAACATCAGTGATGAGAGTGGATCATTAATGGCTGTCTCCTGCATGCTTTCTACTGGGGATCAAGCCTGCAACCCAGGCATATGCCCTGACCAGTAATCAAACTGTGGGTTGATGTTCACATGGGCCAGGCTGAGGTTTTTGTTTTTTAAAATTATTTTTACTGCTATATCCTAATAGTTCCCAAAAAGTGATTGGGACATAGTACTTGCTCAACAAGCATTTGTTAAGTGAATGAATGAATGAATCTGTATTTGTGTTACAAAACCTAATATGTATATATACACAAATACATATTTAAAGATCTGGAATTCTATACACCAAATTAAACTGCCAGTAGGTGAGTAGAATTATGGGTAGGGGTTGGTCATCTCTGAATGAATAGATGACATATTGCTTTTTGTGTAACACATTATGTATTTTTAAATTATATTGGAGGAAGTCTCTTGAAAAATAAGCAGATGGTAAACTGGGAATAAAGCAAATAATAACATGCTAGTATGGGTCTCCAGATGTAAGAGTCAGTCTAGAGTTGAGGGCTATGAACACTTTAAGACCTAAGATCATGTGCTGAGCAGTTTTGTGTCCCTATTATTATCTATACTAGGGACCAAGTGCACGAATTTGTGCACCTTGAAAGGAACTGTTGGCCACGAGGCTGTGGTGGGCACAGGGGTGGCTCTTGGCCCATTCTCTACGCCTGTACCTGGGCCCTTCTGCCATGGCGCCCACACCCCCCATCCCCTGTCTGCTGCCAGCTCTTTTCCGCCGCCACCACTCCCATACGCTGACAGTGCTGACCCTGCTCGCATCCCTTGACCGCGCAGAGTGATTGAGGCCAGCACCAGCAGCACGTGCGAGTGGCAGCTGTGGCCTTGATCTCCCCTCAGGAGAAGGGGGACTTGGACAGGCCCTCAGGCAGTCAGGCCAGCAGCAGGTATAAGCAGTGGCTCCAGCGTAGGCTGCGGGTGCGAGCAAGGTCAATGCCAGCAGCAGGTGTGAGTGCTGGGTGGGACTGCGGATGTGGGAGCAAAGAATTTTTGGTAACCCCCAGAGGCTGGCCCCGATGACAGTGACTGGCGCCCCACCTTGGTCTGGCGCCCCTGCTGACCTACTCCATCATCCCGCCATGGCCAATGCCCACCATGTTTTGTGCTGTGCTGCCGACACACACCATGTTCTATGTGTGCTCTCTGATGGTCAGTACACATCATAGTGACTGGTTGGTTGTTCACTTGTCCCCCCTGTTTGGTCTATTTGCATATTAATGTCTTTTATTATTTAGGACTAGAGGCCCGGTGTACGAAATTCATGCATGGGGGGAGTGTTTCTCAGTCCAGCCTGCAGCCTCTCCAATCTGGGACCCCTTGAGGAATATCTGCTGACTGTTTAGGCCCGATCCCTAGGTAGGATTGGGCCTAAATAGGCAATCGGACATCCTTCTCACAATCCAGGACTGCTAGCTCCAAACTGCTTGCCTGCCTGCCTCCCTGATTGCCCCTAACCACTTCTGCCTGCCAGCTTGATCACCCCTAACCACTACCCTGCCAGCCTAATTGATGTCTACCTGCTCCCCTGTCAACCTGTTTGCCCCCAACTTCCCTTCTCTGCCGGCCTGATCACTCCTAACTGCACTCCGCTGCAGGCTTGATCACCCCCAACTGCCCTCTCTTGCAGGCCTGGTTCCTCCCAACTGCCCTCCCCTGCTGGCCTGATGGCCCACAACTGCCCTCCCTTGCAGGACTGGAACCTCCTACTGTCCTCCCCTGCTGGCCATCTTGTGGAAGCCATCTTGTATTCACATGGAGGCAGCCCTCTTGTGTGTTGGAGTGATGGTTAATCCTCATATTACTCTTTTATTAGGATAGAGGCCTGGTGCATGGGTGGGAACTGGCTGGTTTGCCCTGAAGGGTGTCCTGGATCAGGGTGGGCGTTCCCTTGGGGTGTGGGGCGGCCTGGGTGAGAGGCCTATGGTGGTTTGCAGGCTGGCCACGCCCCCCAGTGACCCAAGAGGAAGCCCTGGAATCTGGGATTAATTTATGTTCTACAATTGAAACTTTGTAGCCTGGAGCGGAGCCAAGTCTTATGCTCGCTCCTTGGTGACAGTCATTTCTGTTTGAAACTTTGTAGCCTAGAGTGGAGGCCTAGGCTAGGGCTGCAGAAGTTTGGCTTCCTCCATCGCCCTGGCAACCCTAGCCTCTTCTCTCTCCAGCTCTGTGGCTGCTGCCATTTCTGTTGGGATTATGTATCTTCTATAATTGAAACTTTGTAGCATTGAGTGGAAGCCTAGGCCAGCAATGGCAGGCGGAAAGCTGGGCTTCCTCCATTGCTGGGGAAAACCAAGCCTACCTCCTGCTCTCAGTGGCGGCAGCCATCTTGGTTGGGGTTTATTTGCATAATTTGCTCCCGATTGGCTGGTGGGCGTGACTTGATTGGAGGTATGGTTAATTTTCATATTACTCTTTTATTAGATAGGATTATGTAGAATATTAATTTTTTTGTTGCATTTAAACTTATAACAGAGTGACCTGAATATGACTGGGGTTATATACTTAATTGGCTAGAGTAAAGTACGTAGGGTTCTGTGGAACTCTCAAAATATCTTGTGTACAGATAAAGTTTAAATTATTTCAGAAATGATTTGTTTTTTCATTCACTCTTTGTTTAGTGATTCTTTGATCAAACCCAACAGCCACCTCCCCTGCACATACTTCCCCACCACCACCACCAACATCCTTTTAATGATAATAGTATTTACAAGAATGGTCTTATCAGACATGCCTGCTTTTTTTTTTTTTTTTAAATATATTTTATTGATTTTATACAGAGCAGAAGGGAGAGGGATAGAAAGTCAGAAACATCGATGAGAGAGAGACATCGATCAGCTGCCTCTTGCACGCCCCCTACTGGGGATGTGCCCGCAGCCAAGGTACATGCCCTTGCCGGAATCGAACCCGGGACCCTTCAGTCCGCAGTCCGACGCTCTATCCACTGAGCCAAACCGGTCTCGGCCCTGCTTTGTTTTGACACATTGACACTGCCCCTTTCTGATGCAGCATCTCGGTCAAGAAAAGTATTTTATAGATATCTGTCTCCACTTTGAGGTGATGGTGCTTTTTTTATTTGTTTTATTAATTCTCACCGGAGGATATTTTTCCCATTGATTTTAGAGAGAGTGGAAGAGGGAAGGAAAGACAGAGAGAAATATTGATATGAGAGAGACACATCGATTGGTTGCCTCCTGAACGTGTGCCTACCAGGGTGCGGGCTGGGAGGAGCCGGCAACTGAGGTACATGCCCTTGACTTTAATCGAACCTGGGGCCCTTCAGTCTACAGGTTGATGCTCTGTCACTGAGCCAAACCAGCTAGGGCTGATGGTACTTTATTATAAGAGTGTAAATACATCTGTTTTATTCAAATCTTAGATTATCCTGTAGTGAATATGTGGATGTCATTAAAACAGAATTACAATTTTTTGAAATATATATTTTATTGACTTTTTACAGAGAGGAAGGGAGAGGGATAGAGAGTTAGAAACATCGATGAGAGAAACATTGATCAGCTGCCTCCTGCACACCTCCTACTGGGGGTGTGCCCGTAACTGAGGTACATGCCCTTGACCGAAATCGAACCTGGGACTCTTGAGTCTGCAGGCGGATGCCCTATCCACTGAGCCAAACCGATTAGGACTAATGTTGATCGAAATGATTAATTGTGCTTAGGACAGAAGTCTGTGGTCACCTTTGTCTCATGCTTTTATTTCAGAAGGGGGTGTAACTGGTCAGAGGCATGTGGATATGAGTTCATTGTTAAGAAAGGAGTTCAGCTGTTGGCCTGTTGTTTCTATATGAAGGAAATTAAATTACACAGTATATAAGTTTCCCCCATTCCCTGTTCATGTACTTGAAAAACTTCTCTTCATAAAATTGGGGAAACCTATACCTTAGTTTGAGCTGCTAAGTTTTGAAGTATAAAAATTATTCCTTTTTTCAATATTTCTTCCTCCTGTTTTCTCTTTTTCCTGTTTTTTAAACTATAATGTAGTTTATTTCTGTTTTTATTAGTTCTGGCGCAATTTGGACCACACGATGATTATACAAGATTTTAGACCGTTTCTAAGTAGCAGTGCACTGGACCAAGACAGTAGAGCCAGTGAGAGAGGTCACCAGACTCACACTGACTTCTGGGGCCCAAGTCGACCTCCACGGCTGCCAATGACTCGGCGATATAGATCGCAAGGAAGCACTCGTCCTGACAGATCCCCAGCAATTGAAGGGTGAGTGCACATTGTTGTTTTAAGTTCTTTTTAAGGGCAGTTTTAATGAAAGACATATAGCCTTAATCTAATCTTTATCAGGTTCTCATACTTACTACCTTTGTGGACAAGATAGAGGTATGTAGACAGAGGGAAAATGAATGTCTATAATCAACTTATACCATGTAACAAATGATGAATAGCTAAAGGGTGATAAAACTAATGATATAGATCTCTGGTTAACATTTTTATTAATGTCTCAGATTAATACGGGTCTATCAAAAACTCAGAAGCTAATGAAAGGGATATCAAATATATCGATGATATTAGGATTCAAAAAGACCTCAGCAGTTTGGAGCAATGGACTTGATATGAAATTTAACAGGAATAAATATAGAGTCTTGTGATTGCCAGAAACAGTCATGCAACAAATGTCTGTTGAGTCTTTTGCGCTGTAGTGTCTGTACCAGACACAGGACACGTATGAGCAAAACACCGTTGTGTGGTGGCTTCTTATCTCATGGATTCCATTTAATAGGGACAATAAACACTTTAAAAAATATTTTCCTTGTGCATAGCATTGTGTTCATGCTTTATCTGCTTATTTCATTTAATCCAAATGAATTAGTAGCTGCTATTGTTGTTCTCATTTTACCTAGTAAGACTCTGAGAAATGAAAATGGGATCATTGGCGGATCCAGGACTCGAACCCAGGGATATCTCAGTCTAGAACTGCACTGTCTGATACAGCAGTCCCCAGCCACATGTGGCTACGTCACTGTACGTGCAGAGTTAACTCAAAATGCCTTGGTCACACTAGCCACATTTCAGGGGCTCCGTAGCAGCAGACAGCTAGTGCGTAGTGGCCATATTTCACAGCACAGACTAGCGCATCCTGTCACCTCAGACTGCTGTTGGGGCAGTGCTCTTCTTGAGCCTGCACTTGTTCCAGGCCCCCGCCTTCTAGACTCTACTATTAATATTTTACTATTCTAGCTTTATCACATATCTGCCCATCTATTCATTAGTTTTCATATGTTTTGTGAATTTCAAATTTATTTGCAGACATTTCTTCTTAGGGACAATGATAGGATATGGAAATCCAATTTATTGGGATCGTCTAGGACAGTGGTCGGCAAACTGCAGCTCGCGAGCCACATGTGGCTTGCCACTCTGTTGACTAATGAGTTTGCCGACCACTGGGATCGGGGCTTAATCACAAGGAACAACAACAGCCTGTAATTATTGGAATCAAGAGTCTAAGTCTTTGGTCGGCAAACTTATTAGTCAACAGAGCGGCAAACTGTGGCTCGCGAACTGCATGTGGCTTATGAGCCACAGTTTGCCAACCACTAGTCTAGGACAAAGGCCAATGGAATGTCAGACTGTTTTAATAACTTCCATGATTAGCGGTAAATCTGTGTCCTGTGCCAGTTACACTGCCTGTAGATTACTCTGTCTTCTCTGCCTGCGGTAGATCCCACTGTTGAATCCTGTAAACTTCACCTCCTGTGCACTTGTCTTTTTCACCACCCACAGTGCCACCAGTTTGGGATTAGTGTTGTCATTGGCCTACTTTTCCTCCTCCACCAGGGGACGATGGCTAAGAGCTGCTGGGGGGTACCATAAAGGAGCCTGTTGTTGTTGCCCCTGCAGCATTTGCTCCCCATTAGGCAGTCAGTGCTTTGGGTTAGTTTTTTTATTTTAAAAAAAAATTATTATTATTATTATTATATATTTAAAAAAATATTTTATTGATTTTTTACAGAGCGGAAGGGAGAGGGATAGAAAGTCAGAAACATCGATGAGAGAGAAATATCGATCAGCTGCCTCTTGCACGCACCCCACTGGGGATGTGCCCGCAGCCAAGGTACATGCCCTTGACCAGAATCGAACCCGGGACCCTTCAGTCCACAGTCCCACGCTCTATCCACTGAGCCAAACCGGTCTCAGCTATTATTATTATTTTAAATATATTTTATTGATTTTTCACAGAGAGGAAGGGAGAGGGATAGAAAGTCGGAAACATCAATCAGCTGCCTCTTGCATACCTCCAACTGGGAATGTGCCCACAGCCAAGGTACATACCCCCGACTGGAATCGAACCTGGGACCCTTCAGTCCGCAGGCCGACGCTCTATCCATTGAGCCAAACCAGCTTCGGCAGCTTTATCATTCTTAAATTTACTTCCATAATACCTTTGCAGGATTATCTACCTATCAAATCTGTGCCATCACTTTACTGCTTAAAGTCCTTTCGCACAGGGTCCATAACTTAATATACAAAACCTTCTGTTTTTGAATCCTTACAAGCTCTGCAGCCTTCTTTTTTAAAAATATTTTAATCTTTATTGTTCAGTTTATTAATTACATTGTTCCCCCTTTCTTTCCCCCCTATAGTTCCCCACTACCTGGTACCCATCCCACCCTCCGCCCTCATCTCTCTCCCACCATCCTCTCCCATAGGTGCGTGATTTTTGTCCAGTCTCTTGCTGCACCTCCCACACCTCTTCTCTCCCCAAGAATTGTCAGTCCATTCCCTCTGTATGCCCATGATTCTATTATACTTACCAGTTTATCTTGTTCATCAGATTTTTAATTCACTTGATTTTTACATTCATTTGTTGATAGATGTGTATTTGTTGTTCATAATTTTTATTTTTACCTTTTCTTCCTCTTAAAGAATATCTTTCAGTATTTCATATTATAATATTGGTTTGGTGGTGATGAACTCCTTTAGCTTTTTATTATCTGCAAAGCACTTTATCTGACCTTCAATTCTGAATGATAGCTTTGCTGGGTAGAGTAATCTTGGTTGTAAATTCTTGCTATTCATCACTTTGAATATTTCTTGCCACTCCCGTCTGGCCTGCATAGTTTCTGTTGAGAAATCCGCTGACATTCGTATGGGTGCTCCCTTATAGGTAACTAACTGTTTTTCTCTTGCTGCTTTTAATATTTTCTCTTTGTCTTTTGCTCTTGGCATTTTAATTAAGATGTGCCTTGGTGTGGTCCTCTTAGGGTTCCTATATATTGGAGTTCAGTGCGCTTCTTGGACTCCTAAGTCAATTTCTTTCACCAGGTGTGGGACGTTATTGCTCACTATTTCTTCAAATAGGTTTTCACTGTCTTGCTCTTTCTCTTTTTCTGGCACCCCTATAATTCGGATGTTGGGATGCTTGAGGTTGTCCCAGAGGCCCCTTACACTATCTTCAATTATTTGGATTCTTTTGGCTCCTTACTTTTCCAGCTGAGTGGAGTTTACTTCTTTGTATTTCAAATCTTTAACTTGATTCTTGCGGTGCTCTAGAGTACTTTTAGGTCTTTGTATAATATTTTTTATTTCAGTCAGTGTATGCTTAATTTCTGTTTGGTCCTTTTTCATATCCTCATAGGTCTTGTTCATTTCCTCGTAGATCTTGTTTATTTCCTTGTAGGTCTCGGCCTTTTCTAGGAGCCTCTTGAAAAGCCTTATAACCGTGGTTTTGAACTCTATGTCCAGTTGTTTTTCCCCCTCCATTTATTTCACATCTGATTTCTTTTCATGTCTCTGCATGGTGGCTGCTTTCCTGAGTTGGTCGATTAACTTTGTGTGGTAGTTGTCCTCTAAGGGACAGTGGCTCAGCCTCCCCAGTTACCTGAGGTGGATATGGGTTGCACAGTCTTATTGAAGTTAAGCCTAGCTTATTGTTGCCAGCACTAGGAGGGTTTGACCTCCAGGCCAATTGGCTGTTAGGTTCAGCTGTGCTCAGGTTGGATGGGCGGAGTCTCCGGGCCAAGCAGGCAGCGTCAGCTCCACCCTATGCCGCACCTGGGACTCTGTGCCGGGTGGCAATGGCTGCAAGCACCTCTGAGAGAGAGCTGCCGCTGAGCCCCACCGCTGCCAGACCATTCAGCCTCTCCCTAAATGAGTCTGCACACCCAACGTCTTGCCCAGGGCCCCGTAAAACAATGCAGTCTGGTGGTTTCCCGAATGAGAGAGTAAGTCATGAGTCCTCTCTGCGCGGTCACGCAACTTTGCTGTTCCCAAGTTTACGCGCACTCTGCACAAGCCCTCTCCACAAGCTCGCAGACCCTTGCAGCACCCAAATTTCGGCGTGCCTCCCCACTGTCCAGTTTTACCTCGTATGAATGTGGGTTCCCCAGACTTCGCCCCGAGCTGGGGAATCAGTGCAGTGGGACATCTTTGTCTCCCCCATTCGAGAAAACCGGCCAGGTTTGTAACCGCCCGCCCTATCCGCTCCCGCACACGCACTGCTCTAAACCTCTCCCCGCGCATCTTCTTCTTCTTTTTTTTCTTTTTTAAAAATACATTTTATTGATTTTTTACAGAGCAGAAGGGAGAGGGACAGAAAGTCAGAAACATCGATGAGAGAGAGACATTGATCAGCTGCCTCTTGCACGCCCCCTACTGGGGATGTGCCCGCAGCCAAGGTACATGCCCTTGCCGGAATCGAACCCGGGACCCTTCAGTCCGCAGTCCGACACTCTATCCACTGAGCCAAACCGGTCTCGGCTCCCCGCGCATCCTCAACGCTGTCCTCCGCCGCTCCTCTGAGTCACAGTGTCCTAGCTTCACTTTTATTTGTGGAATTTTCACTCAGCCAGCTTTCCGGTGATTCAGGATGATGTTTGTTCTTTCGTTAAGTTGTAGTTTTGAAATTGCTGTGTATGGCGGCAAGATAGGTGTTTACCTATGCCGCCATCTTGTTTCCTCCTTCTGCAGCCTTCTTTTTGCATTTATTTTGCCAATACAAAACTTACAGTTATCATGCTGTTTCATGTTTCTGTTTTCTCTGGTTGAAATACCGTCACTGCTTTTTTGACCCAATTAAATCACTTCTTTACTGAATTCAGGAAATCTCCCATGACCCTCAAGACTGTATCAAATGCATTTTTTTGGTGTGCTCTACTCACAGCACTTATGCATTCTTCCATCATAGTTCTAACTCTGCAAATTGAAGTTATATTTATTATTAACTAGCATTCAGGAAGCATACTGTGCCAGACTTGGCATCCATCAGCTGATACAATGTTTTGAACAACCCTATCAGGTACTACTGAGGAAAATTGAGATTCTGCCTTGTTAGAATCTGTATTAGTTATCTGTTATTGCATTAGAAACTACTCTAAAGCTTGGTAATTTGAATTGGTAATTGTGTATTCTCTTGCACAGTTTCTTTGGGTCAGAAATTTGGATAGGGAATGGGGAGATAATTTGTCTCAGCTGTATTATGTCTAGGACCGAAGCACTGGAATCACCTGCATTTGCTTACTTGTATTTCATGTTAATGCTAGCTGGTGACTAGGGTTCTAGTTCATGCTGTCACCTGGAGAACCCACGCAACGACCCTCCTTAGTCTTAGGAATCAAGGCTAGTTTTTTGTTTCCTTTAAGATGTCTGTTTATTTGGGTTTGTTTGATTGTTCCTTCATTGAGATTAAATATCTGGGAAAGAATACCAAATAAATGAATGTGTATTACAGTATATCACAACTAAGGAACAGAAGATATCAGCTTGTTTTATCATAGCTAATGTTAAGTTTGACCATTTAGTAAAGGTGTATCTGCCAAATATTTTTAATAAAGGTATTCTTTCTCTTGTACCCTTTCTCTTTTGTAATTAATAATTCTTGCCTGACTTAATATTATAATAGATATAAAATAATTTTTCCATTTCTGTGATTTCTTCTATAAATAATAGATAATATTTTGTAAAAAAAGTTTTTGTCTTCTCCCTGTCCTCCCTTATTTGTCTGTTGACTTACTTGTTTTAGTATGGGCTCATGGATTTTGTTTTAATTATTACTCATTTTTGAAAAAAAATTTTTTCTTTAATTTGCATTTCACTCTTTTATTAGATAGGATAGAGGCCTGGTGCATGGGTGGGGGCTGGCTGGTTTGTCCTGAAGGGTGTCCAGATCAGGGTAGGGGATCCCTTGGGGCATGGGGTGACCTGGGTGAGGGGCCTGTGGTGGTTTGCAGGCCGGCCACGTGCACTGGTGATCCAAGCAGAGTCCAGGGCTGGCTGGAAGCAGGTATCTAGGATTTATTTATTTTCTATAATTGAAACTTTGTAGCCTTGAGTGGAGGCCAGGGTAGGCCAGGGCGGCAGAAAGCTTGGCTTCCTCCATTGTCGGGGGCAACGCAAGCCTCCTGCTTGCTCCAGCTCCATGGCTGTCGCCATCTTGGTTGGGTAAATTTGCATACCCCCTTCTGATTGGCTTGTGGACATAGTGGGGGTATGGCAAATTTGCATGTTTCTCTTTTATTAGATAGGATTACTGTGCCCATAATAGAGGGAACCATGATGGTATTTGAAGAAAGCATTTTTCCAGGCTGAAGAAACAGTGAATGCAGAGGTAGTGAGAGGGCCACCTCAGGACTCTAAGTGGCAAAAGTATGATGGAGTGTGACACTGATCTCAGAGGCAGTGAAGGGGCAGATTTGTGTAGGGCCTTGCAGGTCTACTAGGCACTGAGACTTGGGCTTTCATTCAGAGAAGAGCCGTTGGAAGGCCCTGAGCATAGGAGTAACATGACCCAACTGGTGATTGAAAAGACAAGGTGTGGCCAAGTGGTTGATGTGGAGCCATGAACCAAGAAGTTACCATTGATTCCTGGTCAGGGCACATGCCCAGGCTTTGGGCTCCATCCCCAGTAGGGGACGTAGGAGGTAGCCGATTGATGTATCAATGCTGTTGTTGTTGTTTTTTTTTTTTAATTTAATACATCTTTATTGTTCAGTTTATTACAATTGCTCCTCTTTCTTCTCCCTATAGGTCTTTCCACCCAGTTCCCACCCCACCCTCTGCCCTTACTTCCCTACCACTGTCCTTTTCCATAGGTGTACGATTTTTGTCCAGTGTCTTCCTGCACCCCCACATCCCTTCCCCCTGAGAGTTGTCAGTCCCCTCCCTTTCTATGCCCCTAATTCTATTCTGTTCATCAGTTTATTCTGTTCATGAGATTTTTTATTCACTTGATTTTTAGATTCAGTTGTTAGTAGACATGTATTTGTTGTTCATGGGCACTTCCCCTCTCCCCCCCTTTTTTCTTTGATGGGTGTTACCAATTCAGTGATTTTGGCTCTAAATCAGTGTTTTTTCTACAGTTTAGACATTTAAATACTGTCTCAAATTTTCCCCTCTCTATCAACATATTACTTAACTAATGGCCTGGTGCACAAAATTTGGGGGGGGAGGGGTGAGGGTTGTTCCTCAGCCCGGCCTGCACCCTCTCAAGTCTGGGACCCCTCAAAGGATGTCTTACTGCCAGTTTACAGGGATTGAGCCTAAACCGGCAGTGACATTCCTCTCACAATCTGGGACTGCTGGCTCCAGCTGCTCACCTGCCTGCCTGCCTGATTGCCCCTAACCCCTCTGCCTGCCTGCTTGCCCCCAACTGCTCTCCACTGTCAGCCTGCTTGCCCCCAGGCCTTCACCATTATTGTCTGTGTCTGTAGGTAATGCACATCCTATATAATAAAAGGCTAATATGCAAATCGACCGAATGGCAGAACAACCAGTCACTATGATGCACATTGACCACCAGGGGGCAGATGATACAGGAGCTTCCCCCTGGTGGTCTTTGCAGTCCTACTGGGGTGCACTGCTCAGCCAAAAGCCAGGGTCATGGCTGGCAAGCACAGCAGCGATGGCAGGAACCTCTCCTGCCTCTGCAGCGGCTCTAAGGATGTCCAACTGCCGGCCGAGGCCTGCTTTCTGTGGGGTACAGACCTAAGCCATCATTTGGACATCCTTCAAGGGCTCCCGGACTGCGAGAGGGTGCAGGCTCGGCTGAGGGACACCCCGCCCCCCCCCCCTCCCCCAGCCCATAGCGCAGGAATTTCATGCACTGGGCCTATAGTATATAGATAATAGTGAAAAGCCATAGTGGCTTGGAGAAGGGGTTGGTGGGATTGGTCAACCATGGATATTTGTAGTAGTTGTTGTCCAACCTAATTTTTTCTTTTTAAACAGAATAATACAACAGATCTTTGCAGGGTTCTTTGCAAATTCTGCAGTTCCTGGTGGATCCCCTTTTACCTGGTAAGTAACCAATTGCCTTTTTTATTCTGCTGGAGTATCATCATTTTAGCTACTTGAGTATATGTGCCATGGTAAGAAAAAGGAAGAGCTGAATAGGTGAATACACAGATGTGATTGGCAGGCTGTCAGACTGCCATTATTTGCTGAGCCTAAACTTAATTAGAACTTCTTTAAAAAACAAACAAACACAAACTTTACTTCTAATCTTCACCCAAGGATATTTTTTCCATTGGTATTTACAGATAGTGGAAGAAGAGGGAAAGACAGAGAGAATAGCAGTGTGAGAGAAACACGTCAGTTGGTTGCCTCCTGCATGCCCCTGACCAGGGCTCGAGCTGGGAGGAGCCTGTAACGGAGGTACATGCCCTTGGCCAGAACTGAACCCGGGAACCTTTGGTCCATAGGTTGACGCTCTATCCTCTGAGCCAAACCAGCGAGGGTGAATTAGAACGTATTTTTATTGTTCAGGCATGTGAGGGGCATTCTGGTCCCCAGGTTGTCCGGGTATTGGATGTGTCTGCTTCTGGAGTGTGTTGAGGTGGGGAATGAGTAGGGGGCAGTAGATCCCTGCCAGGCTTGATAACTATCTGATTTGTGGGTTTCTCCTAATCATGTGGGAAGATTTTATTCCTTAAGAATTTCTGAAATTGAAAACATAATGCTTTTTTCTAAGTAAAAAGGTTCATCAGAAGAAACAAGACTATAATTACGTATGATTGGTGTTGCCTCCACAATTATTTTGCTACTTCTGACTCTGCCCCCAAAAGCCTTTTTTTGCTTAGAGTGACCTCAGTTCATCCACACAGTTATTCTATTTTCTAACCTCTAGTTTCTCTAAACATATTCCCTCCGTCAACCAGGCCATGCACCAGCAGCTCCACAGAGAGATACTGCAAAATCTCTTTTGTGTTGTTTTAAGTTGTGGTTCAGAGAGACTGCGATGGCTGCTTCTACTTGAAAGCTCGTCATTGTTCAGAACCACGGTGAGGTCTGTTCCAGATTTTGTCCAGTCATGAGGGAAAACTCTTAAAAAGCTGCTCCATCTATGTTTAATGTAAGTGGACACAGAGAAGGTCAACTTTTCTTCAACAGGCAATGCATCCTTTTATTCTTGTGTGTCATGTGGTATTTCAAGTGGCTTCACATTTTATTCCATTCAGTTGAGGAAAAATCCCTAGAGAATGGGAGGCCATGTGGATACCTGGTTTGACCGTGGACATACTGAGAACTTTGTGCCACTTGATTTCAGAGAAGTGGTGGCCGCAGGCCTGAGAGCAGGCTCCCTCTGCCAGTGTCTCTGTGGTGTAAGGGGGGGCCTGGCCGCTCCATCTAATCCTGTCTGTCTCATCTCATGTATAGGAGCGGGATGCTGCACTCCAACCCTGGGGACTATGCCTGGGGTCAAACAGGGCTTGATGCCATTGTCACCCAGGTGAGGAGCTGCCTGTTGAAGGTGTCTGTTCCGGGTGTCTCATGGTTCCACAGACTTCCTGCTCTCCTTCTGCTACTTTCTGAAATTGCAGTCACTCCGTGTTCCCTAGTATTTCGAGCTTGTGGGCTTGCATTTTACTAATGATTTGCTCGTTTAGCTCAGTACCCATGTAGCTTCTAGATTTTAAGACCTTTTTGAAGATTGCTTCACCTTCATAGGAAGAAAAGATTTTCGCCCTGGCTGGTTAGCTCAGAGAATGTTGTTGCCATACCCCGGGGTTGTGGGTTTGATCCCGGTCAGGGCATATGGAAGAATCAGCCAGTGAATGCATAAATAAGTGAAACAACCAGTTATGTTTCTCTATCTCTCCCTTCCTCTCAAAAAAAAAAAAAAAAATCAGTATAAAAAAAGCCCTTTTCTTACAACAAACAGTATTTGTGTTTTGGGCTTCTTGTTCCGGCCTGTGAGGATCATGTTAACAAGTGACTCTACAAAGAAAGGAAGGTCTGGGGCTGAAGCAGGGATTTCTGTCAGATGGAGCAAGTAGAGGAAGGAAGCAGAGAAAAAAAGTATTCCCATGCCATGGATAATTGTTTCCACTCGTTAATGTTAATGTTAATTTTTCTTTTTTCATTTGTGGATTGCTGAGAATAGAAGGCATGTTGTTTATATCCAAATCTTATAGGCAATATTTACCAATTTCTTGGCTTGCCTTATGCTACTTTCCATACTCCCACCCTTTCCTTCCTTCTAGCAGAATGAATTTTTTGGATCAGTTAAGTATTGCTTTTTTTACGCTTTAGTTTTATTCAGGGTGTCACAACTCTTTTGCTGCTTCTAAAGTTGCTTTGTGCCCAAAGGTGAGCTTTGCAATGATAGGGTCTATCAGTAGACTTATACAGATGTTACTCTGAAATGGTAAAGCCGTTAGGAATGTTACGGCAGCAGTAAAGAGGAAATCTGTGTCTCTCAGAGCCTTGTAGAAGAGCAGCTAACGCTTCTAATATCTGCACTGTTTGTTCTTGGCTAGAGCAACGTGTTACGAAAAATAGATGTTCACCACTTCTTTTTCTTTTTTTTGTAGCTTTTAGGACAGCTGGAAAACACGGGGCCTCCCCCAGCTGACAAGGAAAAGATCACATCTCTTCCAACAGTGGCAGTAACTCAGGAACAAGTTGGTAGGTTCAATTTCTGTCATCTTCTGTTAAAAATTCCAGCACTTCCTGTACTAAGGATCTTCAAGTGAACCTATGGCACTCCTACCATGGTGCCGTGTAAAGAAGGTGCCTGTTCTTAATTAGGTACCATGAGCAATTGCCATGTGGTACAAAGATACATAAGACTTGCTTTCTTGAAGAATTTACTAGGGGAAGCAAAACTCTCCAAATCTTAAATAACAAAGTGGGGATATGCAAATTGACCATCATTTCATCACAAAGATGGCTGCACCCACAGCTGAGGCCAAGTTCCTATAAGGAGCCTTAACAAGCAATTAGCAGGGACCTCCCCTTGACAGGGGACTTTAGGCCCTGCCCCCACCCCAGCACCAGGCTGGGGGACCTCAGGCCGTGCCCCCTGCCCAAGCACCAGGCCAGGGGACCTGAGCCTGCGCCGCCCCCCTTCTCCCCCCCCCCCCCAGCGGGGCTTAATGGGGGACCTCAAGGCACTTCCCCAGCCCCAGTCTGGGCTGGGGGACCTGAGGCTACACCCCCCCTGCCTGGTAGTGCTTGACAAGGGTGGGACTGGCTGGGTCTGGATCTAGCCCAAAGGGTGGCAGCCAGGTTCGGGTCTCACATGATTTTGAGGTGCATGTGGGTGGGTGGGAACTTGACTGTGGGTCCTGTGGTGTGCCCCATACTCTGACAGGAGGAAGGTTTTCATGTACATTTTACTAATTTTCTTTCATCTCTGACACTTCTATTATAGAGAAAGGGCAAATGGCAATATTAAATTATTTCCTCTAATTAATCCCCTTTTAATGTGGGTGAATTTATGCACCGTACCACTAGTCTATAATAATAAAAGCGTAATATCTGAATTAGACCAGACAGCCGAGCGATCTTAGGGCTGAGGCGGCCGCTGTGGCTGTGAGGGCCGAGCCCCTTGCACGCATTTCTTGCACTGGGCCTCTAGTAACGAGATAACAGTGTGAAAAATACTGTTGAGCAGAAAAATACTGCTACTTACTGACTCTGGGGAGACAGGAAAAGATATAAATGAGAGGCTGGGAATTTGTTTCATGTCAACTTTGTGGTAGGTACATTAGAAATAGATATCCTATTTGTAAACATTGGAGGAATTTGGTGATAAAGGACATTATTTTGGACTGGGAGTTTCTTTCCCCAGATATTTGGAGAGGTCATTCTGTTTCAGGAAAAGTATGAGCCAATGTAAAAATGTTCACATGGCTATAGTGTCTGAATCAGGTCTGACCTTACCAGACCTGAAATAGAATCTGGTGTGGGAGGTCTGACTGGATAGGAAGGGTGGGCCTTGTTATGCTGGACATTGAAGCTGTGGCAGAGTAGTGAGGGGTGAATATTCTGAGGGGAGGTAAGTTTTGTAGATCCTCAAATGGAGGGACAAGGGAATTTAAGTGGTCTGCAGAGCAGATTAATTTGGAGGTGGTGTCAAGTAGATTGGAAGGGGAAGAAGGGAGAAACAGGGATGTGGAAGGCTGTTGCAGTGTCTGGGTGGGGTTCAGGTGATGGTGACAAGGCTGACAGAAAGGAAAGAGTAGATACAGAGGAGAAAGGCATTCATCACGGATTGCATAATCCAGTGGTCAACAAACTAATTACTCAACAGAGCCAAATATCAACAGTACAATGATTGACATTTCTTTTGAGAGCCAACTTTTTAAAATTTGAACTTCTTCTAATGACACTTCTTCAAAATAGACTTGCCCAGGCTGTGGGTATTTTGTGAAAGAGCCACACTCAAGGGGCCAAAGAGCCACATGTGGCTCAAGAGCCATGGTTTGCTGACCACTGGCATACTTGATTGAAGAGGGGGAAAGGGTCCAAGATGATTCTAAGATTTTGCATCTACAGAGGTGGTGCTGGCATTATCAGGAATGTTGGGTTGTTAACAGACCCTGATTTGGTAAGGAGGTGATGTAATATTTTTAATTTTGAGTTTGTTGGTTTTTGAGGCACAAGCTGAGAATCCAAATGAAGATGAGCTGGAGAGTGCTATGGAGAGTGCTGTGGAGCTCGTATTAGGGGCAATGAGCAGGTACCAAAGTGGAGTATGTGTTTGTAGAGTTGAAGACCTGGGGTAGGGATCCTGTCTGGGAGGCTGTTCCAGTAGATGAGGCTAGAATCAGTCTACAAGTGGTTGGAATGGAGAGGAAGCAGTGCATCTAAGTGGAAAGTCTTATTCCAACTGCCTTGAGTGCTGTGGCACGCGGAGCGGATCCTGCAGGGGAAGTAGACTGGCTGGTTCCCTCAGAGAAGAGGGCTTCCTGTCTCTGGACTTGGAGCCTGAGCTGCCCTAGAGCTTTGCAGTTCTGCAGCACCACCTCCTGGTACAGTTTTTAACTACAGCTTGTTGAGAGGGCTTTGGGCCGTTGTGTTGGACGAGGATGCCTAATGTGGAAAATAGGGTAAACATGGCTTGGGATACTGAACAGGAACAGCTAAGATGACAGATGAGTCCCTTGATTGTGGTGGGCAGATTTCCAGTGTTATGTCCTAGAAGAAACTGCCAGAAGTCTATCACACATTGGGAAGATGTAACTGTTTCACCGAACAGTTAACCTAAGCCCTAGTTTATTTCTTCCAACCTTTTACATGGAAAAGTAGGTCTTACCAAAATAGGCCCATTCATCAGTCCTCCTTTTCATATCCCAGTCTATTACCGTGAACCCCATTTTGAAATAAAACTCACCTTGCATGCCTTTGTGTCTTTTCTTCATGCATTCCTTTGGTGGTTGAAGAAATCGGGCTCGTATTTTCTTCCTTCTTTTTGCTTGTTTACTTTAAAAGGCATTTCCTCCTCCGACAGATATGGGTTTAGAGTGTCCAGTATGCAAAGAAGATTACACAGCTGAAGAGGAAGTCCGGCAGTTGCCCTGCAACCACTTCTTTCACAGCAGTTGTATTGTGCCGTGGTTGGAACTGGTGAGTACAGACAACTCTTACCTGTGACAGGCATCTACGCCAGTCACATCCTGTCAGGGGAATGCTGAATCGTAAGGATGTAGTTAATAGTTAATGAAGATTAGATTTTAGTCCCGGCTAACTCTTAGCAACACCATTACTGTTTCTTAAATTACTGTCTGGCTAAAGTAGGGGTTAGCAAACCTATAGCCCACAGGTCACTGTGGCCCTCCATCTGTTTTTGTAAGTGAAGTTTTACTGGAACACAGCTATGCTTATTTGTTTACAAATGGTCTCTGGCTACTTTCATGTGACACCACTGAGTCATTGCGACACAGGTGGTATTTAGCCTGCAAAGCCTAAAACATTTACTCCCAGAAAAAGTTTTCTGTCCCCCGATCTAGATCATCTCAGGTCACTGATTCTGGTTGGTTCTCTTGGTGGTATGTGTTGGCTGTTGTTACAAGCTCTCTTTGCATTTAAAGTTCTGTTTGGGAGATGTCTTGGTGTTAGCACCTCAAAACCCAGGGTGCACTGTGTGAGAATGCATACCCTTTTTGATTTTCTACTGGCCAGCTCTCAGGATTTTCTAGTGTTTAGCACCTGCAACTTCTCAGGTCAAGCTGTTTACATAGACTGATACTTTTCTGTTTCAGCACGATACATGTCCTATATGTAGGAAGAGCTTAAATGGTGAGGACTCTACTTGGCAAACCCAGAACTCTGAGGCCTCTGCAAGCAACAGGTTTAGCAGTGACAACCAGCTACACGACCGATGGACTTTCTGAATCTGAAGACCACGTCTGAGCCAGGGCTGTGGTAGTCTTCTTACCATCGCTGCGGATTGTATCAAAACAAAATAGTCGGTGGATTTAGGAATCGTGTAAGAAACCCCAACCCATAATATTAATGCAGAGTGTTTTCTTTAAATTTCAAGTTAGCATCTGTAGATGGAATTGTATCTAAAACCAAATGCCTCTTATTGCAGAATTCAGAGTGATAATTTTATAAGTGTGAAACTTAATTATGTGGGTTCCCCCAGCCAGAATAGAATTAGCTCCCTAAAGTCTAGCTAGGGTCTTGCTATCTGCCATGTTGCCCTGTAATGGATGTTTTCAACCCCTTGCACAGCCTCCATCCTATCATTTTGTATTTTATGGAAAATACAGTGGAACTAGAGCCTGAAAGTCCTACTGATGTAAGTCCTTCTGTTTAATTATACAAAAGCATGTATTCTTGGGCACATTAGCTCTGAATTAAGGTCAGATTAATTCAGAAATCTAAGACTAATGACTGATTTTTCTTGAACCCTCAGCAAATCAAAGAAAAATTCCATTTGGAAGGAGTAAATGACATCATTATACTCTGGTTTTCTCATTTAATTTTTAAAGACTACTTCAAAAACTGCGGTTTCTGCAGAAACCAGCTAACATGACTCAAGGGTCTTCTGTTGGTAGGAATCTAATTCTGGCTCCTTTTTGCAAAAGAGCAGAGCAGCATACAGGCAAAGAAGGACACATGTTTGAAATCTTTGGTTCTGACGTTTTTTAATGATCCCCATCTCGCTGTCTACTGACTTTTGTCCTGGCGACTTTAAAATAATTTCCCTCATAGAAATAGAACACCTTCATTGCTGTTTCTGTTCACTGATTTTAGTAATTCATTGGTATTTAGGAATTGAGATTTTTACATTGTCTTAATTTTTTAAGCCCTTTGATCATCTCTGAAACCTTTGTTAACTTGGTTCTAGATATCCTCAGAATCAAACTGCTTTATTGTGATTATGTCCAAAACAGCTGGTCTAGGAGAGGTAGGCCTTAGGTTTTTTTTTAGCCTAACAGTGCCCCGTCTACACGCATATGCTGTTAGTGCATTTGAAAAAGATCAGAAATGTCTTTGGAATCTCAAAGTATCAAAGGGAAATGATGGATGGGTACTGCTGGCACACCCAGAAGGGTTACAGAGAGGCATTGTTAGAGTGTCACAGCTCGGAATGGCCAGAACAGGAAGGCCTCTTCTTGGTGAGTCTCTTTCTCGGCTCCTGTCTGTCTTAGTTTCTGTTGACCATCATGTACTGTACTCTGATTTGGGGGGGGGGGGGGGAGCGGTTAGGGGACGGGATAGATGATATCTCTAATGGTAGATGATAGGGGAGGGAAGAGAGAAAGTGGAAAAGTGGCCTGCTGAATTTATAGCCTGCCTGTAAAAGTTGTGTCCATAGGGTCTGATTCAGATTGGGCCAAGAGGAAATAAAAGATGTTTTTATATGCTTCTCATGTCATAACTCTAGAGTTAGTTTCTTTGGAGAGTGTGAGCTATTAACTAAGCCTACTGAAACGCAGCCTCCAAGTAAGCATTGCTTTTGAGGGGAGGTGAGAAGCTGGAGGGAGTGTGAGCTATATTATGAACATTTTTGGACCACTATTCATTCAACTGTCTCAGAAGAATTGTGACAGCCTGGACAATTTTGTCTGCCTGTTAAGTGTCCGGAGATGCCAGAAGAGGCATTTGTATTTTTACTTCCAACCAGAGAACTAGAAAGGCTCTCAGTAGCTTCCTGGAAGGATGGAAACAAAGTGTTGGAATAGGGATTTATTTTCTCAACACACAGAGTAGCCAGTAATAGTCTAAATAGTGGTCGGCAAACTCATTAGTCAACAGAATGGCAAACCGCGGCTTACAAGCCGCAGTTTGCTGACCACTGGTCTAGTCTAAATTATCTGAAAGGTTCTTCACCTTTTGCTCTGATAGAGGGCATGCTGTTCCCTAGCCTCTTCCCACTTAATGAGTCTGAAGTGCTTCTTCCTAGAATAGGAGGCATCTCAGACTTCAGGTTAATTTAGGTTAAGCAATATTATTTGAGTTTTATAAGGCCGCAGAACTAATAGGATATGTGTGTGCTTGTGTGTATGCACGTGTAGATTTATGATGAATTTGCTCATGTGATAGGGAGGCTAAGAGGTCCCAGGATCTTTCCAGGCTGTCACGATTTTCCTGAGAGACCACAGTGGCGTTCTAATTTGATTCCAGACACCCGAGCATAGGCGAGTTGATGGAGAACGTTCTAGTTGAAGAGCCGGACGATTGGAAACCCAGGAAGAGCTGGTGTTTTTTTATTTTGAGTTCAAAGGCAGGACAGGGCTGATGAGCCAACTCAGGCAGCGAGGCAGGAGGAGCTCCTCGCTAGCAGGACTATCAGCCTCTTTGTTCTATTCGGGCTTTCAACTGATTGGATGAGGCTCTCCCATGTCAGGGAGGGAAATCTGCTTTATTCAGTGTACTGATGCAGATATTAATCTCATAAAAAATACTCTCGTAGACACACTGAGAAATGTTTGTCCAGGTAACTTGACATCTCATGGCCGAGTTAGGTTGACACAAATTAATCATCACAAGAAAGAAAAATAGAAATGATGCACACAGTAGAATGATCCTTATACCACTTAAATTTTGCTAAATTATGGAAATATATGTCTTGTTTAGAGACCTTAGTACAAAGGTTAAACGATCGAAGAAACCTTGATGGGCTGAGGACCAGTTTGCTGTGTGCATCATAGCTGTTTTTTCTCTTCAGTTTAAGTCCACCTGGAAATCGGAGCTACGGCCTCCCGTTCTAGGGAGAAACATCACAGATTCTTTGATCTAACACCACAATGTGTTGGATTGAGACGTGTAGAGTCTGTTTCTAGGAATGCCTTGCTCCTAAATAAGATGCAGTGCTTGAGGCAGAGGGCTACGTAACCCAGGCTTTTCAGGTGTTTCATTCCTTTGTCACTGGAAGGCTTACAGAGTCGGGAACCTGGAGCATCAGTAGGACTCAGAAGACAACAGCTTTCTCTGATTGTCAAAGAGAAGAGAAAACTGTTGCAATTTCTGATCTTGAGCCCTTAGATTTGAGCCTTTTACATTCATATTAAATGCAATATGAGTCTCAGCAGAGCTAAACAGATTGTTTTGTTTTTTTTTTAATTCATGAATGTCTTTATCTTCCTCTTGTCCTTTATGATCTGAAACGGGGAAGAAAACTAGCGTGTAGTCAGACACGGCCCAGAGACGGGTGGGCTTGAAAAGTGAGAGGTTATCTAGGGCACCTCCTGACCTCTAGGTAGTTTCCAGATGGGTTAGTATAAGTCACGTTTCTCTGGCTTAATTCTGGCTGGGCAGAACTGGGCAGTAGGGTGGGAAGAGCAAAGTGGTACTTGTAGCTGGTAGAGCTTCGACATCTTGAAAGTTTCTAAGCTAATGAGTTTGGAGCAGGGAGAAGGAATCTTCCTGGTACAAACATGACTTTTCCTTACAAAGTTCCTATTGTCAGTTCTCTGAAGAGTTGAGAAGCTTGCAGAATCCAGAATAACATTTTGTCCTTACTGGTATAGCTCCTTGAATCTTTCCTTAAAGTACTAATTTCTAAGAAAAAAGGATTATTCTAGGTGGAGGGTATTGAAATGGCTATAAATCAAATAGCTTCCTTAGCTTATTATAAATTTTAGTTATCAGCATTTACTGCACAACAATTGAGCCAAGTACTTGTCAGATATTTCCTTGAGTAGTCCTCTTCGGTCCAATAATTAACTCTCAACTTAGTTCAAAGGTTTTTGGGGAATATTCCCCCCCCCCGCAATAGGTATCACTTTGATTAAGTGGTTATTAGGAGAAAAAGTTTTTGTTTGTGTCTTTGTATTCGTATATATGTGTGTGTATGTATATATGTATATACTCACAGACACACACACACACATACACATACATGCAAATTTCACTGTGGAAGAAAGAATGTGATTGGACACTGAGGTGCAGGGAGCAGTGGCCCGGCAGAGGCCTGGACCCCCACAGCAGTGGCTCTCACTGCATACCTTGGCTCCTGTGTTGCTATGGTTCTGTTTGGGGACACTGTTGGCCTGGCAAGTGCCCTGTTATCAGGTGTGGTGAAGGGATTGAGTAGAAGTAAAAGTGTAGTCATTGATGAGGTTAAGAATAGAGGACTTTTGAGAAAAGGGTGTTTATCATCCATTGCTTCTGTATGATATTAAGTGGAACTCAAATATAATTTGTTTTTAAAATTTTGTCTTGATAAATTATTGTTGCCAATTGACTTCTCTCATGACTTGCGTGCTTCAGTTTCTCCCTGGTGTCTAGGTGCTGCTTCCTCAAGGAACTAATTAAATATATCAGTCTAATGAGGAGGGAATTGAGTCTGGGTCTGTTATAAACAACTAGAGGCCCGGTGCACAGAATTTGTGCACGGGGTGGAGGATGTCCCTCAGCCCAAGCTGCACCCTCTCCAATCTGGGACCTCTCGAGGGGTCCCACAATCCAGGACTGCTGGCTCCCAACTGCTCGCCTGCCTGCCTTCCTGATTGCCCCTAACTGCTCTTCCTGCCAGCCTGATCACCCCCTAACCACTCCCCTGCCAGCCTGATTGATGTCTAACTGCTCCCCTGCCAGCCTGTTTGCCCCCAATTTCTCTCCTCTGCCAGCCTGGTCACCCCTAACTGCCCTCCCCTGCAGGCTTGATCGCCCCCAACTGCCCTCCCTTGCAGGCCTGGTCCCTCCCAACTGCCCTCCCCTGCTGGCCATCTTGTGTCCACATGGGGGCAGCCATCTTTGACCACATAGGGGCAGCCCTATGTAGCCTGGAGTGCAGGCCTAGGTGCTAGGGCTGCAGAAGCCTGGCTTCCTTCATCGTCTGGGCAACCTTAGCCTCTGCTCTCTCCAGCTCCATGGCTGCCACCGTTTCTGTTGGGGTTATGTATCTTCTATAATTGAAACTTTGTAGCATTGAGTGGAGGCTGAAGCTGGCAAGGCCAGGTGGAAAGCTTGGCTTCCTCCGTTGCCAGGGAAACCCAAGTCTCCCTCCTGCTCTCAGTGGCTGCAGCCATCTTGGTTGGGGTTTATTTGCATATTTGCTTCTGGTTGGCTGGTGGGCATGGCTTGTGGGTGTAGTGAAGGTGTGGTCAACTTGCATATCACTCTTTTATTATATAGGGTAATACAGCAGCATCTGGGGTTTTGGAGGTGAAGGGCACTTCAGAGTTGGTTGCTAGAGCTGATCTCGGCAGGCCACTGACATCTGTGAAAGATGACAGGCTTTAGGAGGAAAAGGAGGTGGTAACATGATGCTGGGGGGAACCTCTGTTTGACTCCTGGTTGGGAGGTGGGAAGGCCAGAGTGCTGTTTACAAGAATAAACCAGTGGGGATTTGGGAGTTAGGGGGACCGGCAGGACAGACTGCTCTTACTGTGAGTTTCCAAAACGAAACTCGCTTGAGTTCTGGTGCAGGGAGTTGGGAGAAAGACTTGATGGGGTAAACATTCCAAATGGCTATCCTATGGCAGAAAATTGTAGCTTGTAGTAATGTCAGAGTCTCAGCACTCCGATTGGGCACATAGACCACTCCAGGGATTTAAAATAAAGTGGGCAGAGTGCATTGTGTACAACTGGAGAGGTTTTCTAGGGCCAAAGTAGAGCCCTTCTCTTATCCAAAGGACATAGAGGTTTTCATCTCATACCTGCCAGACAGTGGAGTTACATGCATCCAACTCTACGATCTTATACTACGATCTTGGGACTCAAGTAGTAAGTGTAATTAATTAGTCTTTGCTGATTACACTTAGGAGGGGTCCACAGAAGGAGGCCACATGTTGCCTTTCCTCTTTCATCTAGGATACTTCCATCTGTGAATTATGGGATGCAGGCTTGTGGTTCTTTACATTTTCTAATAAGATGTACTATTTTTTAAGGCCCAAGAGTTATTAGTTTCCTTCCCAGCGAGATGATAGTTGTATTTTCAGTATCTTGGTGAATAAATGCATAACAAAAAGCTGCTAAAAAGTATATTTCAGTAATACTTTTAAATCAATTCGTCTTTAGTAGTCACACCAGAATTGACATCCAGTTGAAACACAGTATTTACTTATTTAAAAGATATATTTCAGAACTCCACTTGCCCAAGTCCACATAGCTGGTATGGTGCAGAGCCAGGTCTTTTGAGTCCATACCTCGTTTTTTTTTTACCTCCGTAAGACAAAATCCAAAATCCTTTGAGTTTGAGGTTCAAGACCACCACTAATAAGGGTCTTACCCATCTCTTTCAGCCTTCTCTCTGTGTTCCCACAAACCTTAGCTCCCACTTTTGGCAGATCCTGGCTAAGGATTTCAGGTAAGGTGTTTCCTTTTGATGGTTTGCTATTTATATTTAGCTACAGTTAAATTGTCTGTGTTTGAACCTCTCTATTCATGATAGTTCTTCCATGTCCCGTCCCCCCCCCCCCCCCCCCCCCCCCCCGCCCACCCCTTTGCTTAGCTATGATGAGAAGCCATCTGTTTCAGGAGAAAGGGGATTTGTGAATTTAGGGGAAAACATGCAAATATTGTTGTGGGCATTTATATAAAAAGAAATGAACCAGAGATGTTGATAAGTGCTTCGCTGAAGGTAGACAGGTGTGATCTGTGGCACATCTGGTCTGCACGAATCATCCTCCATCAGCGCTACGCGGATTGCTGTCGAACACCAGTGCTCTCTTCATTTCCTCCAGGTTCATGCTGAGTCGAGACACTGGGTCTGGGTATTCTTCTCTCCTCTCCTACCTCTCTTTTGCTTGTTTCTTCTTTCTTCCCTTTAGTGGTAAATAACAATTTCTTACCAAAAAAAAGGGGGGGGGGTGTTCTCACTTGGTTTGACTTGCTTCTTTTGCTGTGTTTAGGGTGGGGAGGGGAAGAAAAGTTCTTCTGGGAACACAAAAACACATATACGTATCCCGTGTCCAAATGGGCAGTGTACCCCAGCTACTGTGAGAGCTGCTCTCGTACTTACTATGACTGAGTTGGGAAGAAAGGCAAGTTTGCTCTGGCAGTGAGTAGGGGAGGTCAAGGGGTCCACTCATTTGTCCCATTTTATATTGCCCAGATTCCTGGCATGTTCCCCTAATGCCCTGTGTTATTTTCCTCTGTACATATTGCATTGTGAAAGATACCAAGGTAAACATATTTATCTTGCTGTGATTTTAAAGATTTCTTCTGGCAGGAAGCTCTTACAGAGCTGTAAAAAGAAAAAGGAAAGCTTGTATTACTGCCACATGACTTAGAACAGCAACAGAATACCTCATGTCAATTCATCCTGGGGTGTGTGTGTGACAGGTGCTCATGGCTAGAGAGGGAACAGAAAAGGGAAAACAAAATGCATGGTATGTGTTGTGTCTTACTACTGAAGTTGCATTTACAAATCTCACATTCTGCTGGAAGTGGGAAGGGATCTGACCACCAAGCTCTCCTTGCTGGAAGGTAGGACAATAAAGAAGTAGATGCCACTCAAAGTTCAAGGTAGGTTTTCCATGTAGAGGACTGAGTAGTTGGCATGGTAACAGGACAAGGGTACTCTGTGAAGTTGGTCATGAACTGAGGAAGGTACAGACCTAGGGGCCTCCTTCATCCTTTTTGTCATGTGTAAACATGCTAACTTGATGTATATAATTCCCCTAGGCCTGAGAAAACATGTACTTTTCCCCTACTGAATGCTGCCTCTTTAATAATTCTGGTAAGTCTTGTTGTGGGGGCGGGGGGGGGGTGGAGGAAAAAAAAGGAATGAGCTATCAAAACTTCATTCTCTTCACCTGACTGGAGAAGGAAAAAGAGCTTAGAGATTTTTTATTCTGGCATAACTTGGGACTCAGGTAGTAAGTGTAGTAGATTGAATGGCTGGACTTATTTCCTCTACTTTTTTTACGGCATTTATTCTGTATGAAGGAGTAAAATTTATTTTACTAACAGTAACCTAACCACCTGAGAGAATTTAGATTTAATCCTATATATAATAAAGAGCTAATGTGCTAATTAGACTGGACGCAGAATGACTAGAGGGTGGGGGGCAGTACTGCAAGGCAGCCCTGGCTGCGAGGGCCTCCTCTTGCACGAATTCGTGCATCAGGCCTCTAGCAAAGAATGTGTCTACAAGGTCAGACTGCTCGATGGCTGTTCACCGGCTGCTGCTTGGAAACGCACAAGGATCACAGGTAGAGTCACTTTTGATGGTTTGTAGGTAAAGAGTGTCCAACACTCAAGGGAGTGTTGGGTCCTGTTTCTAGAAATGTGAGGAGGCAGTCTCAGAATGGGGAAGGAAATGAAGGAGCTGAGATTATAGTAGATAATTACTGAGGGCACAGGGAGTTAGTGAGAAGCACCTGTATTGATACCTGTGAACTGGGCAACATTTCACCTCTTTAGACACATTTGCCTGATGAGTAATCTTTGCCTGAAAGGGTGGTAGGAGGTTAGAATCACCGGGCAAAGCCTAGCCCATCATGCAGATTCTTCAAACAAATTTATTAAGAGCCTGTATGTGCCTGGCCCCCTTTTTGTTCGTTTGTTTTGTTAGTGTAAACAGGACAGTCCCAGCATTTATAGAGCTTACATTCTGGTGACAACCAAGTGGTGGTGGTTGTTAATTTGAGGAATGCCTAAATAAAATGGAATTAGAATGCCAAGGACAGACAAAACCCTGCATCTGATTTATGCAAAAACGCAAGTTCGTCTATTAGGGAAAACCTTGCTTCCTGTTGATAAAGGGTGCGTGGAGGCCTGGGCCAGCAGAGCTGAATGTTCTCAGTCTGGCGTCAGCCTTTGCTGAGGAGCTGCACTGTTCAAACCTCACCTCCGGACCGAGTCTGTCTCTGCCCTTGTTCATTTTCACATGGCGGCCTCAGCGCGGAGCCCTCTGTGCGTTAGTATTTAATGGCCTCTCCCACAGCCTTTCCTAGCTAGTCTGACCTCCTACCCATGTTTCCCTAGTTAGTCCCTTTGGGTCAGTTCGCTTGCATCGGTTCCATGTTTTCCTGTGGACAGTGAGGGGTTGCCGAGCACTTCCCTCCCCCACTTGTCTTCCTTTCCGTCCTCTGGATCATAACATAGATGTCCTTGCTCGGGTGTTTACGCTTCATCTGAACCTACCTCGAAGCACCATCAGGCTGGTGGCCAGCATCACCCAGACCTCTTGCAGGCCGCCGGGGCTTAGCGGGCCGTGGCTGTGGAGAGGGCCATCGCTGTGGCTGGGCTCCCGTCCTGTCAGTTTCGGTCCTGTCACTGTGTAGTTCCCCGTCTCTGGTTCACGAGAGAATCGGGATCCGGGAAGGGTTTCAGAAATCATCTAAATGTCCTTTTGCATCACCTCAACATATTTTGGCCTCCAAGTATCTTAGCATAATTCATTGCCCAGATAAGTTTTCTTAAAAAAACATTTGAGTGGTGGTGATGATGATGATGATGATGTACATTAGCATCAGTAAGTAACTATGGAATCTACTGTTTGTCGCTGGGAATGCAAATAAGCCTGCCTTGAAGGGACGAAATCCAATCCAGAGACAGTTAAAATAGCTTAGTCACCTTGGACTTGGTCTCGTCTAAAAGCTATCTGGGGGGTGAGTTAAGCAGTTCAGCCTAAGTTAAAATCTGGGCTTTGGGATAGATCTGATTTTTATCCCTCACTTACTACTAGCTGAGTGAATTTATACAAATTCTCTGTGAGCCTGAGCTGTCACATGGCAAGAAGAGTGGCTTTCTCAAAAGATCATGACGATTAACTGAAGTGTCACTCAGCACAGTGCCCGGCACAGGAAGCACTCAGTGAATCGTAGACATTGTTTATTGATTCTGTTACCGGTCTGGCCTCATTTCATCTTCCAAAAGGAACCTTATTTCCACACTTGGTGAGCATCCACATGTGCCAGCTGTGGTGCTTCTGTATCAGAACATGAATGCTAGGTCACAAGGAACAATGAACTTGTACCCCCATTCTGTTCTTAAGGCTTGTGCCTGGGCTGTCCGATACTTAACTTGGTCAGTGCATGAAAGGTTCCACTAGTGAGTGAAGTCAACTGGAACACTACTAAATAGTGCCAGGTTAAAGTAACTTAGGTTTTCTATCAGAGACCATGAAAAGCCATTAAAACCAGATGGTGGTGCATCATGTACAAAATTCGTGCACTCAGGGAGGGGGGGTCCCCTCAGCACGGCCTGTGCCCTCTTGCAGTTCGGGAGCCCTCAGGGGATGTCTGACTGCTGTGGAGGCGGGAGAGGCGCCCAGCACCACGGCTGAGCACACCAGCGTGAGCCCGGCTTCTGGCTGATCTGCACTCCCTCTGTGGGAGTGCACTGACCACCAGGGGGCAGCTCCTACATTGAGCGTCTGCCCCATGATGGTCAGTGTATGTCATTGTGACTTATTGTTCTGCTGTCAGGCCAAAACTGGCTCTCCGACTTCCCCTGAGGGGCCCTGGATGGTGAGAAGGCACAGGCCAACCCGAGGGACTGCACCAATGCATGATCAGGGCTGGGGAGGAACATCAGAGGTTGGCCAGCTGGGAGGGACCAAGGAGGGCTCCAGGGCATGTTCAGCCCATCTTGCTCAGTCCTGATCATGGGTACCCCAGCAGTAAGCTAACCTACCAGTCAGAGAGTCTGCCCCCTGGTGGTAAGAGTACATCATAGCAACTGGCCGACTGATCGACTGCCCCCTAGTGGTCAGTGCACATCATAGCATGCAGTCAAGCGGCCTTAGCATATCATTAGCATGTTAGGCTTTGATTGATTACACAGCCTACAAGATGACCAGACACTTAGCATATTAAGCTTTATTTTATAGGATTATATAGGATTAGCATTTTAGATGGCGAGTGGCAGTATGGATTGGAGGCAGAGGCCATATTTTAGAGTTGATGGGCCATTTATTAGGCAACAGCTCAGTGCCAGGCCCTGCGGTTGGTGGGAGATGAAGATGAGTAAGACAGTTGGATCTCCAGGGGCTCATCAGTGAGGAGGCTATTGGGATGTTTTAAGTGAGATGATGACCTGGAGAACACCGAAAAGAAAGGAGTGAATGTCGGAAAGAACAGGTAGTACTTAGTAACTGGATGGGGGAAGGGAAAAAGGAGGGACCAAGGTTTAGACTAAAGTATGGACAGAAATACAGTCTCAGGAGGATGGGTTTGAGTTTGAGGGGCTGAAATCCAGTTGTCGATGGAAATGTTAAACTGAAACTTGGGAAGAGTTTAGAGCTGGAGAAGTTGATTTGTGGGTCAGCTGCAGGTAGGGGCAGGTAAGAGGGTGGATGAGAACTTGGGAGAGAGAACACGCGGAAAGATGGAGGGGGAATGAGTCTTGGGGAATGAATCCCCATATTTGAGAGGAGGAAATATAAGCATAGAAGGAGAGCAAAGAAGTCAGAAAGGCAGAAAAAACGGGGAACACAGCCACAGAAGTCAGTGGAGGTGGGAGTTGATCGGGGAGAATGGACAGGAGTGCTGTAGGGAGCCAGCTCCAAGGAAGACATACCAGGAAGCAAGGAAGGGAAAGACCCCTCCACCCAGACTGACGTAGAGCATCTGGGTTGGCCACTAGCCACCGAAGAGGAGGAAAACATTTGTTAAAAGGCTCTGGGCCAGGTTTCTGGTTTGGGTGTGTGTGTGATTTATACCCAGTTTTCTTAAAGTTAAAAAGTAATTATTTGAAAGTTCATAAAGAATAAT
Organism: Antrozous pallidus; assembly: GCA_027563665.1. NCBI lineage: Eukaryota > Metazoa > Chordata > Mammalia > Chiroptera > Vespertilionidae > Antrozous > Antrozous pallidus. The sequence continues at coordinate 39,997,404 of CM050527.1, forward strand.
AGCAGTGCCCTACTATCCTCCTTAGGCTTATTCCTCAGAGACCATCACTCTCAATTCTTTGAAATGTTTCACCATATTTCTAAATAATATGCTCATGTTACCACTTTTTGATGGTAAAGTTTAGATATTATCTATTGAGTTTGATTGAAGATGAGGATTTGACCCTGTCACAGGCCTCCTGAGAGCTGATCTACCGATTCTATTTGTCCTGTAAAGTTTCCTCCCAGAGCCTTTTCCCCTTGCTCTCTGCTGGACTCATTGCTCTTTGGGACCCTTTTCATTCTAGAATTTCCCTATCTTCTTCTCTGTTAGGTTCCTTGTTTCCGGGATCCCATTTTACCCACTCTGCTGACTCACTCTCTAGTTTTCCTGAAGCACATTCTCTGGCAGCTTCCTAATAAAGATCACATAGAAGACGAGTTTGGAGCCATTGCTTGTCTGATGGCCTCTTTATTCCTTCCTCACATTTAATCGGTGGCTTGGTTGGGCATAGAATTCTAGGTAGAATAGAATTTCTCTCTGCAAGGCTTGCCCCTGTGTGCATGTAGGAGCAGAGTCGCCCTCTGCTGGGCAGGTGAGGAAGCTGTAGGTACAGTTGAGGCTGGAATGGTCATATTCAGCCTGTGCCCAAGTAACAGCGGGGAGCAGAGGGGAGCAGATCTGTAGGGATGAGAGGCTTTGCTGCCTCAGTGAGATGGAGGCAGGATCTTGGCTTCTGCTGGCTTTCTGGATTTTGGAAACAAACTCGTGAAGGCGGCTATACGTCCTGTTCATTGCCTCCCCACCCCCACCCTCCCTATCTATCGCAGCTTGAATGGGTTTCTGTTTCTTACAACTAAATGGTCTTAAAGCAACCGTCCATTTTATCTCAAATCTCTGTCGCAGCCTGAAGGCTCAGTGCCCGTGTTTAGATCAACAGCCACATGCCTGAGAGAGCGCCGTTGGGAAATGGAGCCCCGGCCCCCCCCCCCCCCCCCCCCGCATTTACTCGCCCTGGCCAGTGAGTGGCATCAGACAAGTGTTTTTGCCTACTGGTGACCCCATCAGTGTCAGTAAAATTGGGATGGCCACCTCAGTAAGGTTTTTTGAAGTTGAAGACAAAATGAGATTACCTTAGGAAAGCAGCACTGGCCAGTGGGGGAGAAGGGGCAGGATTGGTAACGGGAAGGACTCTTCTCTTCCTCAAGGAGACTGCCTGGTCAGCGCCTGAATACCTGCTGTCCCAGCTGTTGACCCTGCTGGGGCCCTGTCTGTGGATTTAGGGGTGTTAGGAGCTCACCTGTGACTGAAACGGAGAAAAAATGGCCTTGAAGGAGGATTCCTGACGCCTGGCTTTTGGCACAACACTGGTAGGTCCCACTGGCCGATGGCGTGGCTTCGTTTATGGTGAACACCAGCTGAGATGATCTTTCACTGACACCATCCGTCTCAGGAGAGCGTTTCAGTCTCAGCTGTTCCAAGCTGGTCTCAGGGGAACAGTCCGAAGGCGTGTCCTTGCACAAAAACACCACGGCCCCCTCAGCTTCTTCATTCTTATGCCGCAAGGTACAGATTAAGCTTAGTCGCCTTTCTTGTTGGGAAGCTGAGCTGAGGATTTGCATGCATCCTGAAATGGGAAGGGAAGAATTAGCCGTGGGAGGCTGGGAATACATGGCAAAGGAAATTCACTTCCATTTCTAAATGTTGAGGCAGAGATGGGGGTGAAAGGACAAAGCAGAGCTGACTGTCCTCCATCTTGTGGGGCTGGTCAGCCTAATTTCCCTTCCCGTCCCTATCTAGGAGTGGCCACAAGGGTGCCAGGAATGTCCTGACTCCCCCAACCACTGCCTGAGCGGACCAGTGCAGCCCCAAGGACATGGCTTAGGTCCTAATAAGGCATAACCAAAGTACTGGTCACTTCTGATTCTTGTGCTGTGAGACCCCGCTGAAAAGCCCTGACCTAATAAGGCTATCTCTGTAACCCACGTCACTTCCCTTGGACCACCCAAATGACCAGCCCTTTACAACCTGTTGTTCTTGCTGGGCTCGCTCTCGCCTCGCTGCTGTGCCAGACAGGGGCTGGGGCCAAACCTGGGTTTGAATAAAGGTTCTTTGCTTTTGCATCGGGCGGCTCCCTGGTGGTCTCTGGGGATCTGAAATCTGGGCGTAACGGGCTGGCCCAGAGACAATAAATGCCTCCTCTTAGGAGTTGTCTGTGAGCTACGCCGTGTCTGATGGCGACCTGCAGCCCCAGCCACGCACTTAGGAGGAATGGTTTGTTTGACCTTTACTGTCCGTCTGGAACCTCCAGGCCTTTGGCTTAAAGTGCCTGCTGACCGCACCTCATCCTGGATGCAGCTCTAGACAGGTGTTCCCATCTTCTAGATGGACAATTCTGAAGCACAGAGTGGTTAAATGGGTTTTCAGAGATGGCAAATGTGGTACCTGGGTTTCGTGAATTTAGAGTTTTATGAGCCTGTAGGAACCTCAGCGGGAGGGCCAGTTTGCCAGGCTCTTTGCAGCACCCGGCATAGACCCAGTGTCTGATGGGTGCACGATAGGGGTCTAACAAAGAAAAGGAAACTGTCACCCGTGCATCGGCATCAAGAAGACGGGTCCCTTCCTCACTAGGGAAGGAACCATGGGAGCCACCCCCTCAGGAGCCCAGGTTCCCCGGTGGCTGCTCTGCCCTGGGCCTTGGGCTGTCCTCACCGCCACGCTGGATGTCCACAACGGCCAGCAGGGTGGCCAGGGCCAAGCAGCCGCTGCCGGGTGCCATCGGCGTCCTGCAGGTTGTCAGCAGCTCAGCGACTCGAAGCAAGTGGCGCTGCTGTGTCCTCGGCCTCGCTTTCCTGACGGCGCCGTGCAGGCTCCACGGCCCTCCTGGCAGGGCCCGGCTTCCGTCGGTGACTGATGGAGGTGGAAGGCTGGTGGAGAGAGACACGAAAAGCTGTGTTTTCAGATTTTTTTTTTAAAGTTAAATTGGATTTCTGGGTCAAAGAATATGAACATTAAAATGTCTGTAATCAAATTCCTCTCTTAAAACGTAGTTGATATTCAGATGTTTAGCAATAATATTTGAAAATCTGCATTTCTTTATGCACTGGCCAGCACTAGACATTATATCTTCTAGATTTTGCTGATGTGAAGGATGAAAATTAGTTTTATTTGGCATTTCCATGATTGGTGAGAGTGAAGATCTCATCAGATGTCCATTGGTCATTAATGTTTCCTTCTGTATTAATTGCTTGTTCATAGTATTAGCATTTTTTAAACTCAACTTTCAGAATTTTTTTCTGTATGAAAGATATTAACTTGTCTGCCATTTTAAAATTTAATTTAAATATGTTTTTACTGATTTCAGAGAGGAAGGGAGAGGGGGAGAGAATGATTGACCGGCTGCCTCGTTACACGCCCCACACTGAGCACTGCGCCTGCACCCCGGCCTGCGCCGTGACCGGCTGCCTCGTTACACCCCACACTGAGCACTGCGCCTGCACCCCGGCCTGTGCCGTGATCGGCTGCCTCGTTACACGCCCCACACTGAGCACTGCGCCTGCACCCCGGCCTGTGCCGTGACCGGCTGCCTCGTTACACCCCACACTGAGCACTGCGCCTGCACCCCGGCCTGCGCCGTGATCGGCTGCCTCGTTACACGCCCCACACTGAGCACTGCGCCTGCACCCCGGCCTGTGCCGTGACCGGCTGCCTCGTTACACCCCACACTGAGCACTGCGCCTGCACCCCGGCCTGTGCCGTGATCGGCTGCCTCGTTACACGCCCCACACTGAGCACTGCGCCTGCACCCGGGCCCGCGCCGTGACCCGGAGTCAAACCGTAACTCCTGGCTCAGTGGCTGACCTTTTTTTAAACAAATATTTCCTCACAATGTGTTGCCTCTTTTTTCCCCCATAGGAGAAATTTATATTTGTATCTTTAAAAAAAATCATCTATGTTTTCAGTGTTAAAGTTTCCCTCAGGCTCAGAGGATAATTTTTTTCATATATATGTATGTATACTTATTAAATATTTTTAAATGTTGATTTAAAAATGCATTTTATTGAGTTTTCACAGAGAGGAAGGGAGAAGGATAGAGAGTGAGAAACATCCATCAGCTGCCTCCTGCTCACTCCCACTGGGCATGTGTCTGCAACCAAGGCACATGCCCTTGACCGGAAGGGAACCTGGGACCTTTCAGTCCGCAGGCCAACACGCTGTCCCCTGAGCCAAACCGGTTAGGGCTAAAATACTGATTTTTAAAGGGAGCTGCTCTTGCGTGCTCACACACACACACACACACACCCACCGGGAACGGCCCACAACCTGGGCATGTGCCCGATGGGGAATGGAACCGTAGCTTTGGGTGCAGAGGCAATGCTCAGGATTTGAGCCACACCGACTGGGGCTCTGCCAATATTTTTATTGTTTTACCTTTTACGTTTATGTCTTCTAGTCCTAGCCAAGGAAATTTTATTGCCATGTCAAGACAAACCCAAAATGAATAAAAACCAAGACCAAGAAAATACCTGAATTTTCATCAGTAGGGAAATGAGTGATAAATTTTGACCCATCCATATGGTAGAATATTATTAAAAAATGAGTTCTACCTTTTTATGGACCTGAAGGGATGTGTGTCCATAATATACCATTATGTCAAAAAAGACATTTCTGAGTTATGTATATAAAGAAATACATTTTTATTTTTAAAATCCTCTGTAGATGTTTAAAAATATATTTAAATACTTTTCTAGTGTATAACTTCTTGCCTAGATAAGTACATTCACAGGGTTCAGGTTTCAGAGAGGGGCATGCAGTTAAAAGTTTCCTTGCGGCTCCCATCCCCGAGTGACCTACTCCCCTTCCCCACAGCCACCCAGTGTTGCCTGGCGTGGTGGCTCCACCTACAGATAACCTGTGCATATGTGAGCAGTTCCGTATTCCCCCCTCTTAAAAAGCCAATGACAAGAATGATGGCACACAATACACTCTGTCCTACAGTTTGCTTTTTTCACTTGCCAGTATTTTCTGGAGACCGTTCCATATCAGTACAGGAAAGTTGCTCACAGTAGTCTTAATTATGCAAATGTATCGATACAGATTCTTGTTAGTGAGCCTTTTGGTTATTCCCAGTCTCTTCCAAACCCTACTGCAGTGAACAGCCATGCACATACTTCATCTGCACACGAGGAGTCTCTGGAAGTGGCACTGCGTGCCCAGGGGCATGTGCGTTTGCCGTTCTGCGTGGCGCTGCCATGTGTCCTCCGGAGGCTGCGTTCCGGTGCCTCCCCGCCGGCCGGCTGCCCGGAGAGTGGGTCCGGGGGTTCATGACTGATTTGTGGGAGCGCTTCTGTGTTCAAAAACGAGGCCTTTGTGATGGGAGGTAGAATACTTTTCTGGTTCGTCATCTGTGTTTTCTATGAATTTTTTTCATGTCGTTAAACTGATCACTCTTCTTTTACTTTGATGGCTGTCCGGGTGTGTGACAGGCATGCTGTGCAGGCCTTCTCTTCCCAAATCAAAACACTCTCCTATGGTTTCTGCCGGCACTTTTATTTTTTCATATCTTGCGTTAATATTTTTGGTCTGTATGGAATTGACTTTGGTGGAAAGTATGAGGTGCAGACCTAATGTGAATTTTTTCAAGCTAACCACCGGTGATTCCAGTACCTTTATTTGAGTAGAACTTCTTTTCATCATTCACTTGAGATGCATTGGCATATACACTTGTGTATGCATGCCTGTTTCTTTACATTTATTGAGTTTGTATACATGCCTGACCAATGTTAGTAGATTTATATTTTAATTCTTAGAAAATAATGTATAGACTTGATAATGTTTTATTTTAAAATGTTTAATCATTTTTTGTAGATTTAGAATGGTTGCCACCCCTAAATATGTCCATTTGGAATATCGCTCATTTTAGGCTGGCTAATTCCAAGGGGAATCTCCATCCGTAAAGGCGTTTTCCTCACTGGCCCAGGCTCCCTTCACTATCTGTGGAGAAGGCTTGCACGTAAATTTGCAAACAGTCGAAACCTCGGTTACTGTGCTTTTCCATGACGGACTCTAACCCAGCATCATCTTCTGTCTTTAGCTGAAGGTGGTATTAAAGGTGCTGGCTTGCACCACTTGGGGGAGTTATCCCGTATCCAGGAGTTGAGCATATCATTGAACTTTAATTTGTTTTCCCCTCTAATCTGTCTTGTGTTCATTTGGTTATTAGACCGCCAGCCAGAAGAACCGTGAAGGGTGGAGGATGATATTTCCTCCTTGACAGGTCTATATAGGGTAGGGCAAAAGTAGGTTTACAGTCATGAGTACACAAAACAGTTTGTTGTTATTTATTAATTGTATATTTTCCATATGAACAACTGTACACCTACTTTTGCCCCACCCTATATGTTTATAGATCACAGAGGATGGAGTACAAAGGTACATGGCAAATTGTTTATATTTTTACCCTCAGAGGTGTGTTGTGAGGGAAGTGGGAAAACCTATTCATTTTCATTAGACCACTCAAGGCCTGGTGCATGAAATTCGTGCACTAGGGGTGGAGCAGAAAGGCAGGCCAGGACCCCTCGCTCCTTAACACCTGGCTCGCTGCTCCTTAGCGCTGCCGCCGAGGTGGGAGAGGCTCCCGCCACCGCCCCTGCGCTTGCCAGCTGTGAGCCCAGCTTCTGGCTGAGCCGCACTCCCCCTGGGAGTGCACTGACCACCAGGGGCCAGTCTTGTGTTGAGTGTCTGCCCCCTGGAGGTCAGTGCACGTCATAGAGACTGGTCGTTCTGGTCCTTCCGCCTTAATGGTCGCTTAGGTTTCTATTATATAGATTTTAAGTTATTTGACTTGCTAAGATGAGCTTGTAATACTTTGATAATTAAAAGAGTGAATACAGAATATATATGTGTGAATGTATATATCTGTACCTACTTATCTTTGTCTGTCTATACACATAACACATTTGGAAATGTCAGAATGTAAGATATTCACCTTGATAAAGGTATGGGGAGTTTAGGGACCAAAGGGACTTATGGTATGTGTTTTATATACTACATATTTTTTACAATGAAAGTTTTAAGAAAAAAACCTAGCCAAACTAATCTGAGGATAAAATTTTAAATGTGTGTTTGTGGGACAGAACTAAAATGTTGGATGATAACATGTAAAAAGAATCGAGAAGGCAGTCAGAATTAAAGTTCTAAGGTAATTTCCTTAAAACTGAATGCATAGCCTTGGAGGCATTAAAGACTTTCAAAGAGATGTGTGGGCACAATGAGTTAATTTTCAGATCCTTAATGTACAGTGGCATTTCTTCCTGAAATGGATTTGCCTGAGAAGATGCCTGTGTTGGAGGCCTCCTGCTGGTTCTCCTTTCCCACCTTCACTTTCCCACCTTAGAAACGAAAGGCAAGACCCTCACTCTTCCTGGCTCTTCTCTGGGACATTGTCAGGGAATCCCAGGGATGATTTGAATTATCAGGCCTAATTGAAGTTAAAAAATCCATTTGTAAACAAGTGGTTTTGAATTCGTGGTTTTTAACACATTGAAGAGATGGCTAATGGAATTGTTAGCCAGGGACAGACTGGAATTTCCCAGGGTCCATTTCCCTCTGCCTCCTTTTCTGAGAAACCCTCCTGCCCACCTCCACTGGCTTTTAGCAGGGAACATGCCTGCCTGCCAGGAGACATTCCCCAGCCTCCTTTATAATGAGGTGTTGCGGTGTGGCTGCTTGTCAATGTAAATTCAAGTAAAAGGAAGTGGTACTGATTGTAATTAACCTAGTTATTAATGTTAACAGAGCAAAGAAAGTCAATATTCTGATCACATCTAATATTCATTCCCAGCAAAATTCCACGTGAAATGGCAATGTCAATGTAATAGAGAAGTATATATCTCAAAATTCTAGTGTCATTTAATGATAAAATATAAGGTTATTTCTTTTAATACAAGGAGCCAGGTAAAGATGCTCCCTACTACCTCTGTTATCTTACAGTGTTCTGGGAATGTTAGTCATTGCATTTATACAAGAGGGTAAAGTGAGGGATATAAATATTAGAACTCTTGAGGCAAAATTACTATTATTTATACATGATATAATGTACACCTAGAAAACCCAAGAGAATTAAGAATATTAGACGAAAGGTAGAATATATGAATAGACTACACAAAAAAGCAAATGCAATGAAAAGTTATTCGTCTTACTGGTCAAATTTTTTAAAATTCAGAGTTCAGAATTTCAGAATTACCATTCAATAGATGAACAAAAAAAAATTGATAAATCCAATTCTAGTAAGGGTATGAGGAAATAGGTACAGTCATTTACTCTGAATGAAAGTGTACCCTGCACCTTTGAACCCATGTTACGGAAGTAAAAGCAGGAGTGTGCTGAAGAATAGGTCTGAGGCTATTCACCGCAGCAGTGATTATAATACCAAAAAATTAGAAAAGTGAAGACCCATTGGTTAGAGAAGGGTTGAGTGAATTATGGCATATCCATAGTATGAATTATTATGTAAGTGCAACTTACATCAAATAATGTGTAAAAATAGAAAAAATAAAATTTCATAAGGAATCTATAATCATAAAAGCGTAATATGCTAATTAGGCCGGACAGTGGACCGACCTCCTGGTCATCCTTCCAGATGAGCTGTGCGAAGCCGCGTTTGCGAGGGCCGAGCCCCTTGCCCAAATTTCGTGCATCGGGCCTCTAGTTCACTTATAAAATGAATACATAAAATAACTCTTCATACAATCGATAGAAAATATGATAGAAGGAAAAATCCCACACATACGTAGCAACAACAATAAAATACCCGTAAAATGCCCAAGAATTTAAAATGGGTTTAAAATGTAACAAGATTGCTATATGGGACTATAGGATAAACATAAAGTGCTATTAAGGAACATAAAAGAAAATGTAAATGCAGACAATTGCTGATTTTCTCTATATTTACCTATAAATTTGTTACATCCTAATAAATCCAGCAGCAGCCCAGTGGTCTGGCCCCCAGTGCTTCTCCCCTAACCTTGACCTCTTGCCCCCCTCCTGTGGCCACACTCAGTGCTGCGCCCTGTCTCCCCCAGAACGTCCTGCTGACTCTTGAGACAAAGCTTTGGAAGCCCAGCGATAGGCTTTTGCACTGAGCACACGGAACGGAGGCTGACTAGTCCACGCAGCGTGACCAGCTAGAAGTCACAGCTGGGGTTCCAACTCCCAAGGTGTGCGGGTCCTTGAGAGTTTAATTTCCTTTGTCCCCCTTCTCACGCCCATCCAAGCCACTCAGGTTACAACACGAGGGCCGAGATGACGACGAGGAGGCCGAGTGCACCAAGCAGCCGGCAGGAGGGATCCGCAAAGGCTGCCGTTTGGCCACGGGGTTAGGCGCTGGCAGACGTTTGTGGCGCGGGGGGCCGGCGCGCCCGTGAAGACAGGTCGCGGAAGGCGGGGAGTGGGCTGGGACTTGCGCTTCCAGTCTCGGGCCGCACCAGCTGGCTGTGGGCCTAGGGGGAGGTCAAGTCCCTCCACTCGGCTGGTTCCAGGAGGGTGGGGGAGCCGGGGGAGCCGGGGGAGCCGGGGGCAGGGACTGCTTTCAAAAGGAGGGCGGCACCCAGGCTGGCCTGCTCTCGGGCGCTGACACGGGGGTGCTTCGGGGTGCCTGCGGCCTGGCTGGGCGTGTAAGTGTGTCCTGGGCCGCTTAGGGGGGCTGGGGGCCGGCGAGGACCGTGGGGAAAGGATGCTCCCCTGGAATCTGACCTTGGTGCCCGGCGGACCAGGCGCCGCTGGTTCTGCACTCTGACCGCTAGAGGGCGCCGCCTTCCAGTTGAAGCCCGAGATGCACCTCCACCCCTCCCCACAGTCCATCAGCCCCAAATCTGCAAAGTGCGATTCCTTGAGCCCCCGGGGGCTTGGGGGTGAGGGTGGGTGTGGGAAGATGCGCTCGGGTCGGCCTTGCGCGCGGCTAGCTTGCGAAAACCTAAACTAGTGGTGGGGCGTGGGGTGTGCAAGATCAGGTCTGGTGCGTTGATGAGTCCTGGGGAGAAGCCTTATTACAGTTGCATTCTGCCCTCCATGGCCCCCAAAGGTGGGGGGAGGGGAGCCTGGGGGCTTTCTGGCCCCCTCTCCCTCGTAAGACGTGGCAAACCCCTCATGGGGCAAGAATGAGGGTGCACGTTAGGCTGACACCCCCCGCTTCTGCCCTCCCCGAGGCTAGGCTGGCGGCCCAGGTCTCTCCTGGCCCCAACCTTTAAAGGGGAGGCACCTGGAGGCCTGGAATCAAATCCAGCGCTACCGACCTCGCGCAGCCGCACATCACGCGGATGTTGTGACACATACACGGTGCCTAAAGCGGGGCCGAGGTCCCCGGAGTGACTGCCGGTGGACAGCACCGCCAGCAGGAGGCGCCCACGCCAGCCCGGCCCGGGGCTGGGAAGTTGCCCGCTGCACCACACCCGTCGCAGATCTCCCACCAAATTAAAGGCGCCCGGGACCCGAGATGCACCTCCATTTGGTGTCACAACCCCGACGTCCTGGAGTAGAACCGTCCGTTGGTGACCCTCAGGGTCCGGAGGCCCTGGAGCCTCGTCTGCCCCCCCTCAGCACCCTGTCAGCACCCCCGAGCAGGCCTCACCTGCCCGCCCTGTGCCATGGCCCTTAGGGAGGACCCACAGGTGTGGACCCTCTTCTCAGAAGGACATTTAAAACGAGCAGAATGAAGCCAGAGGACAGCAGAGCGGGAAGAACGTGGGGGACAGGACGCCCGCGCTCCTCAGACCGGCCATCAGCCCGGAGCGGACGTGTCAGAGGGACGGCCGTCCAGCGTCTGGGGTCTGTCACAGCTGTGATGAGGCTTGACCTGCGTGTCCACTGATGGCCAGTTCTGGGGGGCACGCTGCCTGTGTTCGTATGGAAGGACAGGCCCTCATGCAGAGACTAGTGGACATGAAGGCGAACGTTTCCCCAAGTTCACAAACCCCTTGAACACCCATGGCCCCAGGTAAGAAGCTCTGCTGACAGCTTCCTCAGTTCACAACCAGGGAGCCCGAGGTCTCCCGATTCCTACCCGGGCCAGAGGTCTTCCGCCAACGGGCATAACTGAGCCCCATTCGTGTCACCCGGCGTTCCCAGGTTTACGCGGCCAAACACGCCGACACCCTGAAACCACCTTCCCCCCTTCACCCCCAGGGCACACATCTCCCTCAGAGGTGCCTGGCAGGGCCGGCTCCCAGCTCCCAGCCCATGGAGCCCAGTGGCTTGTCCAGGCTTTGAGGGTTCCAGTGGAGAGTTGATCAATGCTGGTAACTTACCTTTAGTAACCAGCTTCTTTTAAAAAAAAAAATGTACACACATCTATCTATCTATATCTATATATATCTATATCTATATCTATCGATTGACTTTAGAGAGGAAGAAAGGGAGGGAGAGATGGAAACATCAATGATGAGAGACACATTCACTGGCTGCCTCCCGCCCGGGGGATGGAGCCCGAAACCCGGGCCTGGGCCCCGACCGGGAATCGAACCGTGACCTCCTGGTTCACAGGTCGATGCTCATCCACTGAGCCCTGCGGGCTGGGCGTAACTGTCTCCTTGTTGTCGACAAGAATGACCTTGGTGACTTGTCCCCCGAGAGTACTGACCAGCACAGAGCGCAGGAGGGTTTAGAGCCGGAGGAAGGATGTCGGTTCTCACCCCGGTTCTTCCCCACGCGGGGAAAGGGTCCGAACGCCGAGCCCCTGACAGGAGAGCGCGCTTCCCTTTCCTGGGCCCTGAGAGAGGGGCGGCTCCTGGGGGCCTGGAGCCGGCCCCCACCCGCTCCGGCAGGCCCGCCCTTACCTTCACAGAAGCCGCGCTGCTCTGCTGGGGCCGGCGGGCAGGCGAAGGCGCTCGCGCTCGCTGCTGCTTCGTCTGGTTAAACCCTCTCGCTTCCGGCCCGCTCTGCCTTCATCGCTGGTGCCTGTGATCTTCGGAAACCACAGAATGGGCTTTGTGTTTTTTAAGCAGTCAGGGGTCTTCCTGCTTCTCCTCCCCGCCCCTGACATGTTCTCTCCTCCCTCTGCTGCTGCTTCCTTCCCGCTCCCTGTCTGTGTGTGAGAAACGGACGAGGGGGCTGCGAGGGCCGAGAAGGCCACCCTGGAAATGGGCTCCTCACCTTGGGGGCCACAGGCTGTCACTGGATAGTTGGGGGGATAAGACTGACCTCGGGGTAACCGGAGACACGAGGACATTCTGTGTCTTCAGTACAAAGAAAGGCGCCCAGTCTTGTCCCGAGAGAAGGCTTGGCTTTGGAGGGGGACGTCGAGGGCAGGGCATGATCCAGGGAGACGGGGAGGTGGGGGGCGGGGGGGGGGGCAGGTGGCCCTGGACGGAGCATGAGCGGGGCATGACCTGTGACCCCTCCCCATGTCTGTTCTGTCCTCCCCGGTGCTCAGTGGCTGGGAGACGGTGGGGCTCTTCCTGGGTTCCGGGATGGTGCCCTTTGGCAGAAGAGGATTGACTTGGATCTAACTCCCGGGACCCACTGGGCTCAGTAGGGACCCCAGTGCAGACACCTGTCCCAAACGCCAGCCCGTGCTGGGGCCCGGGGCCCGAGGGCTGCCCTGGGGGGGGGGGGGCTGCCTGACCTGAGCCCCTCTCCCCGTGTGGAGGGCCGCTCCGCGCTTCCTGTGGCCCTCAGCAGGTGCTCACCCCCTCCCCAGTGCTGTGGGGGGGGGGGCAGAGAGGGGACATCTGCTCCCCAAACCGCTCAGCTCCCCCAGCGGGTAAGTGGATCCAGGAGCCGGGAGGGGGAACGTGTGGGGAAGGGGCGGGAGGGCTTTCGCTCCATTTAAACGCCCCCCCCCTCGGGGCTGGTCCCCGCGGCTCACAGGGCGCCTGGCCGCGTAGACATCAACTGCCAAGCGGCCCGGCGTCTGGTACCCGGGTCCTTATCGCTGCCCCTAAATGGTCACACGCGTGAGCTCTGTTCTCGTCACCCGGAGGCTGGCTGCCAGGAGCACGAGGGAGCTGCAGCCGCAGGCGCTGTCGGCGCGGAGGGGGGCGCCTGTGTTCTCACTTGAGAGTGCAGCACTCTCACCTTTCTGCAAAGACCTCGGGGCTGGAGCCGGAAACGAGCGGCTCCCAGCCTCTGTGCACGCTGTCCAGCTCCCAGCAGGTGCAGTAATTCAAATGCTCCCCCCGCCCCCCCCCCCCCGCCAGCATGCGTGTTAGGGACCGTGTGGTTGGCATGACTGGGCTCTGCAGGAGAGCTCGCTTTGGGGAGAGTCTCCTCCCAGAGTGCTCCCAGGGCCTGAGCACCCGAGAAAGGAGAGGAGGAGGGGGAGGAGAGGAGGAGGGGAGAGGGGAGGAGGAGGGAGAGGAGAGAAGGAGGGAGAGGGGAGGAGGAGGGAGAGGGGAGGAGGAGGTAGAGGAGAGGAGGGAGAGGAGAGGAGGAGGGAGAGGAGAGGAGGAGGGGAGAGAGGAGGAGAGGAGGAGGGAGAGGGGAGGAGAGGAGGGAGAGGAGGAGGGAAGAGAAGAGGGGAGAGGGGAGGAGGAGGGGAGAGGGGAGGAGGAGGGGAGAGGGGAGGAGGAGGGGAGGAGGAGGGAGAGGGGAGGAGGAGGGAGAGGGGAGGAGGAGGGAGAGGGGAGGAGGAGGTAGAGGAGAGGAGGGGGAGGAGAGGAGGAGGGAGAAGGGAGGGGAGGAAGAGGGAGAGGAGAGGAGGAGGGAGAGGGGAGGAGGAGGTAGAGGAGAGGAGGGGGAGGAGAGGAGGAGGGAGAAGGGAGGGGAGGAAGAGGGAGAGGAGAGGAGGAGGGAGAGGGGAGGAGGGGGAGAGGGGAGGAGGAGGAGGGGGAGGAGAGGAGGAGGGGGAGGAGAGGAGGAGGGGGAGGAGAGGGGCTGTGGGTGTGCCGGACACAGGTCTCAGGGACAGAGTGACATTTGAGTTGAGCTTTGGAAGAAGGCAGGATTCCAGACGGCCAGGGTGAGGTTTCTCCGATCTAAGAACAATACGAACCAACAGGAACAGGGACCTGGGCTGTTGGGAAGCAGTGCAGCCGGCGTGGCCGGGCCCCAGAGTGCTGGTGGGTCTGCTGGGGGCCGCCGCTGGCCCCAGCCCCCCAAACATCCTGGCAGCCATGGCTGTCTAGGTACCTGAGTCCGATGAGACAGTTTAGAAATGGACATATTGTTTCCAAGATCTTACTGGTTAATGTTCCACATTAAAAGGAACTCTGGCTGGATGTCAAATCATATATTAAAACATATTTTATTGGGTTCAGAGAGGAAGGGAGAGGGAGAGAGAGACATCAATGATGAGAGAGAACCATTGATCAGCTGCCCCTGCTCGCCCCACACTGGGAGGAGCCTGCAACCCGGGCCTGTGCCCTGACCGGAATCGAACCGTGACCCCCTGGTTCATAAGCTGATGCTCAGCCCCGGGGCCACGCCGCCGGGCGACACCCCATTTTTTCAGACTCTGTGGAACTGTGGGGCTCAGCGGGGGGATGGGCACAGCCGGTCTGAGCTGCCAGGTGCAGAGGCTTCTACGCCAGCAGTTCTCACCCCTGAGCCGGTATCGGGACCACTTTTCCGATCCGCTAGGTTCCTGGCGGGGTTTGTATTCTTTTTAAAAATATACATTTTATTGATTTTTTTTTACTGGGAGGAAGAGGGATAGAGAATTAGAAACATCGAGAGAGAAACATCGACCAGCTGCCTCCTGCACACCCCCCACTGGGGATGTGCCCACAACCAAGGTCCATGCCCTTGACCGGAATCGAACCTGAGACCGATGCTCTATCCACTGAGCCAAACCAGTTAGGGCGGGGTTTGTATTCTTAACATCTTCCCTGGTGCTGCCACTTCTGTCATGTGCCTTGCAAAGCCGACTATGCCCCCCTCTGTGCCCCCTGCTCTCCCTCTGTGCCCCCTCTGTGCCCCCCTCTGTACCCTCTGCTCTCCCTCTGTGCCCCCCTCTGTACCCTCTGCTCTCCCTCTGTGCCCCCCTCTGTACCCTCTGCTCTCCCTCTGTGCCCCCCTCTGTGCCCTCTGCTCTCCCTCTGTGCCCTCTGCTCTCCCTCTGCAGTGGGGTGCAGCTCCTCACCCCAAGGCACCCGCTCTCGGTTGCACACCCCCAGGTGGTGACAAATGCCCCTCGTGCTGCTCGCCCACCTCAGCTTCCATCTGCTCCTCACCAGGCGAGGCCCACAGGCCCGCTTCTGGGCGCCGGGAGCGGGACCCCCACTCACGTGGCCTTGGGCAAGGCACCGAGCTTCCCCGTGGACCGGGGTGGGGGGGGGGGGGGACGAACGCACTTACACAGTGGGACTGACCGTCAGAGTGAATGGAACCGGGGAGGCAGTTAGCACGGTGCTCGGTGCTCGGCACAGTGAGCGGAGCGTCCCCCGCCTTCGTGCTGGCCCCCGCGCCCCGCCCACCGCAGGCTTCCCGCCACGGCCGCCCAGAGCCGTGCGGGTGCCGCTGCCCGTGGGGCCCCCGCTGCCCGCCCGCCCGCCCCCCGTGGCTCTCTGTGTGTGTTTGTGGGTGCTGGTGGGGAAAGCACCTCTGATCCCCGGTTTCGTTTGGGGTACAGCGCCTGTGGCTGGGAAAGCACATGAGAGGCGGGGAGGAGAGGAGGCGGGACTACCCCCCCCCCCCCCCCCCGGCCCTCCGCCGGTGCAGGTGCTTCCCCCGAGGGGAGCTGACTGGCTCAGACAAGATTCTCTGGACGGAAACCAAGCCTCGGGCCAGAGGCCACTTGGAGCAGAGCCGTGTAGGCATTTCCATCCCCGCCCCAGCTGCGCCCGCGGTGCCGGGTCACTGGCAGATCCTCTGGGGTGGGGGCGGCAGCTCCAGGGGTTCAGGGGTTTGAGTATCAGGATGACAGGGCAGATCTGGGAGGAAGGCCTGTCTGAGGCTCAGTTCTCACTTCCTGTCTGTAGTGAATGGCTCACAGGGATTATTGACCTCAAATTCCATCTTCCTCCTCCCCTTCCCTCCCCTCCCCTTCCCTCCCCTCCCCTCTTTCTTTCTTTCTTTCCTTATTATATTTCTATTGATTTCAGAGGGGAAGGGAGAGGGAAAGAGAGAGAGAAGCATCAATGATATTTTTATGATTTCAGAGAGGAAGGGACAGGGAAAGAGAGAGAGAAACATCAATGATGAGAGAGAATCGATGATTGGCTGCCTCCTGCACACCCCCGACTGGGGATCAAGCCCGCAACCCCGGGCATGTGTCCCTGACTGGAATCGAGCCCAGAACCCTTCGGTCCGTGGGCCTACGCTCTATTCACTGAGCCAAACTGGCTAGGGCTTCCAACTTTTTAAATAGAAGATGGAGAAGAAGCTGTCTGTCCAAGTCCCTGTGGTTCCCCGACAGTCTGTCCATCCCTGCTCACAGAAGACGCCAGTTCCCTGCAGCGGGCCTCCGGCCGGTGCCCAGCCCCGGCTGCTACCTCCTGCTCCACACTGGCC
The DNA here is from genome assembly GCA_027563665.1 of Antrozous pallidus. NCBI lineage: Eukaryota > Metazoa > Chordata > Mammalia > Chiroptera > Vespertilionidae > Antrozous > Antrozous pallidus. The sequence goes on from CM050527.1 coordinate 40,013,829, forward strand.
TGTGCGGGCCCGGAGCTTCAGGTGCGGCTGTCTGTCCTCTGGGCGCCGCCCCTCACCGCGCCCCAGGCCACACTGCGCCTGAGGACACACAGGGGCAAGGCCCCTCTCCCCTCCCCAAGGCCACCCTGCCTCCCAGACACTCACAGGCAGGGGGCCGGTGGCTGAGCCCCTCCTCCGCTGCCACCTCCTCCTCCACCTCCTCCTCCACTTCCGCCTCCTCCTCCTCCTCCGCCTCCACCTCTGCCCCTGCTGCCCCTGCTGCGCTCCATCCTTGGCCAAAGAGGTTAGGAAAAGGAGCCTCCCATACTTGCTCCCGGCCTCTGCGCACCCCCCAGTCCCCTCCCACCCGGTCCCCGTCTCCCCACACGGCGCCAGGAGCTCCCGCTTCCCGGGCCTGATTGTTTTCTTGTTTCATTCCAGCAAAACCACAGCGTGAAGCCAGGGCGTCTGCAGGATGGCCCAGGAGGAGAGGGGCCGAGAGCCTCAGGTGCACCTGCCACAGGCGGCCGCTCAGCCTTTGCGGAGAGGGGGGACCTTCTTTTATTTTTAGTGTGTTTTTATCGATGTCAGAGAGGAAGGGGGAGGGCAAGGGAGAAAGAGAGAAACATCAGTGGTGAGAGAGAACCATTGATCCGCTGCCTCCCGCACACCCCACACTGGGGATCGAGCCTGCGACCTGGGCATGTGCCTGACTGGGAATCGAACCCTGCCCTCCTGTTCACAGGTCGGCACTCAGCCCCGGAGCCACACCGGCCGGGCAGGACGGACCTTCTTGACTTCATTGTTTCCCCAAAGAAGGCTTTCTGACCACGGGGGTCATGAGAGGTCGGAAGCTCTTGCTCTGAGTGGGGGCCTCTCCTCCCCCATACCAGGCCTCGAGGGTTCTCACCCGCTTGGAGAGGGAAACCGGGACAGGGAGGCCTGATTCTTTGAATCAGAGACTTAACACTGTGCCCGCCAGGGCGTTTTCTTTCTTTGTTCTTATTCTTACAGTTTGATTGTTGTGCACACATTTTCTTAACAATCCCTGACTGTCTAGGCCAGGTCCAGCGACTGAAGACCCTTTAGAAGCCGTTGTATTGCCTAGAACAGTGATCCGCAAACTCATTAGTCAACAGAGCGGTTTGCCGGCCACTGGCCTAGAACTAAGGAATGCTGAAAACCCAGTCTGGAGCAACATGGGAAATGACATCTGTAGCAGGTTGGGAAATTCCGATCCAGTAGGTTATGGTGTTTCCTCTCTCTGGCAGCCGGGCGAGGCGGACCTGGCTGCTGGGCCACAGGAAAGGCCGAGAAAACGGGGTACAGACCACCCAAAACAAGCCCAGCCAATCCACCGCGTGTTCTGGTCCAGGTTTCACAGTTCAGATCCCCCGTAGTCAATGGTAAGCTGTCAAAAACGGGGTCACCGCCATGGTAAACCAGCAGCTATGCGAGCCTGGGTCACGGTGAAGCCGCGTCGCAGAAGACCGTTTGCTATTTGGCCACAGAGAGCAGCACTCAGTCCAACAGGTTGATCCATGTTCCAGTAGATTCCTTTCTGCTTTTGGAAGTTGGCTAAGTTCTCTGTTGATGTTCTTTTTTGAGAGTATCATCATCTGATTTGTGATGTCCATCTTGAGCCGCATGCTCTCCCCGCAGCCCCTCATGCTTGCTCTGGCTTCCTCGCCCTAAGGCTCACCGCAAACGCCCTAAGGCTCACCGCAAACGCCCTAAGGCTCACCGAAAACGCCCTAAGGCTCACCGCAAACACCCTAAGGCTCACCGCAAACCCCCTAAGGCTCACCGCAAACCCCCTAAGGCTCACCGCAAACCCCCTAAGGCTCACCGCAAACGCCCTAAGGCTCACCGCAAACCCCCTAAGGCTCACCGCAAACGCCCTAAGGCTCACCGCAAACGCCCTAAGGCTCACCGCAAACGCCCTAAGGCTCACCGAAAACGCCCTAAGGCTCACCGCAAACACCCTAAGGCTCACCGCAAACCCCCTAAGGCTCACCGCAAACCCCCTAAGGCTCACCGCAAACCCCCTAAGGCTCACCGCAAACGCCCTAAGGCTCACCGCAAACCCCCTAAGGCTCACCGCAAACGCCCTAAGGCTCACCGCAAACGCCCTAAGGCTCACCGCAAACCCCCTAAGGCTCACCGCAAACACCCTAAGGCTCACCGCAAACCCCCTAAGGCTCACCGAAAACGCCCTAAGGCTCACCGCAAACCCCCTAAGGCTCACCGCAAACGCCCTAAGGCTCACCGCAAACGCCCTAAGGCTCACCGAAAACCCCCTAAGGCTCACCGCAAACACCCTAAGGCTCACCGCAAACGCCCTAAGGCTCACCAAAAACGCCCTAAGGCTCACCGCAAACCCCCTAAGGCTCACCGAAAACGCCCTAAGGCTCACCGCAAACCCCCTAAGGCTCACCGCAAACGCCCTAAGGCTCACCGCAAACGCCCTAAGGCTCACCGCAAACCCCCTAAGGCTCACCGCAAACGCCCCAAGGCTCACCGCAAACCCCCTAAGGCTCACCGCAAACGCCCTAAGGCTCACCGCAAACCCCCTAAGGCTCACCGCAAACCCCCTAAGGCTCACCGCAAACACCCTAAGGCTCACCGCAAACGCCCTAAGGCTCACCGCAAACCCCCTAAGGCTCACCGCAAACGCCCTAAGGCTCACCGCAAACGCCCTAAGGCTCACCGCAAACGCCCTAAGGCTCACCGCAAACCCCCTAAGGCTCACCGAAAACGCCCTAAGGCTCACCGCAAACCCCCTAAGGCTCACCGCAAACGCCCTAAGGCTCACCGCAAACGCCCTAAGGCTCACCGAAAACCCCCTAAGGCTCACCGCAAACACCCTAAGGCTCACCGCAAACGCCCTAAGGCTCACCGAAAACCCCCTAAGGCTCACCGCAAACCCCCTAAGGCTCACCGCAAACGCCCTAAGGCTCACCGCAAACCCCCTAAGGCTCACCGCAAACGCCCTAAGGCTCACCGCAAACCCCCTAAGGCTCACCGCAAACCCCCTAAGGCTCACCGCAAACGCCCTAAGGCTCACCGCAAACCCCCTAAGGCTCACCGCAAACGCCCTAAGGCTCACCGCAAACCCCCTAAGGCTCACCGCAAACGCCCTAAGGCTCACCGCAAACCCCCTAAGGCTCACCGCAAACGCCCTAAGGCTCACCGCAAACGCCTTAAGGCTCACCGCAAACGCCCCAAGGCTCACCGCAAATGCCCCAAGGCTCACCGCAAACGCCCTAAGGCTCACCGCAAACGCCCTAAGGCTCACCGCAAACGCCCTAAGGCTCACCGCAAACGCCCTAAGGCTCACCGCAAACCCCCTAAGGCTCACCGCAAACGCCCTAAGGCTCACCGCAAACCCCCTAAGGCTCACCGCAAACGCCCTAAGGCTCACCGAAAACGCCCTAAGGCTCACCGCAAACGCCCTAAGGCTCACCGCAAACGCCCTAAGGCTCACCGAAAACGCCCTAAGGCTCACCGCAAACGCCCTAAGGCTCACCGCAAACGCCCTAAGGCTCACCGCAAACCCCCTAAGGCTCACCGCAAACGCCCTAAGGCTCACCGCAAACGCCCTAAGGCTCACCGCAAACGCCCTAAGGCTCACCGCAAACGCCCTAAGGCTCACCGCAAACGCCCCAAGGCTCACCGCAAACGCCCTAAGGCTCACCGCAAACGCCCTAAGGCTCACCGCAAACGCCCTAAGGCTCACCGCAAACCCCCTAAGGCTCACCGCAAACCCCTAAGGCTCACCGCAAACGCCCTAAGGCTCACCGCAAACGCCCCAAGGCTCACCGCAAACGCCCTAAGGCTCACCGCAAACGCCCTAAGGCTCACCGCAAACACCCTAAGGCTCACCGCAAACCCCCTAAGGCTCACCGCAAACCCCCTAAGGCTCACCGCAAACGCCCTAAGGCTCACCGCAAACCCCCTAAGGCTCACCGCAAACGCCCTAAGGCTCACCGCAAACGCCCTAAGGCTCACCGCAAACGCCCCAAGGCTCACCGCAAATGCCCTAAGGCTCACCGCAAACGCCCTAAGGCTCACCGCAAACGCCCTAAGGCTCACCGCAAACGCCCTAAGGCTCACCGCAAACGCCCTAAGGCTCACCGCAAACCCCCTAAGGCTCACCGCAAACCCCCTAAGGCTCACCGCAAACCCCCTAAGGCTCACCGCAAACGCCCTAAGGCTCACCGAAAACGCCCTAAGGCTCACCGCAAACGCCCTAAGGCTCACCGCAAACGCCCTAAGGCTCACCGCAAACGCCCTAAGGCTCACCGCAAACCCCCTAAGGCTCACCGCAAACGCCCTAAGGCTCACCGCAAACCCCCTAAGGCTCACCGCAAACGCCCTAAGGCTCACCGCAAACCCCCTAAGGCTCACCGCAAACGCCCTAAGGCTCACCGCAAACCCCCCTAAGGCTCACCGCAAACGCCCTAAGGCTCACCGCAAACGCCCTAAGGCTCACCGCAAACGCCCTAAGGCTCACCGCAAACGCCCTAAGGCTCACCGCAAACCCCCTAAGGCTCACCGCAAACGCCCTAAGGCTCACCGCAAACCCCCTAAGGCTCACCGCAAACGCCCTAAGGCTCACCGCAAACCCCCTAAGGCTCACCGCAAACCCCTAAGGCTCACCGCAAACGCCCTAAGGCTCACCGCAAACGCCCCAAGGCTCACCGCAAACGCCCTAAGGCTCACCGCAAACGCCCTAAGGCTCACCGCAAACCCCCTAAGGCTCACCGCAAACGCCCTAAGGCTCACCGCAAACGCCCTAAGGCTCACCGCAAACGCCCTAAGGCTCACCGCAAACGCCCCCAGGCTCACCGCAAACGCCCCCAGGCTCACCGCAAACGCCCCCAGGCTCACCGAAAACGCCCCCAGGCTCACCGCAAACCCCCCCAGGCTCACCGCAAACCCCCTAAGGCTCACCGCAAACGCCCTAAGGCTCACCGCAAACCCCCTAAGGCTCACCAAAAACACCCTAAGGCTCACCGCAAACGCCCTAAGGCTCACCGAAAACCCCCTAAGGCTCACCGAAAACCCCCTAAGGCTCACCGAAAACGCCCCAAGGCTCACCGCAAACCCCCCCAGGCTCACCGCAAACCCCCTAAGGCTCACCGAAAACGCCCCCAGGCTCACCGCAAACCCCCCCAGGCTCACCGCAAACCCCCCCAGGCTCACCGCAAACACCCCAAGGCTCACCGCAAACCCCCCCAGGCTCACCGCAAACGCCCTAAGGCTCACCGCAAACGCCCTAAGGCTCACCGCAAACCCCCTAAGGCTCACCGAAAACGCCCTAAGGCTCACCGCAAACGCCCTAAGGCTCACCGCAAACCCCCTAAGGCTCACCGAAAACGCCCCAAGGCTCACCGAAAACACCCTAAGGCTCACCGCAAACCCCCCAGGCTCACCGCAAACCCCCTAAGGTTCACCGAAAACGCCCTAAGGCTCACCGAAAACGCCCTAAGGCTCACCGCAAACCCCCCCAGGCTCACCGCAAACCCCCTAAGGCTCACCGAAAACGCCCTAAGGCTCACCGCAAACCCCCTAAGGCTCACCAAAAACGCCCTAAGGCTCACCAAAAACGCCCTAAGGCTCACCGCAAACCCCCTAAGGCTCACCAAAAACGCCCTAAGGCTCACCGCAAACCCCCTAAGGCTCACCGAAAACGCCCTAAGGCTCACCGCAAACACCCTAAGGCTCACCGCAAATGCCCCAAGGCTCACCGCAAACACCCTAAAGCTCACCGAAAACGCCCCGAGGCTCACCGCAAACGCCCCAAGGCTCACCGCAAACGCCCCAAGGCTCACCGCAAACGCCCCAAAGGCTCACCGCAAACCCCCTAAGGCTCACCGCAAACGCCCCAAGGCTCACCGCAAACACCCTAAGGCTCACCGCAAACGCCCCAAGGCTCACCGCAAACACCCTAAGGCTCACCGCAAACGCCCCAAGGCTCACCGCAAACACCCTAAAGCTCACCGAAAACGCCCCGAGGCTCACCGCAAACGCCCCAAGGCTCACCGCAAACGCCCCAAGGCTCACCGCAAACGCCCCAAGGCTCACCGCAAACGCCCCAAGGCTCACCGCAAACACCCTAAAGCTCACCGAAAACGCCCTAAGGCTCACCGCAAACGCCCTAAGGCTCACCGAAAACGCCCTAAAGCTCACTGCAAACGCCCCAAGGCTCACCGCAAACGCCCCAAGGCTCACCGCAAACGCCCCAAGGCTCACCGCAAACGCCCCAAGGCTCACCGCAAACACCCTAAAGCTCACCACAAACGCCCTAAAGCTCACCGAAAACGCCCCAAGGCTCACCGCAAACCCCCCCAGGCTCACCGCAAACCCCCCCAGGCTCACCGCAAACACCCTAAGGCTCACCGAAAACGCCCTAAGGCTCATCGCAAACGCCCCAAGGCTCACCTCAACCTTCGCTTTGCTCGAGCAGCACAGCCCTTTTTCCCGGGGTGTCTTCAGTGTGATCTGGGGAAGGAAAAGAATGCTTAGCAAAGGAGCCGCTGACAAGGGCGGCTTGCAGGCACTCCTACCGCTGAAGGGGGGCGCGGAGCATAGCCCGATTCCACCTAAAGGCGGCTGATGGCCCCATCCTCATCCTGCCTGGGCTTCCGAGAAGAACATGCACCTCTCCAGTGGATGCTGGAAGCAAGCATCCCCCTCTCCACACACACCGCGCCTGCCCATCCCCTCCTGCGTTAGAGCAGGGGGGAAGCAGGGGCGCACGGGGAGTTTGCTCTCCGAGCAAGCATGTCAGGGAGCCCAGCCGGATTGGTTCAGTGGATATGTTACAGGATCCCGGAGCAGGAGGACTAGGGAAACTGAGGCAGGACAGTTAAAACAAGGCCAAACAGTGTGGGCAATATGCAGGCAGCTTGTAACTAACAAGCCATTATCGTCCCCAGCCCAGGACACAGCAAATGGTTACAAAGCCTCCCTGAGGAGAGAATGAAGAAGGAGATGGAGGGGAAAGGAAATCCCGGATAAATCGAGAAGCCAGCAGGCTAAGGCTTGCCATGTGCTGCTCCTGAATTCCGGGAAGGCCACAACCAAGCAGAAGGGGCCTTGAGAGTGAATCTGCACCGGACAGTCAGCTGAGCGTGGCGAGGCCTGTGGACAGGCGGGTGTGTGAGGCCCGGACCCTGCCCAACCTCTCTCCACATTAGCTGCTTGCTTTGCTTTTCCAATTAAGGGGCCTGCTTTAATAAACCGCTTTTCACCACGCAGTCACCATCTCTTGTATAATTCATTTATATGAGAAGAGAAGGATTGGGGTTGGAAATAGCCCTGCAAAGGAGGGCAGTTGTGGGCCATCAGGCCAGCAGGGGAGGGCCACTGGGAGAGACCAGGCCTACAAGGGAGGGCAGTTGGGGGCAAACAGGCTGGCAGGGAAGCAGTTAGACATCAATTAGGCTGGCAGGGTAGTGGTTAGGGGGTGATAAGGCTGGCAGGCAGAAGCAGTTAGGGGCAATCAGAGAGGCAGGCAGGAGCCAGCAGTCCTGGATTCTGAGAAGGATGTTCGACTGTCAGATATCCCTCGAGGGGTCCCAGATTGGAGAGGGTGCAGGCTGGGCTGAGGGACATCCCCCCACCCTCCATGCATGAATTTCATGCACTGGGCCTCTAGTATAGTCAATAATAGTGCAATAACTATATATGGACCAGGTGGTACTAGAGTTATTGGGGGAATCACTTCATAATTTCATAAATTATTACTATGCTATTCACCTGAAGCTAATTCTATATAATAAAAGCCTAATATACTAAGTGTCTGGTTGACCTGTCAGCCATTCAACCAATCAAAGCGTAATATGCTAATGATATGCTAAAGCCTCTCAACTATTCACTATGACGTGCACTGACTACCAGGGGCAGATGCTTTGACCGATAGGTTAGCTTGCTGTTGGGGTCCAGCCCATCACGACTGGGCAAGATGGGCCAGCTGCCCTGAAGTTCCTCCTGCAGTCCTTCCCTGGCTGGCCAACTTCCTGCATCCCTCTTGGTCCTGATCTTGCACCAGTGAGGTCCCTCGGCTTGGCCTGCACCCTCTCACAATCTGAGACTCCTCGGGGAATGTCAGAGAGCCGGTTTTGGCCCAATCCCTCAGGCCAGGCCAAGGGACACCACTGGTGCACGAATTTGTGCACCGGGCCTCTAGTATAAGATAATATTGAATGTCATTGGGAAAAGGGGCAGGGGGGAGGGCAAACGTCCCAAGGACCACTGAGTTTCTCAGAAAGAGGCAATCAAAATTAATCCATATTCTGAGTGCCTGGACTGGTACCCACAGGAACCCGGCACCACCTGCTCCTGTCTGCTCTTTAGTTTTCCTTTTGGTGGAAAAGGATTGTGTATTCTGACACCTCAGCTGGGAAAAGGCAGAGGGAGGGAACCACAACTGAGGTATTCTTTGCAGCCAGCTTGCGAGTGTTAATAATTTGCCGCTCTCCAGGGGTTCTCAAGCCTCTGCTGACCTGCTACCTGGTTGGTGAAAAAGACTAAATCAGCAGTCATGTGGGGCCACAGTGTGTGAAGCAACAGAGGAGAGTGGCTTTGCCCTGCCCCCACCCCTTGCACAGCTGTAAGCCATTGACCTCAGGTCTGCATGTGGACCCCAGCCTAACACATTTCTCCAGAGGCTGCAGACTACACAGCCAGCTTCTGTGGGTGGTGGGTGAGGCCAGAGCAGCCTGAGGGTGAGTGAAAGGGGAGACTCAGGACAGGGACGGAAACCCCTGGAGCCTAAAGTGCCGGCTCTGAGTAAGTTAATGAGCTGCTGAAAAAACACGGTGATGCTGCGGTGATCAGATCTGAAGCTGGAGTGAAAATTGGGGGCAATCAGAGATGGGTCTCAAATGTGAAGGTGGAGGTGGGGAACCTGTACTGAGCCAGGCACACTGATGGAGTAGGAAGGGCTGGCTCAGCACTGAGAGAGGGATGTAAGTCACGGCTCTGCTATGAACTCAAGTGCCTTTGGCAAAGTCATTTTCTCTCTCAGGATCTTTGTTTCATAGTCAAAAAGTGAGGAAATACAACTCAACAACAAAAAATTGAGCTGCCTGATTAAAAAATGGGCAAAGGACTTGAAGATATTCTGCAAAGAAGACATATAAACAGTAAATAAGCAGCCGAGACCGGTTTGGCTCAGTGGATAGAGCGTCGGACTGCAGACTGAAGGGTCCTGGGTTCGATTCCGGCAAGGGCATGTACCTTGGCTGTGGGCATGTCCCCAGTAGGGGGTGTGCAAGAGGCAGCTGATCGATGTCTCTCTCTCATCGATGTTTCTGACTTTCTATCCCTCTCCCTTCTGCTCTGTAAAAAAAATCAATAAAATATATTTTTTAAAAAAAAGAGTCACTAATTAAAAAACAAACAAACCAGTAAGTAAGCACATGAAAGGATGCTCAACCTTATTTATTTTTAGGAAAATGCAACCTAAAGCCATCAGATGTCACCTTATACCTGTTAGGATGACTATTATTTAAAAAGACACCACAGAAAAGAATAAGTGTTGGTGAGGATGTGGAGAAACTGGAACCCTGTGCATTGGAGATAGGGATGTAAAATGGTGCAGCTACTGTGAAAATCAGCATGGCTGTTCCTCACAACATCTACACTAATAAAAGAATAAGATGCAAATTGACCTTACCTTTGCAATGCACACAAGCCAATCAGGAGTGGGTATGCAAACTAACCCAACAAAGATTAGTGGATTAATTTGCATATGAAGGCACTGCCCCAGCTGCTCTGGGCCTCTGGGCAGTGTGGGAAGGCTGAAAGGCTGCTCCAGCCTGAGGAAAGGTGGTGCCAGCAGCCAGGGAAAGTAAGGCCCATTCTTGTACGAATCTTCATGCATCAGGCCTCTAGTTAAATGTAAAATTACCATATGATCAGCAATTCCACTTCCAGATATATACCCCAAACAATTGATAGCAGAGCCTCAAACAGATAGTTGTACATGCATGTTCATAGCAGCATTGTTTACAGTAGCCAAAAAGTGGAAGTAATACATTTATTGCCAGGTGAATGGATAAATAGAATGTATTGTACACATACAATGGAATATCATTCTGCCTTAAAAGGGAGGAAATCTGATGTGCGGTACAACATGGATGAACCTTGAAGACATTTCTAAGTGAAATACGCCAGCCACAGAAGGACAAACACTGCACGATTTCACTCACCTGAGGAGAGTTGTCAGATCCATAGGCGGAGAGGAGAATGGCGGTTGCCAGGGCCTGAAGGGGAGCCTATGAGCAGGAGCTGCTCGATGGGGGTGGAGTTTCAGGTGGGGAAGATGAGAGTTCTGGGGACCGGTGTGGTGCTGGGTGCATGGGGATGGACTGAATGCCTCTGCACTGTGTACTCAGAAACAGTTAAGATGGTAACTGTCATCACAGTAAAAAGCATTGAGGGAGAGAAAAAATTCCTGCCAGGAGTGCCGAGGTTGCCCTGCCGAGACATGGATCCCCTCTGACTGCGATACGCCGGGCGGGGCTGAGGGCAGCTGAAGCGTCAGGTAGGTCAGGGCCAGCCTCGAAGAGCTGCTGTTCACCCCGGGGTGCTATCTATACACACAGCATGTTAACATGCCTTAGCTCTTAACCTCATTAACCGCCTGACATAATATACATTCAGGAAAGTGCATAGAACCAAAACACACCGCTCAGATTTAATCGCAAGCACCTGTGTGACCAACACGCAGCCCAAGAGCTAGAATCTTGCAGCATCCTAGAAGTCAGGGCAGTGTGTTCCCACCTAGGCAGGCATCACCCCAAGTTCTGCCTGACAGTCGGACAGTAATGGGTGGGCACAAGTAGGTTTACCGTTGTGAGTACACAAAACACAGTTCATTCTTTTATTATGTATTAATTACTGTATCATTTATTAGTATTATTTGTCTTCTCATTATTGTTATTATTTCATATCATTAATTATGATTTATCTTTTAAGTACTTATAACTGGTAATTTAATCTACTTTGCCCCCCCCTTTATAAATGGAATTCCAGAGTGAAAATAAACAGCTGCACATAGCAACATGGATGAATCTCATACATATCATACTGAAGAAATAAAATAGCACAAGAGGAATATATCAGAGCAAAGTATTGAAAAAAGGGAAAACACACACCATTCTTCCCTCCGTTCATTGTCATAAATCAATTGTTTTATTTGAATGAATGGGGTCTGTGTTGAGGCTTTCTAGAATATTCCATTGGTCCATTTGTCTGCTTTCTGTCCATCCCAGACTGTAACAATTACTGCCACTCTACTGTCTTGTTACCCAGTAGAGCAACATGTTCCTTCTTATTTTTCATCAAGGTCAACCAAGAGCCAAATAACCAAACAAACCCTGGGAGATTTGACTGTAAATACATTGATCTGTAAGTGACTTTGGGGAGAATTGGCATCTTTACAGTGCTGAAGCATCCATCCATGGATATGGTATAACCTCTGCTTATTTAACTTTTCTGTAGTTGCTCTCAATGATGTTTGATAGTTTTTAAAAGTACTCTGGAGTATCAATCCCTCAGCCGTTGGTTGGTAGTCTGGGCAGAGCCTGGGCAGCTGGCCGGGCTGGAGGCAGGTCCTCCGACAGACACGCTGTTTACCCAGTGACATACACAGCTGTGCCAACCCTCTGTGGGCCACGGCGGGACAACACTGGGAGTCTTTCCAGTGTCCTGTTTCTGGCCATTTGCACAAAACACTGGGCTCTGAGTGGGCAAGAACGCCGCCACGTACCGGAACGCCTGAGCTGCCCAGTGTGTACTTTAGCCCATTACCTTCCACGGCCTACCTGTGCCAGGTGTGCCCATAAAATAGGAGGGCTTGTTCTCACAGAAACATTAATAACGCGACTGTGTGCTGAGCACCTTCCTGGTTCTGGGGGTGTACACGCGCCTTCTTCCTACGGCTCCCAGAAACACGGTGAGGTCGTCGGTATGACCTGTATTTTACAGGAGGAAAAGCTGGAGCTCTGAGAGGCAAAGTGACTGCGAAATGTTGGAACCATTTCCTCAGACATGACGGACTGGATCATCTGAACACCTTCCCTCTACAAAGTTCGTAGAAATACTGGGTGAAACAGGAAGCCATTTAAAAAACAGATAGTTGAACGTGGAAGAAGTTTTCTTCACGGGGTCACCGTGAACACCCAGCTGCTCTCTGCAGTCACTTCCAACCCGGCCTCACATCTGAGAGCGGTTTCTGTTTGGCGGTTTCCTTTTTAAAATATATGTTTTTATTGATTTTTAGAGGGAGGAAGGGAGAAGGATGGGGAGATAGAAACATCGATGAGAGGGATCCATCAATTGGCTGCCTCTTGCACACCCCTACGGGGGACCGAGCCTAAAACCTGGGCGTGTGCCCTGACCCGGAATCAAACCGGTGACCTCTTGGTTCGTGGGTTGATGCTCAACCAGTGAGCCACACCGGTGGGCAGTTGGGCTGTTTCTTGGTGGAGGAGCTGGCCAGGCTCCCAAGGCCAGTCCCCGTCTGCTCACTGATGGCCTTCCCCATATTCCCGCCGGCAGGAGGAAGCTGAAGCTTGGGAAGGGGCCCGTGTTCCCCATTACCGGACTGAGGGCGAGTCTGAGAAATCTCTCTCTCTCTCTTTTTAATCCTTATCCCAGGGTATTTTCCCCATCGATTTTACAGAGAGTGGAAGGAAGAGGGAGAGACAGAGAGAAACACCAGTGTGAGAGAGACACATCGATTGGCTGCCTCTCGCATGCCCCTGACCAAGGCCGGGAGTCTGCAGCCGAGGTACATGCCCTTGACCAGAATCGAACCTGGGACCCTTCAGTCCACAGGCCAACGCTCTATCCACTGAGCCATACCAGCTAGGGCAGGGCTGTCTTGTGTGTGTGTGTGAGTGATACAATTTTTTTTAGAAGTTTCAAGATAAATATTACTCACTTATGCTCCTTAATTTAAAAATTATGGTACTATTTACATGTAATATAATTCTCCTGTTTTAGGGGTACAGTTTGGTGAAATTCAATAGTTGTAGACAATTGCATAGCCACCTTCACACTCAAGCTATAGAACAGTTACCCCACCTTAAAGGTTCCCCTTTAGGTCCTTGATTTTCATTCTTGTTGTTACTCCTCACCCAAGGACATTTTTCCTATTGATTTTTAGAGAGAGTGGGAGGGGGAGAGAAAGAGAGAGAGTGCAACATTGATGTGAGAGAGATGCATCGATTGGTTGCCTCCTGCACGTGCCCTGACCCGGAATCAAACCTGAGACCCTTCAGTGCATGGGCCTAACACTCCAACTACTGAGCCAGGCCTAGGTCCTTTATTTTTTTAGAAATACATTTTATTGATTTTTTTTTTTTTACAGAAAGGAAGGAAGAGGGATAGTTAGAAACATCGATGAGAGAGAAACATGTATCACCTGCCTCCTGCACACCCCCCCACCGGGGATGTGCCCACAATCAAGATACATGCCCTTGACTGGAGTTGAACCTGGGGCCCTTGAGTCCGCAGGTGGACACACTCTAGCCACTGAGCCAAACCGGTTAGGGCTAGGTCCTTGACTTTAAGAGGGACATTAACAGAGTGGCCGGGGTCCAGGGCGAGAAGTCCTGAAGTCATGGCATAGGCAGACCACCTTGAGGAATGCGGTTTATGGAGAAGGCCCAGTCTTCCAGTGTTTAAAGGCTGTGACGGACACGAAGAGTGGGTTAGGGCGGCTCAGAGGGAGCACCAGGAACTGTGGGTGGAAGTGTGAGGTGCTTTGACTCAATATAAGAAAGAAACTCTGTCCCGGCCGGAGTGGCTCAGCTGGAGCGTCGTTCCGTCCCCGGCCACACACCAGGTTTCAGGTTTGGTCCCTGTCTGGCAGGAGCAGATGAATTACTCTCAGTGGTCGGCAAACTCATCAGTCAAAAGAGCCAAATATCAACAGTACAATGATTGAAATTTCTTTTGAGAGCAAAATTTTTTTAAAATTAAACTTCTTCTAACACCACTTCTTCAAAATAGAGTCGCCCAGGCTGTGGAATTTTGTGGAAGAGCCACACTCAAGGGGCCAGAGAGCCGCGGTTTGCCGACCACTGCTCTAGATCAAACACCTAGGAGGTGGTAGCGTCAGGATTTGAACCCAGGTGTCCTGGTTTAAGTCCAGATTCCCATTCTCCCTTTGCTTCGGGAGGCTCGGGGCACAGCGTCCAGGTGGGGATGACCTGACCCGACTGAGTGAGCTGCTCCCGTGGTCTTCGTTTCTGAGCATTCACCCTCAGGCTTGGCCACGCGCTGTTGGGGGCAGACCAGGGCCTTTCCAGTGCGGGGGGAGGGGAGGCTACCCCTCCTCAGCCGGTGGCTCGCTGTGCCTCACTGCCTGGAGCCATCTCTTGCCCTGATTTCCAGTGTGGGCTGAGGATCCAGGTCAGCGAGGAGCCAGGAGCCGGGCTGGCCTGTGTGGGTGCTGCTGATCGGGATCAGCTGCTGGCCCGCCTGGGGCCTGGGGCTGAGAGGAGCTCATAGAAAGGCCTTCCACCCACCTGGCTGGGCTTGTCTGCGAGGCTCTGACGGTGAAGGGGAGACAGTGGAGAACAGAACAGCTCTCAGGTGAGAGAGGTAGTGGGAGAGGAGCAGCTCTCAGGTGGGAGAGGGGGGGTGGGAGAGGGAGAGGGGGTGGGAGAGGAGCAGCTCTCAGGTGGGAGAGAGGGGGTGTTGGAGAGGGAGACGGGGTGGGAGAGGGAGAGGGGGTGGGAGAGGAGCAGCTCTCAGGTGGGAGAGAGGGGGGGTGGGAGAGGGAGACGGGGTGGGAGAGGAGCAGCTCTCAGGTGGGAGAGAGGGGGTGGGAGAGGGAGACGGGGTGGGAGAGGGAGAGGGGGTGGGAGAGGGAGACGGGGTGGGAGAGGGAGAGGGGGTGGGAGAGGAGCAGCTCTCAGGTGGGAGAGGAGCAGCTCTCAGGTGGGAGAGAGGGGGGGGTGGGAGAGGGAGACGGGGTGGGAGAGGAGCAGCTCTCAGGTGGGAGAGAGGGGGGGGGGGGAGAGGGAGACGGGGTGGGAGAGGAGCAGCTCTCAGGTGGGAAGAGAGGGGGGGGGTGGGAGAGGGAGACGGGGTGGAGAGGAGCAGCTTCAGGTGGGAGAGAGGGGGGGGTGGGAGAGGGAGACGGGGTGGGAGAGGAGCAGCTCTCAGGTGGGAGAGAGGGGGGGTGGGAGAGGGAGACGGGGTGGGAGAGGAGCAGCTCTCAGGTGGGAGAGAGAGGGGGTGGGAGAGGGAGACGGGGTGGGAGAGGAGCAGCTCTCAGGTGGGAGAGAGGGGGGGTGGGAGAGGGAGAGGGGGTAGGAGAGGGAGAGGGCGTGGGAGAGGGAGAGGGGGTGGGAGAGGGAGACGGGGTGGGACAGGGAGAGGGGGTGGGAGAGGGAGAGGGGTGGGGGAGGGAGAGGGGGTGGGAGAGGGAGAGGGGGTGGGAGAGGGAGACGGGGTGGGAGAGGAGCAGCTCTCAGGTGGGAGAGAGGGGGGGTGGGAGAGGGAGAGGGGGTGGGACAGGGAGAGGGGGTGGGAGAGGGAGACGGGGTGGGAGAGGGAGACGGGGTGGGAGAGGAGCAGCTCTCAGGTGGGAGAGAGTGTTTTTATAACGAGGGGAAGAGAGCCTGGGCGATGGGAGCCATTACTGCTCAAGCACTGTGGGTGAGACAGGGGCCGTGAGGGGCTCTGCTGCACTGACTGGGCGCATGGCCTCCTGGCCGCCGAGTGGGGGCGTCTGCACAGGTGTCCGCCCCAGAAGACCTCAGGGGATGATGGTGCTCAAGTGACTCTCGGCGAGGCTCCCGGGGCTGGGTGTCAGTTGGATGTGACCCGGCATCTGCGGGGAGAGACCTGAGGAAGACTGCTCCTCCTCCGGGCGTCCTCCCCCTTCTCTCCCTCCTGGCGTCGGGAGGGGCTGGCGAGCAGTGGCCTCGCGCCCGCCCGTCAGGCTGGCGGGTCCCTGCCTGGGTCGCCCGGCTCAGCGCCCAGCCAGCTGGCAGGAGGCAGGACAGAGGTCACTTGAACTCAGACCATGTGTCCCTGGTAAATACATCAGCTTTTAAATCAATCTTTGTTCAAAGTCCAGTGAGTTGCGAGGCAGCACTCACCAGCAGAGTGGGTTCCCCGGCGACCGGGCAGCGAGCGTGTCCTCCGGATCCAGGTAAGAACGGGCCTGCGTGCCCGAGGGCTGGCCGCCGGGCCTGGGCCACCGCCTTCTCTCCCTCCCCCGTCCGAGCGGAGGGGAGGCGGCGGGGAGGCAGCGGGGCCAGGCCCGCTGGGGGGCTGTGTGGGGTGTGGGGTGTGAGGGCTGTTCTCCTGGGTGCTCTGCCTGAGATGCTCAGCATCGCACGAAGGTGCTCCCCACGGGGCCGGCCGGGCGGTCCTCACGGCGCCTCCCGCCGGGCACGTGGGGCAGCGGGCAGCTGGGTAACAGCGGCATCGCTCTTCCCGGTCCGTCCGCGCTGAGCCGTGGGGCCGAGGGTTCCTGGGCTGAGTGTTACAGGGGGGGTCTCTGGGTTCTGTGTGGGCCTGAAAAATCTTGGTTTTAGGAAGACTCACCCGCACGGTTCTCGTGTGCGTGCAGCTGTGGGAGTGTCTCTCCTAAGGGGGTCCAGGGACTCAGTGTGGCTCTCGTCTGGTTCGGGGCTCACCGGCCGAGGAGAATCCGGCTCTGGCTGGCTCCGTGAGAAGCATTCCTCCTCACCCCGGGCCCTGGGTGGTGGCTCGGCCCACCCTCCCTCCCCACCTGTCGTCACAGGGCCGCCGGTCTCAGGCCCGGGGTCTGTCAACTGCAGCGACATGCCCTTTCCTGGAGCGCACAGCTCGGGGACTTTGAGTCTGTTATGACTAAGTAAATTGGTCTTATCTCGGATCCTTTTGCACGTTCTTTGCACCATAAACTAGGAAGTTGCTAGAATGCTGTCTTATGTCCATAGACAGCTGCCCCCCGTCCAGGGGAGGAACGTGGGGCAAATCCCAATAACCGGGGCTGATGCAGGTGCTACTGACAGGCATGCAGACAAGTCACTTAGCCGGGGGAGGGGGAGCGGGGAACCTCGGCTTCACCGTCTGCCACAGGCTCGCGTCCTCTGCTGAAGGCTGTGCTGAAAGTTAAATGATAAATATGTGTTTGAGCAGAAACACAAATGTGCTGACATTTCTTTAAAAAAATTATCTTTATTGTTGGAAGTATTACAGATGTCCCCCCCTCCCCCACTGGTCCCCTCCATCCTGTCCTCTCCCCAAGCCTTCGCCACACTATTGTCTGTGTCCATGGGTTATGCACATATGGCTCATCTCTTCCCACCCCATCCCTGCCTTCCTTCTGAGATTCGTCAGTCTGTTCCAGGCCTCTGTGTCTCTATTTTGTCATCAGTTTGTTTGTTAGATTCCACAGAACATGTCTAATGATGTGTCCAAAGGCTCTGTGGACGATGGAGAAACAGCCTGGTGGCTGGTCGGAGACCTTGTCCCGTCTGTTAATCTCATCGAGCTTCTATTTTTTCTTCTGGGATAAGGAGACTTCAGTCACCTCTGTTCTTCCCAGCCCACCAAGTAGAGAGACCCTGGGGCGTGGAGGACTGGCTCCTTCTCCTCCCCTGGGTATGAGTGACAGTGCTAGCTCCCCAGTGTCCCCTCCACCCCGTCACCTGTCCCTCATAAGTAGCCATTCTCAGGAACCATCTTGTTTACTTCCTAGATGCCACCTTTGCCAGGTTTTCAGCTTCAGGAGCACAGGGATCTTGTCCGTGTGTTACCTGCTGTCATCCCAGCTCCCAGGACCCCGGCAGGGAGATGCTGAATATCTGGGAGACGGCAGGAGCTGCAGGATAGGATCAGGATGTTTTCATAAGTTGCTCCCAAGGAGAGAGGCTAAAGAATTCGGACACTCTCTCGGGTCATCTGCAGTCCGAGGTCTGATCATGCGGGAATGGGCGTCTCTATTTTACATCTTGGTTAAATGGTTTTCTCATTTGTTGCATAGGAATTTGATGAGAGTAGCAAGTGAGAGCCAGGCACACTTTCCTTGCATCTCGGCAGCGCCTCACCTTGGTCCTTCACGAGAGACTGCCCAGATCTCCTCTCTGCGTGGCTGGAGTGGTGGCTACGTGTCTAAGGGTATGAGTGCTGGGACTGGAAGCCTGCATTCCTCAGCAGACAGGTTCTTCCTCTCTAAGTCTCCATTTCCTCCAGTCCAACAGGCATAACGGAACCTGCTTCCTAGTGGATGAGGGTTGGATGGGAAAAGGCACTTTGTGCCTAGCCCGCCTGCAGTGTATTCTGATGATCTCCACACAGCTTTGTGAGGGGCATGACCCAGGGAAGGAAGGAAGGAAAGGAAGGAAGGAAGGAAGAAAGGAAGGAAAGGAGGGAAGAAAGGAAGGAAGGAAAGGAGGGAAGGGGGAGGAAGGAAGGAAGGAAGGAAGGAAGGAAGGAAGGAAGGAAGGAAGGAAAGAAGGAACCAATGAACCCTGGGAAGGAAGGAATCCTGGAAAGGAAGGAAGGAAGGAAAGGAGGAAGGGAGGAAGGAAGGAAGGGAGGAAAGAAGGAAGGAATCCTGGGAAAGAAGGAAGGAACCTTGGGAAAGAAGGAACCTGGCAGTGGCAAAGAGCTTTGATAAACAGGAAAGGGCATCTGCTAGCTTTTCTTTTAAAATATATTTTTATTAATTCAGAGAGGAAGGGAGAGGGAGAGAGAGAAACATCAATGGTGAGAGAGAATCACTGATCGGCTGCCTCCCGCACACCCTCTCCTGGGGATCGAGCCCACAAGCAGGCATGTGCCCTTGAGAGAATTGAGCCCCGGACCCTTCAGTCCACAGGCCAAGGCTTTACCCACTGAGCAGCACCGGCCAGGGTGGCCTGCTAGCTCTCCAGTGACAGAGAGGGAGGCTGCTCGGGGTCTGAGACCACCAGTTTCAAGGCTCCAAGCCTCATGGACACGAAACTCCCCTGGAATCGACAGGACTGAGTCTGAGGCACTTTACAGTCTAACCGTCATACCTGACACCCCAACTTGTTCTCTGGGGGCTCGAGGCCACTCGCCGCTCCTGAACTCGCCTGTACTGCTTCTTTCGCTGGGCTGCCCTCCTCCGAGCCTGGCCGCCCGCTTCCCGACATCTTCCTCATGCTGCGAGGCTGGGCAGGTGGGGGGATGAGCCCAGACTCAGTTGGGTTTGAATCCAGGTTCTGCTGCTTATCCAAATCCAACTTACTAGCGACTTTCCAGAGTCTTTGTTTTTCCTTCCTTGTGAAAGGGCCAGTAGGGTTAAATGGGAGCTCGGAGGTGCCCCAGCCGGTGCTTGGAGCCTCGTGGGAGCTCAGAGCACGTGCATAACCACATCAGCAGGCTCACTTTGTCTCAGGTACAGTCGACATGCAATATTATACTAGTTTCAGGCGTTCAACATAGTGATTGGATATTTATATAACTTACGAATGAAGTGATCATCCCTGTAAATCCAGTTCCCATCTGGCCTCATACATAGTTTTTACCATATTAACCATAGTCCCTATGCCGTGCTTTACATCCCTGGGACTATTTTCATAACTGGCCATTGGTACTTACTCCCTCTCCCCTTTTTCACTCGTCTCCCAACCGCTCCTCCCATCTGGTGACCGTCACTTTGTCCCTGTGTCAGTGAGTTTGTCTCTGGACACGACATTACGTTTCAGTGGGGGCAGGTCTCGGCAGAGCGGGGCCGTGGGAAGGCAGGCCCGGTGCCTGCGGAGCAGAGCTGCATGAGGCAGGGCTGCTCATGCTGAGCCTCAAAGCCGGAGCCGGGCTTCTGGGGGCCGAGCAGACGCCACCGGCCTGGGGCCGCCCCAACCCAGCCATGGGGAACCCGGCGTGTCCTTCCGCATGGCTGCCCACGTGCGCCCCGGGCTGTCTGCGGACAAAGTCCCAAAGACGCAGAACGCCCTCGCGCTCTCAGCCCTGGGGAGGAAGGAGCTGGTCACAGAGGTTCCTGCTTCCACAGAACATTCCGGATTTGTGTGCCCGCTGGTGACCTCACACCCATGATGGCACAGGAGGCAGGTCCGTCTACGGGGGAGGGGGGGGTTTGATGACAAGAATTTCATCCTGAAGCACATCTGTCCATGGCAGTGCTGGACCCAGCACAAGAGCTCCCACTTTTCCTCCACACCCCACGCCTGAGAGGGCGGGTGGCAGTGTGGTCTCTCCAGGTGAGGGACGGCACGGAGGGGGGTGGCCGTGGGGCTGGGTCCAGGGAGGGCGACGCCGGCAGCAGACCACCGCTGCTCACTGTGGACGCCTCGAACCAGTTTGACTTGGGTTTTATCTTGACCACCCACCATTCCCTCTGTCGCTCGGGAGAGCACCCCGCACCCCATCTGCTCCCGGTGTTCGGTCACCTTCGTGCTCTTGCTGCGGCTCATTGGGTCCATATTGTCCTCAGCACTTCCCCGTCCAGCTGGCTTGCAGAGCTCAGTGTCCGATTATGAAATGAAAAGTAAACAACAACCAAAAATGAGGGGTCGAAATGCAAGTCCAAAGGATCTTGTAAAACAAGATGCCAGTTTAGGGGGAAACCTTTGTTCAGCTGCCTCTCAGGACGGCCTGGCGTTCTCAGGCCCAGTTCTCTCAGGAGTGGGCAGTGGTTCTTTCTCTGAGGCATCAGTTTCCGTACAGTGTCGACTCCATCTCTCTCCCAACGTACAGGACTCTGAGGTCAGCCGGCGGCGTGGGAAGACTTTGAGCTCCAGCCTGCAGTCCTGCCTGTATGGGACACGGCTGTTCACATGTCCTGTACGGTGGCCGGGGCAGGTGTCGCACTCGTGAGCCAAATTAACTGAGGTAGACAGATTCCATCCCTTATCATAAATCAGAAATCAGAATTGAATTACCCGGCGGCGTGACTCAGTGGTTGAGTGTCAGCCTATGAGCCAGGAGGTCAAGGTTCAATTGCGGTTGTGCACATGCCCGAGCGGCAGGCTCGATCCCCAGTGGAGTGTGTGCGGGAGGCAGTCAGTCAGCGATTCTCTCTCATCAATGATGTTTCCGTTTCTTTCCCGTCCTCTCTGAAATCAATACAAATATAGTAAAAAAAAAAAGTAGAAACAAATCTATATTAAAAAATTGAATTACTCACTGGACCTATGATCACTCTTTTCCACATAGTTCTCCATGAGATGCATTTCATTGATTTCCCACATTTGAAATCTATTGGTTGGGAAGACCAAACAGTAACTATCATAGTGGGCAAGTACAGTTAGAAAATATATATTCCAGGACCCCACTTATCCTATTTCTAAATTATTAATTCAAAATGAATACACTTGAGCGTTTGAATTTCCACCGGTCTTGCTTTTTTCAAAGGAAGAATCCAGGTAGCCTTAAAGATATAGAATCTGCTCTCGGTAAACTATTTCTGAAGAATAAAGTTAGGCTGCCTTCCCCTCTCCCTTGTTTTCGACACCTGTGGGTGCCAGCTGTGCCCGCGGGCAGGGAGCCGGGGTGCCGGATGCTGGCCGTGGGGGATTCCCGGCCCGTCTAGAGCTCCTGACAACATCCCCAGCCTCCGCCTCCACCAATTATATTTTCCAACAAAAGTCTAGGGGTTGTTTGTCCACGCTTCACGCCCGCACGCAGAGGCCGGCGGGGAGGCCTTCCTGAGGGCCTGCTCTCGGCGGGAACGCTGCCTTCTCCTCGCCCAGGTTCCCGGGGTTCCGGCCATCATGGCGGGCCTCAGTGCAAGGTGAACGACATGCAGGTTGAATGTGATCGAGGGCTCTTGCCCTCCCCCTCTCCCCCCAGGCCTCCACGAAGCAGAAATCACTTACTCCTTGGTTCCATCCCAGGTTGTACATCCCACGGAGTCGGTAACCAGGGTTAAATATTATTCACCTGCTGTTTTGCTAAGTGTTGCTGTTTAGTGTTTTCCTGGCTCAAGGGTTGGTTACATAAGTGCCTTGTGAGGAGAGGCTGTATTTTCTTTGCAGTCAGATTCCGTCTGCACCGCCGATTCCGAATTCCTGTTAGATAAGACGCCGGCGAGGCCAGAGTGCTGGTGACTAACAGGGTGAATCACGCCTTGTCGGGCAATCCGGTTACATCTGGACTTTGGGAGATCAGCAGGAAGATCCTCCCTGGGCTGTCTCTCCTGATGGGAGTCACCGGGCCTGGCGACCACTGGCCTACATGGTACCCCCGCCCCCCTTTTCACCTCCAGCAGAACGCTGCTCACCCCACAACCTTTCATCTTTCGGAAACTCAGTGGTGCTGTCTTGTGAGCCAGCCTGTTCCCTAGTTCCTCCCTGGTTACCATGACTCACACGTGGGCCCGATCTCTCTCTCTAAGGTAATGGCCTCTCACTTCCTCTCCTCCACCTTGTCTGTTCCGTGGTCCCTTTGCTGGGGGACCCTGGGCTCATCTGCCAGGGCCCCTGTCTTGTAGATGTGGGACTCCTCTGGCCAGCTGCGTCTGAAGTTCTGCGGAAGCTCCTGGGCTCAGACCTCCCTGACACAGCACTGGGGCCATCTGTGTGACCCCCTAGCTCTCAGTCTTGACGACACTTCGGGGCTCAGGGAAGTCTGAGTTTATTATTTGAGCTTTAGAATTTCATGGTGAACAAAATCATCAGCCCTGGCCTTAGCAGCTAAAACGAACGTTGTGCCCTAACTGGTTTGGCGCAGTGGATAGAGTGTTGGACTGTAGACTGAAGGGTCCCGGGTTCGATTCTGGTCAAGGGCACATGCCCAGGTTGTGGGCTCCATTCCCAGTATGGGGCGTGCAGGAGGCAGCCGATCAGTGATTCTCTTTCATCATCGATGTTTCTATCTCTCTCCCTCTCCCTTCCTCCCCCAAATCGATAAAAATACATTCAAACAACAAAACGTGTTTTGCAGAGGTTGTCTGAGAGAGTAGACAGAACCCTGGAATTGAGGTGCTTGCCCAGCCCAGTCCATCATTCAATCTCCACTTCTCAGCTTCGAGAAGAAACCAGGAGCGCAGCTCAAATGTTCTTTCAGAACGCGGGCTCCCGAGGTGCAGACTGCCCGGGGGGAGAACGGGTCCAGCGCCTGTGCTCCAAAGCGTTACATGTTCTGTCTGAGGACCTGCACCTGTCCCCGTGTGCAGTTTCTGTTCTGGGCGGACTTGTGTCTGTGGCTCAGAGTGAAGGAAGTCCCTCGTTCTCACAGCTAGCACACAGTGACCCAGGATTAAAAACTGGGTTCAGACTTAACACTCTAGTTTTTTTCAATGTTCTTGACCTAGACGAGAGGCCTGGGAAAGATGGAAAGAAAAAGGCGAACTCCCTCCGCATCAGCCACGTACCCATCTGGCCGCTGTAGGCTTTTCCTTACTGAAAACTGCTCTGCTCTAGAGATCTTTAAGATGACTTTTCCCATGTGAGCCCCTTAATTAAAAAAAATTGATTTATTACAGAGAGGAAGGGAGAGGGACAGAGAGTCAGAAACATCGATGAGAGATATCCATCAGCTGCCTCCTGCACACCCCCTCCTGGGGATGTGCCCGCAGCCAAGGTACATGCCCTTGACCGGAATCGAACCTGGGACCCTTCAGTCCTCAGGCTGAGGCTCTATCCACTGAGCCAAACCGGTTTTGGCAAGCCCCTCAATTTTTGAAACTGTCCCCCAATTCCCTCTTATCCCCTCTCCTGGTTCACCCATCCCTGAAATGCTTGTGGCTCCTGGCGTCTCTGACCTGCCGATCACACGGACCGCAGTCCCACTGCCAGCGCAGTGCTCACCGTTCACGTAGAAACCCTCACCGCCAGCCCTCTGCGCCCCAACTCAGCGGGTAGCAATGACCACTTCCTCTTCTATTTCTGTTCATGATGGTGAGAAAAGCCACAAGAAAACATGCTGTTTGGTCAGCTGTAAATTCATGAGCTCTACCGATCTAATATAAAAGTTTATTTAGTCTAAGAGGTTAGAAATTTTTATTCAGTTTGTTGACCCATTGTAGTGAAGCCATGCTTTGCTATTGGAAATCCTTTAGCTGCACCCCAGTTTACAGCTGTTTAGTTCACACGGAGTTTCTTAAAATTCTGAAATAGCTGCCAGCTTTTTAAAATGGGAGCATTTTGCTGGATTAAAGACTTAAAATGTAAGACTCAAAACCATAAACCCATAGGCAGTAAAACATAGGCAGCAAAATCGGATATTTCTTAGCCATATTATTTTCTGATATATCTCCCTGGGCAAAGGAAACAAAAGAAAAAAGAAACAAATGGGATTACATTGAACTAAAAATATTTTGCACAGCAAAGAAAACTTTCAACAAAACAAAAATACAAACTACTATATGGAAGAATATATTCACCAATGACAAATCTGATAGGGGTCAATATCCAAAATTTATAAAGAACTCATCCAACTCAACACACACACACAAAATCTAATTAAAAAATGGGCAAAAGATCTGAATAGAAACTTCTCCAAAGAAGACACACAGATGGCCAATGTTTGACATCACTTATCAGAGAAATGCAAATCAGAACCACAGTGAGACACCACTTCACACTAGTCAGAATGGCTGCCATCAACAGGTCAAACAAGTATTGGTGAGAATGTGGAGAAAAGGGAGCCCTGTGCACTGCTGGTAGGAATGCAGATTTGTGCAGCCTCTGTGGAAAACAGTATGGAGTTTCCTCCAAAAATTAAAAATGAAACTGCCTTATTGACCCAGTGATTCTACTTCTGGGTATATATCTGAAGAAACCCAAAACATGAATTTGAAAGAATATATGCACCTCTATGTTCATTGCAGTGTTATCTACACTAATAAAAGAGTAAGGTGCAAATTGACCATACCTTTGCAATGCCCACCAGCCAATTGGGAGTGAGTATTCAAATTAACCCAACAAAGATAGTGTGTTAATTTGCATACATAGGCGCCAACCGGCCAGGGGCATTTCACACTGCCCCAGCTGCTCAGGCCTCTGGGCAGCATGGGAAGGCGGGAAGGCGGCTCTGGGCTGGAGGGAAGGCGGTGCTGGCAGCTGGGGAAGGAAGGCCCATTCTTGCATGAATCTTCATGCCTCGGGCCTCTAGTTTGCAATAACCAAGATATGGAAGTAACGCAAGTGTCCATGAACAGATGCGTGGATAAAAACAGCGGTACATATACTCTATACAATGAGTAATAAAAAAGAATACAATCTTGCTCCTTGCAACAACATGGATGGACCTAGAGCCGTGGTTGGCAAGCTCGCAAGCCACATGCGGCTCTTTAGTCCCTTGAGTGCGGCTCTTCCACAAAATACCATGGCCCGGGTGAGTCTATTTTGAAGAAGTGGCGTTAGAAGAAGTTTAAGTTTAAAAAATCTGGCTCTCAAAAGAAATTTCAGTTGTTGTACTGTTGCTATTTGGCTCTGTTGACTAATGAGTTTGCTGACCACTGACCTAGAGGCTATTATGCTAAATGAATAAGTCAGTCAGAGAAAGATAAATACCACATGATTTCACTTATATGTGGAATCTAAAGAACAAAATAAATGAACAAACAAAATTGAAACAAACTCATAGATACAGAGACCAGACGATGGTTGCCGGAGGGCGAGGGGCGTGGGGACTGGTGAAAAGGTGGAGGGATTAACAAGTACGAATTGGCAGCTGTAGCCACCGGGTTGTAAAGTGCAGCACAGGGAACAGAGTAACACCGCAATGACCTGTACGGCGACTGTGCACTGGACGTGCCACGGAGAACACTTCTTAGAGTACACGACTGTCTAACCATTATGCTGGGTGCCTGGAGTTAATACAAAACAATATTGAATGTGAACTGCAATTGAGAAAAATTAAATCGGGGACATTTTGTATTAATTTCTTGAGAAATCGGTCACGCCGGGCTCTTCCTCAAGAACTGTGAGGCAGCGAACCCACAGCCCTCTCCCGGGGGCTTCGCTGATGTGTTAGTTTGAGGCCAGTGGCTATTTTGGTCCATATTCTCAAAGTTCCTTATTTTCCCAAATATGTATATTTCAGAGAGGGAGATAAAGATAGAAACATCAGCGATGAGAAAGAATTATTAATCCACTGCCTCCTGCACCTCCCCACACTCGCCTCCCCGCTGCAGACCGAGCCCACAGTCCAGGCATGCGCCCTGACCGGGAATCGAGCTGTGACCTATTGGTTCACAGGTTGACACTCAGCTCCTGAGCCATGCTGGCCGGGCCTTGTTTTTCTCTTTTCCTCATTTTCCTCCTGCCTGGCAGACGTATTCCATCTCATCAAGGCTAAACCCACTTCCTTGCTCTCCATAGCCTCATGCCTTGTGTACAAACATGCTGATGTTTTCTCAACATTAAGAATCAAACCATCCACCAGCCCTGCTTTCCCCTCAGGCGACTAGCCCGACTCTCTCGTTGATCTGTTTTAAGGTGCATCTATATTCATTGCCTCTGGTATTAACTATCCACTTGTTTATAAGTCCCTTCTCCATCTTGGACTTCCATTGTCTAAGCTTAGTGACACTTCCTGTTTTCAATGTCATTTGGCTTTGTTAGCTATCCTACCATGAAATTCGTCTTTTAGTTCCGACTCTGCTGTTAAATCTTGGCCTTCCCATGATTCCTTACCGAGGCTCCTCCTCGGCCCTCTGCCTGCCCCGGTCTCCCTCCGGCCTTCGCCTCGCACCGCCGTGCAGAGTCCACCGTCTCCCGAGCTCCGGGCCCACCCTCTGTCTGCCAGCAGGATGTGCTGCCAGGTTCTCTGGTTTGAACCAGCCCCGTTCCTCATGGCCACGCCGCTGTGGGCTGGCGTCACTTTCCTGCCATCTCCAAGATGTGACGTGGTCCTCCACGCCTTCCCTCCTCAGCAGCCCAGTGGGCAGATCAGAGGACCTGACACTCTTCTGGCTGTCAGAGCAGATGACCACAGACCGGGGCCTAACAGCAGGGATTTGTGTTCTCACAGTTCTCCAGGCTGAAAGTCTAAAGTTCAGATGTTGGTAGGTTTGGTGTCTCCTGAGGCCTCTCTTCTTCACTGTGTCCTCTCATGGCCTTTCTTCCGAGGAAACGCACTCCTGGTGTTTCTTTCTCTTATAAGGACGCCGGCCTCATCCTTAACGATCTAATCCTATATAATAAAAGGGTAATATGCAAATCGACCAAATAGAACAACCGGTCGCTATGACATGCACTAACCACCAGGGAGCAGACGCTCAACGCAGGAGCTGCCCCCTGGTGGTCAGTGCGCTCCCATGGGGGAATGCTGCTCGGCCACCAGCCCGGCTCATGGCTGGCGAGCGCATGGTGAGTGCAGCGGCGATGGCGGGAGCCTTTCCCGCCTCCTCAGCAGCGCTAAGGGTGTCTGACTGGCTTAGGCTGTCAGTCGGACATCCCCCGAGGGCTCCCAGACTGCTAAAGGGTGCAGGCTGGGCTGAGGGACTCCCCCCTTCCCACTCCAGTGCATGAAAGTTGTGCACCAGGCCTCTGGTTTAACCATAATTATCTCTCTACTAGAGGCCCGGTGAACAAAATTTGTGCACGGGGTGGGGGGGCTGTCCATCATCCAGAGGTTCCTCTCCTTCTCCCGCACAGCCTCTGGGGAGATGCTTGTCCTGGGGCCTCCTCAGGACCCCAGCACACGAAGCCCTGTTAGGAACTTGGGGGCCTGGGCTTTCAGATCTGGCTTCCCTTCCTGGCATAGTGCAAATTTGCTGCCCCGGGCCTGTTCTCTCCCTCGAGGCGGTGGGAGAGGGCAGGCGCTGGGTCGGCCGGGGGCGCAGACAGCCCGCCCTCTCCCACCATGCTGGCCAGGGGTGCTGAGGGCCTCCCTCTCCTGCTGCACCGGTCAAGAGTGGTGAAGGCTGCCCTCTCCCGCCGCAGGCCCGCCCTCTCCCGCTGGCAGGGACGCGGCCCGCCCTCTCCTGCTGCACAGGGCTCATTATCTCCCGCCCTTGGCCAGAGAGGGCAGACCACAGGACGTGCTGGAGGTGTGAATGGCCCGCCCTCTCCTGTCAGGGGCACGAACAGCCTGCCCTCTCCCACCTCTCATGGCGGGAGACAGCAGGCTGCCAGGTTGGCTGGGGGGGCAGACAGCCCGCCCTCTGCTGCCATGCCGGCCAGGGGCACCACGCGGGCTAGGGGCACTGAAGGCCACCCTCTCCCGCCGCAGCCCTGCCCCCTGCTCCTGATTGGCCAGCCCCCGGGCGCTCCCTGCCACCGCTGCCATCACCACTGCTGCTGCCGCCACTGCTTTCCCTCACAGCGCTTGGGCGCTGGGTGCTCGCTGCTGCCGCCATTTCATCTCCGCCCTCCTGGGCCAGTGCTCACACCACTTGGCCCCGCCCCTCGGCCCCACCCCTGCTCCTGATTGGCTGGTAGCATAGCCAATCAGGAGCCAAGGTACGGTCACATTTGCATGTTACTCTTTTATTAAATAGGATAAGGCCCTGTCACCAAATACAATTACATGGTGGATTAAGGCTTCAACCTGTGAATTTTGGGAGGGACACAGCTCAGTCCATAAGAGAAAGGAGTCTAGGGCTTGACAGGCATCATCTATTCACAGAAAAAACTGAGCTCAGGAGAAAGTTCAGGGAAAGTATGCGGTTGGCCCCGGGGAAAGCCGGCAGCAGGAGGAATGGCTGCTGAGTGAGAACATTCTTGGAACTCAGAACCGAAGGACACCCAGAGCACAGGACACCCAGAGCACAGGACACCCAGAGCACAGGACACCCAGAGCACAGGACACCCAGAGCACGCTGACCAGATTGAGCTGCAGCCCCAGGGACCTCTTCGTGCAGCAGAAGCCCCAACCGCTGTCTGCGGGGGGATAGGAGAGGTGGGCTGGGGCTGTGACCTGTCTGCGGGGGGATGGGGAGAGGTGGGCTGTGACCTGTCTGCGGGGGGATGGGGAGAGGTGGGCTGTGTCCTGTCTGCGGGGGGATGGGAGAGGTGGGCTGTGACCTGTCTGTGGGGGGATGGGGAGAGGTGGGCTGGGGCTGTGTCCTGTCTGCGGGGGGATGGGAGAGGTGGGCTGTGACCTGTCTGCGGGGGGATGGGAGAGGTGGGCTGTGTCCTGTCTGCGGGGGGATGGGGAGAGGTGGGCTGTGACCTGTCTGCGGGGGGATGGGGAGAGGAGGGCTGTGTCCTGTCTGTGGGGGGATGGGAGAGGTGGGCTGTGACCTGTCTGTGGGGGGATGGGAGAGGTGGGCTGTGTCCTGTCTGTGGGGGGATGGGAGAGGTGGGCTGTGACCTGTCTGCGGGGGGATGGGAGAGGTGGGCTGTGACCTGTCTGCGGGGGGATGGGGAGAGGAGGGCTGTGTCCTGTCTGCGGGGGGATGGGGAGAGGTGGGCTGTGACCTGTCTGTGGGGGGATGGGAGAGGAGGGCTGTGTCCTGTCTGCGGGGGGATGGGGAGAGGAGGGCTGTGTCCTGTCTGCGGGGGGATGGGAGAGGTGGGCTGTGACCTGTCTGTGGGGGGATGGGAGAGGTGGGCTGTGTCCTGTCTGTGGGGGGATGGGAGAGGTGGGCTGTGTCCTGTCTGCGGGGGGATGGGAGAGGTGGGCTGTGTCCTGTCTGCGGGGGGATGGGAGAGGTGGGCTGTGACCTGTCTGTGGGGGGATGGGAGAGGTGGGCTGTGTCCTGTCTGCGGGGGGATGGGAGAGGTGGGCTGTGTCCTGTCTGCGGGGGGATGGGGAGAGGTGGGCTGTGTCCTGTCTGCGGGGGGATGGGAGAGGTGGGCTGTGACCTGTCTGTGGGGGGATGGGAGAGGTGGGCTGTGTCCTGTCTGCGGGGGGATGGGAGAGGTGGGCTGTGTCCTGTCTGCGGGGGGATGGGAGAGGTGGGCTGTGTCCTGTCTGCGGGGGGATGGGAGAGGTGGGCTGTGTCCTGTCTGTGGGGGGATGGGGAGAGGTGGGCTGTGACCTGTCTGTGGGGGGATGGGGAGAGGTGGGCTGGGGCTGTGACCTGTCAGTGGGGGGATGGGAGAGGTGGGCTGTGACCTGTCTGTGGGGGGATGGGGAGAGGTGGGCTGGGGCTGTGACCTGTCTGCGGGGGGATGGGAGAGGTGGGCTGTGTCCTGTCTGCGGGGGGATGGGAGAGGTGGGCTGTGTCCTGTCTGCGGGGGGATGGGAGAGGTGGGCTGTGTCCTGTCTGCGGGGGGATGGGGAGAGGACGGCTGTGTCCTGTCTGCGGGGGGATGGGAGAGGTGGGCTGTGACCTGTCTGCGGGGGGATGGGAGAGGTGGGCTGTGACCTGTCTGCGGGGGGATGGGAGAGGTGGGCTGTGTCCTGTCTGTGGGGGGGTGGGAGAGGTGGGCTGTGTCCTGTCTGTGGGGGGATGGGGAGAGGAGGGCTGTGTCCTGTCTGCGGGGGGATGGGAGAGGTGGGCTGTGACCTGTCTGCGGGGGGATGGGAGAGGTGGGCTGTGACCTGTCTGCGGGGGGATGGGAGAGGTGGGCTGTGTCCTGTCTGCGGGGGGATGGGAGAGGTGGGCTGTGTCCTGTCTGTGGGGGGGTGGGAGAGGTGGGCTGTGTCCTGTCTGCGGGGGGATGGGGAGAGGTGGGCTGTGACCTGTCTGCGGGGGGATGGGAGAGGTGGGCTGTGTCCTGTCTGTGGGGGGATGGGAGAGGTGGGCTGTGTCCTGTCTGCGGGGGGATGGGAGAGGTGGGCTGTGTCCTGTCTGCGGGGAATGGGGAGAGGTGGGCTGTGACCTGTCTGTGGGGGGATGGGAGAGGAGGGCTGTGACCTGTCTGCGGGGGGATGGGGAGAGGAGGGCTGGGGCTGTGACCTGTCTGCGGGGGGGATGGGGAGAGGAGGGCTGTGTCCTGTCTGCGGGGGGATGGGGAGAGGTGGGCTGTGTCCTGTCTGCGGGGGGATGGGGAGAGGTGGGCTGTGACCTGTCTGCGGGGGGATGGGGAGAGGAGGGCTGGGGCTGTGACCTGTCTGCGGGGGGATGGGGAGAGGAGGGCTGTGTCCTGTCTGCGGGGGGATGGGAGAGGTGGGCTGTGACCTGTCTGTGGGGAATGGGGAGAGGTGGGCTGGGGCTGTGACCTGTCTGCGGGGGGATGGGAGAGGTGGGCTGTGTCCTGTCTGCGGGGGGATGGGGAGAGGTGGGCTGTGTCCTGTCTGTGGGGGGATGGGAGAGGTGGGCTGTGGCTGTGTCCTGTCTGTGGGGGGATGGGAGAGGTGGGCTGTGTCCTGTCTGCGGGGGGATGGGGAGAGGAGGGCTGTGGCTGTGTCCTGTCTGTGGGGGGATGGGAGAGGTGGGCTGTGTCCTGTCTGCGGGGGGATGGGAGAGGTGGGCTGTGTCCTGTCTGTGGGGGGATGGGGAGAGGTGGGCTGTGACCTGTCTGCGGGGGGATGGGGAGAGGTGGGCTGTGTCCTGTCTGCGGGGGGATGGGGAGAGGTGGGCTGTGTCCTGTCTGTGGGGGGATGGGGAGAGGTGGGCTGTGTCCTGTTTGTGGGGGGATGGGGAGAGGTGGGCCCTGTCCTGTCTGTGGGGGGATGGGGAGAGGTGGGCTGTGTCCTGTCTGTGGGGGGATGGGGAGAGGTGGGCTGTGTCCTGTCTGCGGGGGGATGGGGAGAGGAGGGCTGTGGCTGTGTCCTGTCTGTGGGGGGATGGGAGAGGTGGGCTGTGACCTGTCTGTGGGGGGATGGGGAGAGGAGGGCTGTGGCTGTGTCCTGTCTGTGGGGGGATGGGAGAGGTGGGCTGTGTCCTGTCTGCGGGGGGATGGGGAGAGGTGGGCTGTGACCTGTCTGTGGGGGGATGGGAGAGGTGGGCTGTGTCCTGTCTGTGGGGGGGTGGGAGAGGTGGGCTGTGACCTGTCTGTGGGGGGATGGGAGAGGTGGGCTGTGTCCTGTCTGTGGGGGGATGGGAGAGGTGGGCTGTGACCTGTCTGTGGGGGGATGGGAGAGGTGGGCTGTGTCCTGTCTGTGGGGGGGTGGGAGAGGTGGGCTGTGACCTGTCTGTGGGGGGATGGGAGAGGTGGGCTGTGTCCTGTCTGCGGGGGGATGGGAGAGGTGGGCTGTGTCCTGTCTGCGGGGGGATGGGAGAGGTGGGCTGTGACCTGTCTGCGGGGGGATGGGGAGAGGTGGGCTGTGACCTGTCTGTGGGGGGATGGGAGAGGTGGGCTGTGTCCTGTCTGTGGGGGGGTGGGAGAGGTGGGCTGTGTCCTGTCTGCGGGGGGATGGGGAGAGGAGGGCTGTGTCCTGTCTGCGGGGGGATGGGAGAGGTGGGCTGTGACCTGTCTGCGGGGGGATGGGAGAGGTGGGCTGGGGCTGTGACCTGTCAGTGGGGGATGGGAGAGGTGGGCTGTGACCTGTCTGTGGGGGGATGGGGAGAGGTGGGCTGTGTCCTGTCTGCGGGGGGATGGGAGAGGTGGGCTGTGACCTGTCTGTGGGGGGATGGGAGAGGTGGGCTGTGTCCTGTCTGCGGGGGGATGGGAGAGGTGGGCTGTGACCTGTCTGTGGGGGGATGGGAGAGGTGGGCTGTGTCCTGTCTGCGGGGGGATGGGAGAGGTGGGCTGTGTCCTGTCTGCGGGGGGATGGGAGAGGTGGGCTGTGTCCTGTCTGCGGGGGGATGGGAGAGGTGGGCTGTGACCTGTCTGTGGGGGGATGGGAGAGGTGGGCTGTGTCCTGTCTGCGGGGGGATGGGAGAGGTGGGCTGTGACCTGTCTGCGGGGGGATGGGAGAGGTGGGCTGTGTCCTGTCTGTGGGGGGATGGGAGAGGTGGGCTGTGTCCTGTCTGCGGGGGGATGGGAGAGGTGGGCTGTGTCCTGTCTGCGGGGAATGGGGAGAGGTGGGCTGTGTCCTGTCTGCGGGGGGATGGGAGAGGTGGGCTGTGTCCTGTCTGCGGGGAATGGGGAGAGGTGGGCTGTGACCTGTCTGTGGGGGGATGGGAGAGGAGGGCTGTGACCTGTCTGCGGGGGGATGGGGAGAGGAGGGCTGGGGCTGTGACCTGTCTGCGGGGGGGATGGGGAGAGGAGGGCTGTGTCCTGTCTGCGGGGGGATGGGGAGAGGTGGGCTGTGTCCTGTCTGCGGGGGGATGGGGAGAGGTGGGCTGTGACCTGTCTGCGGGGGGATGGGGAGAGGAGGGCTGGGGCTGTGACCTGTCTGCGGGGGGATGGGGAGAGGAGGGCTGTGTCCTGTCTGCGGGGGGATGGGAGAGGTGGGCTGTGACCTGTCTGCGGGGGAATGGGGAGAGGTGGGCTGGGGCTGTGACCTGTCTGCGGGGGGATGGGAGAGGTGGGCTGTGTCCTGTCTGCGGGGGGATGGGGAGAGGTGGGCTGTGTCCTGTCTGTGGGGGGATGGGAGAGGTGGGCTGTGGCTGTGTCCTGTCTGTGGGGGGATGGGAGAGGTGGGCTGTGTCCTGTCTGCGGGGGGATGGGGAGAGGAGGGCTGTGGCTGTGTCCTGTCTGTGGGGGGATGGGAGAGGTGGGCTGTGTCCTGTCTGCGGGGGGATGGGAGAGGTGGGCTGTGTCCTGTCTGTGGGGGGATGGGGAGAGGTGGGCTGTGACCTGTCTGCGGGGGGATGGGGAGAGGTGGGCTGTGTCCTGTCTGCGGGGGGATGGGGAGAGGTGGGCTGTGTCCTGTCTGTGGGGGGATGGGGAGAGGTGGGCTGTGTCCTGTCTGTGGGGGGATGGGGAGAGGTGGGCCCTGTCCTGTCTGTGGGGGGATGGGGAGAGGTGGGCTGTGTCCTGTCTGTGGGGGGATGGGGAGAGGTGGGCTGTGTCCTGTCTGCGGGGGGATGGGGAGAGGAGGGCTGTGGCTGTGTCCTGTCTGTGGGGGGATGGGAGAGGTGGGCTGTGACCTGTCTGTGGGGGGATGGGGAGAGGAGGGCTGTGGCTGTGTCCTGTCTGTGGGGGGATGGGAGAGGTGGGCTGTGTCCTGTCTGCGGGGGGATGGGGAGAGGTGGGCTGTGACCTGTCTGTGGGGGGATGGGGAGAGGAGGGCTGTGGCTGTGTCCTGTCTGTGGGGGGATGGGAGAGGTGGGCTGTGTCCTGTCTGCGGGGGGATGGGGAGAGGTGGGCTGTGTCCTGTCTGCGGGGGGATGGGGAGAGGTGGGCTGTGTCCTGTCTGCGGGGGGATGGGGAGAGGTGGGCTGTGTCCTGTCTGTGGGGGGATGGGGAGAGGTGGGCTGTGTCCTGTCTGTGGGGGGATGGGGAGAGGTGGGCCCTGTCCTGTCTGTGGGGGGATGGGGAGAGGTGGGCTGTGTCCTGTCTGTGGGGGGATGGGGAGAGGTGGGCTGTGTCCTGTCTGCGGGGGGATGGGAGAGGTGGGCTGTGTCCTGTCTGCGGGGGGATGGGAGAGGTGGGCTGTGACCTGTCTGTGGGGGGATGGGAGAGGTGGGCTGTGTCCTGTCTGCGGGGGGGTGGGAGAGGTGGGCTGTGACCTGTCTGCGGGGGGATGGGAGAGGTGGGCTGTGACCTGTCTGCGGGGGGGATGGGGAGAGGAGGGCTGTGTCCTGTCTGCGGGGGGATGGGAGAGGAGGGCTGTGTCCTGTCTGCGGGGGGATGGGAGAGGTGGGCTGTGACCTGTCTGCGGGGGGGATGGGAGAGGTGGGCTGTGTCCTGTCTGCGGGGGGATGGGAGAGGTGGGCTGTGTCCTGTCTGCGGGGGGATGGGAGAGGTGGGCTGTGTCCTGTCTGCGGGGGGATGGGAGAGGAGGGCTGTGTCCTGTCTGCGGGGGGATGGGAGAGGTGGGCTGTGACCTGTCTGCGGGGGGGATGGGGAGAGGTGGGCTGTGTCCTGTCTGTGGGGGGATGGGAGAGGAGGGCTGTGTCCTGTCTGCGGGGGGATGGGAGAGGTGGGCTGTGACCTGTCTGCGGGGGGATGGGGAGAGGTGGGCTGTGTCCTGTCTGTGGGGGGATGGGAGAGGAGGGCTGTGTCCTGTCTGCGGGGGGGATGGGGAGAGGAGGGCTGTGTCCTGTCTGCGGGGGGATGGGAGAGGTGGGCTGTGACCTGTCTGCGGGGGGATGGGAGAGGAGGGCTGTGTCCTGTCTGCGGGGGGATGGGAGAGGTGGGCTGTGACCTGTCTGCGGGGGGGATGGGGAGAGGTGGGCTGTGTCCTGTCTGTGGGGGGATGGGAGAGGAGGGCTGTGTCCTGTCTGCGGGGGGATGGGAGAGGTGGGCTGTGACCTGTCTGCGGGGGGATGGGAGAGGTGGGCTGTGTCCTCTCTGCGGGGGGATGGGAGAGGGCGGCTGGGGCTCTGGCGCTGCCTGGCCCGGACCTCCTCCCCTGTCCGGCCAGTGTAAATAGTATGTTGAGCATCGGTATTGTCCTGTCGGAGGCACCTCCTCATGGAGAGTCTGAGGGCCCCGGGGTGTAGAGGGGCCCAGGCTGCCACTCAGTCCCCTCCGGGCCTCTGCGCACTCACGGCGGCCGCGGGGGCCAGGGCGACGGCTGATGGGGGAGGAGGGTTTGCCGCAGCCTCCGCCCGGCCGGCCCCCCCGGGGCGTCTGTGCTCCAGCCCCGCCGCCTCCTGTTCCGGCGCCCAGCTCTGACCCGGCCCCTCCGCCCCTGCCCAGAGTGGTGCCCACTGACTGTCAATCGGAGGCCCGGGCGCCGGGCTGGTGTCCAGGTCTGGGGTCTGACTGGCCGCCCAGCCCTCCTGCCGGCTGTCCTTCAGCCTCAGGGGTCTGAGCCCCAACCGGGGAGCCTCCCCGCGCGTGCTGCCGCCGTTCTCAGACGCCTCTTCCCGCCTGCCCTGCGAGGCCACCGTGGCTACTGACCGACCTGGTTTGGGGTGCCCCCGTCTCTGTCCCGGCCGCGGGCGTCTGCGCTGCTCACGCAGCCGTGTTGGCACGAAGCTCCCCCCTCCTCCCTGTTCCACGAAAAAGGCCCTGGGCACAGAGGCGGCGTGTGGCTTTCTCCCGCAACCACTGGAGAGTTTTGTGTGCAAGTGTGAGGGCACCGTCTGCGGCTTTAACAGGTGAAACCTGTTCATTGGGCGGCTGCCTCCGGAGCCGGGCACACGCCCTCGACAGGGACTGGGACTCGAGACCCTTCAGTGAGCCGGCCGAGGCTCTAACCACTGACCCACACCGGCCAGGGCGATCTTGGCCATTTTGTAGAGAGACGATTAAAGTAGGTGTCACGAGGGCTGGGCTCACCGAGACCGGTTTGGCTCAGTGGACAGAGCCTCGGCCTGCGGACTGAAAGGTCCCAGGTTCGATTCCGGTCAAGGGCATGTACCTTGGTTGTGGGCACATCCCCAGTAGGGAGTGTGCAAGAGGCAGCTGATCGATGTTTCTCTCTCATCAGTGTTTCTGACTTTCCCTCTCCCTTCCTCTCTGTAAAAAAAAAATTGATAAAATATATTTAAAAAAAAAATAAAAGGGCTGGGCTCTGTTCCAGCTCCAGCCCTGGTCTGTCTCGTCCACATGCATGATCCTGAGTCAACTCTCAAACCCCCTCCCTCTGCTGTGTGTGCCTCCCCCCCACCCCCATCCCGCAGCTCTGCAGAGGGGCTGGAGGGGCTCCTGGGGCACGAACAGCTGAGCGAGAGGAAGCCCGTTCCCCTGGGTCCGAGCTCAGGGCCCTGCAGCGGCTAGCTGGGTGAGAGCCTCCCACTCAGCCCCGAGGGGGGGGCCCAGGAGGCGGCCTGCCCTGGGCCCCGCGTGTGCGCCCCGCTGTCCTGAGACAGCTGCCGGCGGGAACGCCGGTTACAGCACATTGTGAATGTTCAGAGCCCACGGGGCAGGGCGGCAGGAACGAGGGGTGCCCATCGGACGCCTGGAGACACACTTGAGCGTTCGGGGTCAGGGGACCCTGAGGACAGAAACAGACCGACACAGAGGGGCCTGGGGAGAGCGGGGCTGCTGGCCGCCCCCCCAGGAGGCGTCACCTTGTCCGCGGCCCTGCGGCCCTGCGGCCGGATCACAGCCCGGGGAGCCCGCCCTGCGAGCGGAGCGGGATGAGCCCCGGGGAGCGAGAAGGGGCCCTTCCTCACGTCTTCCGGCGGCCGCCCTGAGCGGGTGACCCGGGCTCTGAGCGGGGTGCGGTCCGGCTGGAGGCGCGCAGGCAGTCCGCGCGCACATTCCCGGCCAGGGCCGGCCCCTGCCCGCACCGCAGTCCCGGGCTTCAGACCGCACACCAGCATTTCAACACCCCGAGAAGCAACGAGTGCTTAAAACCACCGTTCCTGCGTTTACCTCCTTTCCCCACCCCGGGAGAGCGCCCGCAGGGGTCAGAGGGCACCCAGGTCGGGTCAACTACTACCGCCCCGAGCGCACCGCATTCTGCCGGAGAAGCCAGGGCAGCCATGCTGGGAGAGGCCCCGCACCCTGTGCCCACACCCTGTGCCCGCAGCCAGTGCCCGCAGCCAGTGCCCGCACCCTGTGCCCGCAGCCAGTGCCCACAGCCAGTGCCCACACCCTGTGCCCACAGCCAGTGCCCGCAGCCAGTGCCCGCACCCTGTGCCCGCAGCCAGTGCCCGCAGCCAGTGCCCACACCCTGTGCCCGCAGCCAGTGCCCGCAGCCAGTGCCCACACCCTGTGCCCACACCCTGTGCCCACAGCCAGTGCCCACAGCCAGTGCCCACACCCTGTGCCCACACCCTGTGCCCACAGCCAGTGCCCACACCCTGTGCCCACACCCTGTGCCCACCAACAGGGCAGGAGCACGTGGCAGCCCCGTCTGTGCTGTGTGCCTCCCCCCTAAGCCGGCAAACTTAGCATCAAGCAGCTGAAAACTGTCCCAGGGGCCCTTTATGCTGTGACTTAAGTCTGAGGGCCCCGAACCCAGGCACCTGAGAGCTAAGGCCATCGGCGGGTGGAGTCCGAGCTCCGTCTGTGTCTGAGGCCCTACCGGTCACCCTGGAGCCCCTGAGCAAGAGTGGCACTTGCCAGCTCCGCTTGGCAGTTTCTTCCCACCAGCTGCTTCCTCCCCGGACGGGACGGTTGGCTGCTTGGCTCGCTCACCGGAGTGGTCCAGTCTGCAGACCCCCAAGCACACGCCCTCAGCCCCCTGCCGAACACGGAGAAGACGTGTTCCTGCAAATCGGGACTGCAGGGTCTCGGGTTCCATTCCTGGGCAAGGGCATGTACCCACGTGCGGGAGGCAACCCACACTGATGTCTCCCCTCTCCCCTCTCCTCATCCTCTCCCTCCCCCTCCCCTCCTCCTGCCCTCTCCCCTCCCGGAAAAGCGATGGGAAAATCCCCTCAGGAAGAAAACAAATGCTTTTAGGACTCCAGGAACCGAGCACACACGGGGGCTTTTGGGGTTTTGATCCGCTTCCTCCATTGGTGCAGCTGAAGGTGCCAAGTGTGCCTCCGGGGGCACCAGCTTCAGCCTTCAGTGGCCTCCGGGGGCACCAGCTTAAGCCTCCAGTGGCCTCCGGGGGCACCAGCTTAAGCCTCCAGTGGCCTCCGGGGGCACCAGCTTAAGCCTCCAGTGGCCTCCGGGGGCACCAGCTTAAGCCTCCAGTGGCCGAACTGGGGGTGGGGGGGCGCAGGTGTGGGGACAGGAGTGTGGGGCCCCAGCAGTCACCGTTTTCCGCCACACCAGGCTTTCTTTGGGGTTTCTATTGGTGGGAGTTGCCCAATTCGCTGGGCTTCAACCGCCGACGTGAAAAGAAGCTTTGACCTCCAAGCCCAAGGCTTCAGAGGCACAGGGCAGATCCGAGTGTCTCAGACTTTACACAAGCGGATGGAAACAGCTTGAGGTTTCACCCGGAATAGTGACTTGTGTGTCCTTGTCTATCAGGCGTTCTCATCTCCATTGAGACACAGAACACTTGACCTCTTCCCTCCACCCCAAGCACAGGACCAGCTGTACTAACAGGGAAGAGATCAGTGGGTTTGGGAGGACCTAGAAATAAGCGTTTGTAAGCGCCCCACAGACAGCGCTGGGTGGAACACGCCTCCCAGGGCTTTACTTCGACGACGGTGTGTTTGGGGGTTTGATGAGGTTTCTCTGTAATTATCTCCCAATGTCAGAGGGCTTTGCTTTTCCCCCTTCAAGGCTTCTCGGTGCTGTGACGCTGGGAGCCGACAGGGAGTTAAGTTTGGGTACAGATGTGGATTTGAGCTGAAAACGTCCCTGATGCTTGCAGGGAGTCACGCAGCAGAAGGAAGAGGTCGGAGGGGCCTGCACAGCTGCTTGCAGGTGGAACCCGCTCTGGGACGCGTCCCCTCCCTCGCTCCCTGCGCCTCCCTCTCCCCCCGGAGCCGCCTCGTCCTGGCAGTCGGTCGTCCTGACTGCGTTCCCAGGGCCCAGCTCTGACCAGTGCCCAGGCTGACCGTGGCTCCCCCCCCTGCCTCTCAGCGAGAGCGCCCAGGCCGAGCCCTGGGTAGGAGATCGCTTAAAACATCGCCGCTCTGTTGACTGTTTTCTTGGCTCTTGGCCTTCATGCCGCCGGGTGTGGGCTGCGCCCGCTTGCTCCGTGCACAAAGGTCAGAGATGGCTGTCTGAGTCGGCACCGGGTGGCATCCAGGAGCACTTCGTTGCCTCTCCGTCCTGCACCCCCACGCACCGTCTGGTCCTCAGGGCCTGGCCCTCAGGAGGCAGGGGCGTCAGCTCGCCCTGGCAGGGCGCTGGGAGGGGGGCACGGGCTCCCCTGCAGGCGGTGTACCCCGCAGGGTGCTGACTGCGCCTAAGCCGGGAGGGCCTCCCTCTTAACAACCGGACCGGAGCTGCCGCCGGGGTCTCCGCCTGCGTCCTGTCCTCCTTGGCCCAGGACCTGGCTCCTGCCTGGGCCGTGTGGGGGTGGGGTGGGGGTGGGGGAATGGCAGCTGCTTCAGGAGCGAGAATCCAACCTGGCCATGGGAATCCTTCTCTATTGGGCATCCCTGCTCCGCTCTGCCTAGAACTTTATGGTCCGGAAACCTATCTCCCACCCCATTCCCAGTGTCAGGCCAGCTCTGAGGCCGGCGGCCGTTTGCTGACCGAGCCTTCCTTGTCCTGTCCCGTCTCACCTAAGTCCAGTGAGTCCTTCAGGTCTTGGAAAAGTTCCTCTAGCAAGCCGTTCTTCACTCTCCCACCACTCCCGACTCCCCAGGCCTCTGTCCTACTCCCCCCTTTTACCTGGTCCTCTCCTAGCGGGTCATTCACCGCGTGTTGTTGTAAACATAGGCGCTCCCCGACACGGGAGGCACCCGGGTCTGTCCCGTCTACTGAGGTATCAATGCCCAGAGCTCGCCAGGCACTTAGAACACGTGGATGAAAGTGGGCTGTGTTTCCTGAAGCATTTCAGGCCGTGTGTCTGGACCTGATTTCTTTATGTCGGGGACAAAGAAGAATTTGGTTTTGGAGCTATTGCAATGAAGGCATCTGTGTCCAGTGCCCGCACAAATACATGCGTCTGACACTCCTGTAAAGAGCTGTCTCTGGGGAAACAGGTTCGGAAATCGTTAGTAAGCCCTGGAAGGAGGCCTCCTGTGCCCCCAGGGTTGCCACTCCAACGGCCTGGGTTTGCGTGACTGGGAGAGGAAATGATAGGGGCTGGTTTTCTTTCCCGCAGATTTACCCATTTACCTTTCACCGCAGAAATGGCCTCCACCTTCCACCCCCGAGAGTGCGAGCTGTCTAAACAGGAAGGGCAGAGCTACGGCTTCTTCCTGCGGATCGAGAAGGACACGGCGGGCCACCTGGTGCGGGCGGTGGAGGAGGGCAGCCCCGCGGAGCGGGCGGGGCTGCGGGACGGAGACAGAGTTCTCCGCATCAACGGGGTCTTCGTGGACCAGGAGGAGCACAAACAGGTGGGTGGGCATTCGTGGTGTCGCCGCCCGGTCCTCTCCGGCCCCCCGTCTTTGCTGATTATTGTTTTGGGGGCAGCAGAGATTTCCTGGCCGCCCCGGGCAAGGCAGGGCACCCTGATGGCTGGCCGTCCTGCCAGTGAATCAAGTCTCTCCCTCTAAACCGAGCACTGGACACATTATTCCTAGATTTCAACCACGTCAGGTCTAAAATGCATTGCGTATCGCCCAGCACAGGAACCAATTTCTTGTTCGTTATTTTGTTAAATCCTCATCACAACCCTCATCATATTGCCACTTCGCAGGTGAGAAGGGGAGGCTCAGATAACTGTGTTCACGCAATGAACACGTGGGCGTGCCTGACCTTACCCCCACTCCGCCGCCTCCATGCTGTCTTCACGGACCGGGAGGACCTGTTGGCATTTACCCCTAGATAAAAAAATATTCTTTATAAAAATATTTTTGTTAATTTTAGAGAGGAAGGGAGAGGGAGAAGGAGATTGAAACATCAACGACGAGAGAGAATCCCCAGTAGGAGCTGCCTCCTGCATGCTTCTACTGGGGATTGATCCCACGACCCCAGGCATGTGTCCTTGACTAGAACCGAACCCAGGACCCTTCAGTCCACAGGTCGATGCTCTACTCACTGAGCCAAACCAGCGAGGGCAGGACCGGTCCTTGTAAGAGTCCCCTGGGCAGGGACAGCCACCCTCCTGATTCCTACTCTGCACAGGGCACTCGGGAAGGCTCAGGGGGGATGGCTGGGCATTATCTGCTGACTATTTGGGTGTCAGGGATCCGCTGTCAGAATCTCCAGGGCCAGGAATGAGCCCCAACGCCCCTCTGGTGGTTCACAGGTTATCGGTGAAAGTCGTCCTTTCTCCTAGGTGGTGGAGCTGGTCCGGAAGAGTGGGAACTCAGTGACTTTTCTAGTTCTGGATGGGGATTCCTATGAGAAAGCCGTGGAAGAAAAGGTAGACTTGAAAGAGTTGGGTCAGAGTCAGCAGGAGCCAGGTGTGAATGATAAGAAACTGCCCCCTGTGATGAACGGAGGCCCCCAGGCCTGCACCCAGCCGCGGCTCTGCTACCTGGTGAAGGAGGGGGGCAGCTTCGGCTTTTCTCTCAAGACTGTCCAAGGTAAGCTGAGGGTGGGGCGCAAGCAACCCACTTTCCAGGAAAATGATGTTGGCGATGAATGACTTCTTTGACTTAACTTTTCAGTTGCTATGGATACCCAACAGCAACTACACTCTCTCCCTCCTCTCCAGCCCTCCCCGGCCCTGCACAATCAAGACATTGGACAGCAGCAGGGTTTGGGCGCTCCTGACCCCCAGAGTTTGTTAGGCTGAGCCTTTGAGGCCAGAGGGTTAGAGCACTGATGCTTCTTTGGTATTCTTTTCTTGCTTCCTTAGGGTGAGGGTGGAGGGGAAATTGGGAAATAAGCAAGAAAAGGGAGGTTCTTCATAATAGCTACTTAAAAAA
Organism: Antrozous pallidus; assembly: GCA_027563665.1. Classification (NCBI taxonomy): domain Eukaryota; kingdom Metazoa; phylum Chordata; class Mammalia; order Chiroptera; family Vespertilionidae; genus Antrozous; species Antrozous pallidus. Next base: position 40,055,953 of record CM050527.1, read on the forward strand.
TGTTTTTTATTGATTTCAGAGGGGAAGGGACCCAGAGAGATAGAAACATCAAGGATGAGAGAGAATCATTGATTGGCTGCCTCTTGCATGCCCTCTACTGGGGATCAAGCCTGAATTAAGGGCATGTGCCCTGATCAGGTATTGAATGTCGACCACCTGGTTCATGGGTTCATGCTCAACCACTGAGCCATACCAGCTGGGTCATAACAGCTACTTTCGAGTAAGAATGTCTCTTTTCATCTCTTGGAGTACCGATTATTATTAGAGAAATTCTTGTTGAAGATACTGCAAAGATACCCACCCTCCTATGACATTTAAGTAGTATCCCCTCCCTTCCCCCCACCCCCCGCTGTGTCCCAGCCTCACTGAGGTGTGCCCTTGACCCTCAGCTGAGAGGTACAACCATCAGGAAGTCCTACAAGTTCTGTTTCTGGAGTCTCAAGGTGCAGGCTGGCCTGTGTCCAGTTGGCGATGGTTTTATCTTCATGGTTTCTGTGGGATCGAGGCTGGAACCTGTGGCTCCACCGCTAATGTTCCTCCCGGGCTCCGGCCCTGGGAGGCCCTGGTAGTGCACAGCTTGGTGCGTGATAAAGGCAAATCCTAGAAAACCTGTCGCGAGAGCTGCACACCAGACAGAAGAGGCATTTCTCAACCTTGCCTGTTACCGGGCAGCGCGGCATTTCTCGGGAGTCTGTGGTCAGTAAAATGGTAAAAAACAGGTTCTATTCACTTGGCCCTTGGACTAGTGGGCATGGCGAATGGTTTAGATTAGCTTCACAAAGAACATGTTTTCTTCATGACGAAGATCTAAGGAGGAACAAGAGAATTGTGTTTAGGAAGGCAGAGTTTAAGTGAGTTACTGTTATTCCTTACAAATAATGTATTTAGTCATTATAAAGCAACTCTTTACCTCAAATGAATATCAGTATCTTGAGAAAATTGACAGAATTACTTTAAGACATCACACCACCTGCGAATCTGATGGCAGGCATGTATGCATCCCTCCCTCCATGACCAAGTCCCTCCCTCCTTCCCTCCCCTCCTTCCTCCGTCTCTACCTTCCTCCCTCCCGCGCCTCTGTCCCCCTCCGCCTGTGTCTGTGACATTCACGGGCTGCGCTGATCTGGAAAGGGTGGTGACAGTGCTGATTAAAGAGGATGGAATGGAGTGGGTGTTTTCCAATTCCACAGATGCAGAGAGGGGACAGGGTACGAGTCAGTGAGGCAGCACGGGTGGAGCTTGGGTCTTTCTGGTTCAAGAAGCAAGTGCCACCTGAGATTCCTTCTTTGTATTTAGTTGGGCTCAGAAATTCTGTTAAATCAACAGAGACCAATTGGGTCATGGCTGTGGCAAGCTTTGCTAGGGGCTGTAGTTATAAAGCTAAATCGGAAGCTGAAGGCTGTTTGAATTAGCTCTAAAATGGGACCTTCTAATATTACATTATTGGGAGAAAACCCGTTAACCGTTGTACTTCCTGTAACATCTGTCCTCCCCTACCCCCTTCAGGTACAAAGGGGGTGTACATGACTGACATAACGCCGCAAGGCGTGGCTATGAGAGCGGGGGTCCTGGCTGACGACCGCTTGATCGAAGTGAACGGGGAGAACGTAGAGGAGGCCACTCATGAGGAAGTGGTTGAAAAGGTACTTTTCTCTTTCACCCGCTCTCGCTGGGGGAGGCAGGGAGACAGAAGTGGCAGCTTATCCCCGGGAAGCAGAAAGAGGGGAAGCTGTCCTTTTTATGAAGAGCAAACAGACTCTCTGGTGGCTTACACAGTATTTAGGCTGTGAGAAGAAGGCCTTTGCGCGATTCATGTCATTTTGAAGATAAGTGTTTTAACTTTATCTTTTAAATCTCATTGTACCTGATTGGGAGCACCTCTGAGTTTACAGTAAATTTAATGTTGACCCCATGTTACTAAACTACTTTAATACAAGCTGCAGGTTGGCGAGGAACACAGAGCCACAGCTGGGGAGCTGTGGAAGGCAGCGCCCCCAAACCTGAGGCCCCAGCACAGTGCTATGACACCTGGAAAACAGTCTGAGTTTTCCTTTCAGATCTTCTGGAACCTTCTCCTGTTAGATAATCCTTCGCAATTGGACTTTTTCTTCTTTTCCAAACTCCTTTTGTGGCTTTCACCTATGTACCTCTCCGGGTTTTCCGAATCCCAGCTCCTCCTGGGGTTCAGCTGGCGTCTATGAGGGAGGTCACCCTAACAAACGCAGACACACAGCATGGACGTGGAGGGAGACCACCACCAGCGAGGTGGCGGGTGCACAGCTGGCACGTACGTCTCACTCCCCCCACTTTCTGTGGAACCCCGAGACCGTGCACAGAGACTTGCCTGTTCCCGGCGTGGTGTCTGGAGCCGAGGCCGGGCCTCACTGGCGTGTCGTTGCAGGTGAGGAAGTCAGGGAGCCGTGTCACCTTCCTGCTGGTGGACAAGGCGACGGACCAGCACCACCGAGAGCAGAATGTCACGTTCAAGAGAGAAGCAGCCAGCTTGAAGTTCCTGCCCCGCCAGCCCCGGCTGGTGGAGATGAAGAGGGGCAGCAATGGCTTTGGCTTCTACCTGAGGGCAGGCCCGGAGCAGAGAGGTGAGGCGGGAGGAGAGGGGGCACCTGGCAGAGTGATCGCCCAGCTCCTCACCCGCCCGACCCGGAGCGCTGTTAGGCTGCAGCCCCAGCGTGGAGTGGGGAATGAGGAGCTGGAGAGCATAGCTAAGTCAGTTTCTTTCTTTTAAAAAAAATTTTGATTTCAGAGGAAGGGGGAGAGAGAGAGAAACATTAATGATGAGAGAATCATGGATTGGCTGCCTTCTGTACACCCCCTCCTGGGGATTTGGCCCGCAACCTGGGTATGTGCCCTTGACCAGAATCGAACCTGGGACCCTTCACTCTGCAGATCGACACTCTATCCACTGAGCAAAATGAGTCAGGGCGCTGGGTCAGTTTCCATGTCACATGGGAGCCTGATCCTGGGCACGCCCCCCGCCCCCCCCCCCCCCCCCCGCCACACACATACACACAGTTTCCATAGAAGGATAAGGCAAATTTTGGATCTGAGCAGTAGTATGCTGCTAAATTGTCTCTTGGGGAGGGTGAGGGGGAGAAAGAGGCTTGAATTTATAGCATTTGTTGATGTTTGTGGTGTAAATATCCCCACCGTGTTTGATTTCAAGCTACCAACACGGCACAGAGTGCAAAGCTAAGAAGTGCTGTGCACAACTGGTGCTCCGGAGCTGCCGAGGCAGCTGCAGCTCACCCCCACATCTGAGGCATGGGTGAGGGTGGGACCTCAGACTCAAATAGCAGGAGTCTTTCTGATTCCCTGTAACGCAACAAGTTAGGCACAAAGGTCCTCCTAGGGAAGGTGAATACATCAAAGAATGTAGGTTCAGGCCATGTAACTGTCTGTCATACACCTGGAGGTTTACTATTTTTATTTTATACTAGAGGCCCTGTGCACGAATTTGTGCACAGGTGGAGTCCGGCTGGATCAAAAACTCCCGGTCAAGGGGACCATTTGCATATTAGCCTTTTATTATACAGGATGTTTACATGAATTCATTAAATGTTAATTTGGTTGATATTATATAAAAACATCCCCAGGACCTTTGAGAATATTAAGTGAATCAGATGAATTCTTCAATTAAGGAGCCTCCTAGTTAGATGAGATAACACATATGTCCATAACTGGAGCAAGCTTTTCTCACCAGAAAGGTACTGGGAGGCCTCATAATACAGGTGCCACCTGAGTTTGGGCTTTGTAGTATGAATAGAATTTGGACAAGAAGGGCTGTCCCAGAAAGATAGTTGTGTGAACAGAGCAAGGAAACACAGGCACAGTGTGATTGACATCCAGTGTGAAGCACAGTGTGATTGACATCCAGAGTGATTGACCTCCATTGTGATTGACATCCAGTGTGAAGCACAGTGTGACTGACATCCAGTGTGAAGCACAGTGTGATTGACATCCAGAGTGATTGACCTCCATTGTGGTTGACATCCAGTGTGAAGCACAGTGTGATTGACATCCAGAGTGATTGACCTCCATTGTGATTGACATCCAGTGTGAAGCACAGTGTGATTGACATCCAGAAGGAAGCACAGTGTGATTGACATCTAGAGTGATTGACATCCAGTGTGACTGACATCCAGTGTGAAGCACAGTGTGACTGACATCCAGTGTGAAGCACAGTGTGATTGCCATCCAGAGTGAAGCATTGGGAACCAATTTAGGAAGGTGGGTTAGAGAGAGAAAGATCTGAAGGATCTTTAATGCCCAGTGGAGGAGTTTGGACTTGATCTGGTAGACTGAGGAATTAAATGTATTTTGAGCAGTGCCACAGAGAAGAAAAAAGTTAAGTCTACAGTATCTTGGGGGCTTAATTACTTCTAATAATTCTGCAAGAATTGCTGAAGTTGAGGGCTTGGAGAAGATGCAGTAATTATATAAGGTTAAACTGGGACCAAAATCAGGTTCGTTCAGTTCCAAAGCCGGTGCTCAGGCTGCTGCCCTGGGGAGTGATCTGGGCAGACGCTGCCTCCAGACGAATCTGAAGGAGAAGGCAAGGATTAGGGGCAGGGCGATCAGCTGGTCAGGCGCAGTAGAAGTTTAGGTAGAATTCAAGACAGGAACTAGTTAACACAAACTGCCTGTAGGGGAAGTGGGACTAAAGAGAAGTGTAAGATATTAAAGTGGCACGGAGAGACTTAGCAGTTGATCAGATACGGGGAGTGGGTGCTGAGGAAGAATCAGTTGTCAAGTGTCTGACGGGACCACGGTGCTCCCCCCACAGGTGACCAAGAGGAGGGGCTTGGGGGACAGATTACGTTGGGAGGGATCTGCGGGATATCCAGTTAGAGATGGCTAACAGCCAGCTGGAAAAGTGAAACGAAAACTTGCTAAAACTGTGTGAGGGCCAAAAAGTGGGAGCGATATGGAGGCGTCTGGCGAAGGTAGTTAGGTTAGGAAAAGGCTACCGACGCACCATTAGTGTGCACACACGGGCAGGCCCTCGGGATTTCCTGGGGTTTGATTTCTCACTCTTCCCTGCCGCTGTTTATGGCTCATCGTCTACCTAAGACATGGATACGGGTTTGCCCACTGACTTTCTGGGAACTTGCTGACCCTCAATGCTTAGCATGCTCCTTGACAAGCGTGAGTTTGAGGCACTTTTAGTAAAAGTGATTCTTTTCTTTAAGACCCTGACATGCTTGATAGGCTGGGTTTGTTCCCGGAGAGAGACCTGACAGGGGATGAGCTGCCGAGGGGGCCTACCGGTTCCTCGATGCCAGTGGAAGGGACAGGAGTTGGACTGCTGGCCTACTCTCTGTTTTATTAGGGCCTTGTGCTCTGGCAGGAAATCCTAGTTTTTTAGGAGTCTTTCTGATAATTTATTGTTTTGGGGATGGTTAGGTCAATTCATCAAAGACATAGATTCTGGAAGTCCAGCAGAGGCGGCTGGCTTGAAGGCCAACGACCTGGTCATTGCTGTCAACGGCGAGTCTGTGGAGTCCCTCGGCCATGACGGCGTGGTGGAGCTGATCCGCAAGAGTGGCGATCAGACTTCACTGCTGGTAGTAGACAAAGAGACGGACAGCATGTACAGACTGGTAAGTAATACCAGGCCATATATTCCTGCATTAAGGTGGGGCCCACTCACAAATGCCCTCAAACGTTGGCTAAGTTACCTTATTTTTAGCCAGTGCTGTTTGGCCCACGAATAGCTTCTGTGTCTACCACCACGGCTAGTCCGTTCGTGAGCCCGGTGTGTCTGCTTGGTCTTCGTTGTCAGCTGATGAGAATCTGGCCCATCTCAACCTCCTGGGCCATTGTCTCTATTTAGTTAAGTTACCGCTTCGATCTTCAGCCTGGAAAGTGTGTAACCACCATCATTAAGGCTGCTTTGAAGCTCAAAGCGGCAGTGATATGAGAATGCCATGTGATGGGTACGTAAGTTTTAAGTCCTTAGACTCAAGGTTTTGAAAGAATTTGCATATGATTGCAGAATTACTCTTGGTGGTCTGAAAAAAGCTATGAACAGTATCCTGGAAATAGGCAGAGGTAGCCCTAACTCTGCTAAGGAGGAGCAGTTGGATTTTAAGCTGCAGACCAGAAAGTTCCAGCCATCCCAGGTAACCCAGACAGGGCTATTGAACAGCTTGTAATAATGTGAAAGGCTGTCATATACAAGCAGCAGACTGACTTTTGAGGTGTTGTATGGGATGTAGCTTGGTCAGATAGGGAAGCTGTCGGGAGCTAGCTTTTGGCTTAGCAGCTGCTGGGAACGGATAAGCCGTTTCTGCAGTGGCTCCCACTTGGTAGAAAAGGTCAGGTCAGGCCACTGCCCTGCTGTGGAACAGCAGACTCTAGCACCGAGTCCTTTCCAACTTCTAATCTTACGACAGAACCAGTTAACTGTAACTTTAATGTTTTGGTTAAAAAGGAGAGAACTTTGATCTGTAGAGATGACTCTCCCATCTTCTTCTTCTTCTCCCCAAAGTAAGTTGCATGGGCTGGATGTTTGAGAAACATCAGTGAATAAAGCAAACACCTAAGTCAGTTCCTATAACTGACTTATTTGAATGAGAATAAATACAAACTCTGTTTTATGTTATTGTACTTGGCCTAGGATTAGCTGCTATAGTCAGAGAGGTGGTTTGCCTGTTTGGGTGCTGATGTCAAAGGCGTTTTTGCACATAAGGAGTGACTGGCCATTTCCCACATTGTAAAGAGGGAAAGGCTGGGAGGGCTGGAGGTAGTTGAACTGAGTAACTGAAAGCTTCTCAACGAGGTGCTACTCTCATTGGGAGAGGAAGCCGGCCTGCGGCCTGCGGTTAGTAGTCAGATGGTAACAGGAGCCCCGATCTAATTTTAGCCAGGCTGCCCCACAGGGCGATTGGGGAGAGCACACACTGCATCCACGGTTAATTGCTTCCTTGTCCACTCATGACCTCACAAAAGTCTTGGCGCCTGTGGGCAGCAACTTAACGACTGACCTAGGGTCTCAGCATACCCAAATAAGCCTTTGAATTCTCTCAACTAAAAACCAGTCAACTAAGCTCTTCTTCTTTTTTAAAAATATATTTTTATTGATTTCAGAGGGAGATAGAAACATTAATGATGAGAATCATTGGCTGTCTCCTGCATACCCTCACCCTCCACCTCTCCCGCCCTGTTCCCCGCCCCCCTACCCCCACACACACCTCTGCGGATCGAGCTTGTAATCTGAGCATGTGCCCTGACCTTGAGTTGAACTGTGGCCTCCTGGTTCATAGGTCGACACTCAACCACTGAGCCACAATGGTTGGGCTTAGTTCTTTTTTTTTTTTTTTTAAATATATTTTATTGATTTTTTACAGAGCAGAAGGGAGAGAAATAGAAAGTCAGAAACATCGATGAGAGACATTGATCAGCTGCCTCTTGCACGCCCCCCACTGGGGATGTGCCCGCAGCCATGGTACATGCCCTTGCCGGAATCGAACCCGGGACCCTTCAGTCCACAGTCCGACGCTCTATCCACTGAGCCAAACCGGTCTCGGCTGGGCTTAGTTCTTATAAAGTCAGTCATTTGTTCCCTGTTTAATGCCTCTTCTATATTAAGACCATCACTTCCTTCTCTGCATGGATGTTGTGGGAGTTGAAACGGATTAGGAATTTATAAAGACTAGAGGCCCAGTGCATGAAATTCATGCACAGGGGGGCGGGGGATGTCCCTTAGCCCAGCCTGCATTCTCTCCAATCTGGGACCCCTCGAGGGATGTCCTATTGCCCGTTTAGGCCTGATTAGGATCGGGCCTAAACGGGCAATCGGACATCCTTCTCACAATCCAGGACTGCTGGCTGATTGGATCACCCCAACTGCCCTCCCTTGCAGGCCTGGTCCCTCCCAATTACCCTCCCCTGTTGGCCTGATCGCCCACAACTGCCCTCTCTTGAAGGGCCTGGAACCTCCCAATGGCCCTCCCCTGCTGGCCATCTTGTGGCCATCTTGTGTCCACATGGAGGCAGGATCTTTGACCACATGGGGGCAGCCTTTTTGTGTGTTGGAGTGATGCTCAATCTGCAAATTACTCTTTTATTAGATAGGATAGCGGCCTGGTGCATGGGTGGGGGCCAGCTGGTTTGTCCTGAAGGGTGACCTGGATCAGGATGGGGGTTCCCTTGGGGTGAGGGGCAGCCTGGGCAAGGGGCCTGTGAAGGTTTGCAGGCCGGCCACTCCCTGCAGCAACCCAAGCAGAGGTCCTGGGATCTGGGATTAATTTATATCTACAATTGAAACTTTATAGCCTGCAGCAGAGCCAAGCCTTTTGCTCATTCCATGGTGGCAGCCATTTCTGTTTGAAACTTTGTAGCATTAAGTGGAGGCCTAGGCCAGCAATGGCAGACTGAAAGCTTGGCTTCCTCTGTTGCCAGGGAAACCCAAGCCTCTCTTCTCTCCAGCTCAGTGGCTGCCACCATTTCTGTATCTTTTATAATTGGAACTCTGTAACATTGAATGGAGGTCTAGGCTGGCAACAGCAGGCAGAAAGCTTGGCTTCCTCTGTTGCTGGGGAAACCCAAGCCTTCCTCCTGCTCTCAGTGGCAGCAGCCATCTAGGTTGGGGTTTATTTACATAATCTGCTCCTGATTGGCTGGTGGGTGTGGCTTGTGGGTATAGTGAAGGTATGGTCAAATTTGCATATTACTCTTTTATTAGATAGGATAGTGAGTGAGGAGCTTGGCATAACAGAAGTATCAGCTAATAGTTACAGGAATAACTGGAAAATAGAGAACAATAGTCCCAGTGCTGGAGAGGTGGTGGGGGAGAAACCATATGATTGCTGCCTCCGCCAGTTCACTGTTGTCTGCACTTAGATGTGACCTAGGGTCTGTATTACTCTAAATGCGTAAGGAGCTTGACGTTCTTACTGAAGGGAAGGCCAGATGGACCCAGCTTGCATGAGAGAGAGGATAAGTCGCTAATCCTCGACTGTTCAGTGCTTTTCTTCCTATCACCAAGTCAGAAGAAACTGCAGTTCTGTTCGGCTTATTTTTGGATCCTTGTACCACATTTTATTTTACGGATATTGTGCATTTGTTTACATGTTTACACACATTACTCCACAACCAGGCCCCCTCTTCCTTTATCCCTTTCCTGGTTGGGGTAATGAGAAGTTTTACGGCCCACATTCGTATGTGGAAGAGGGGAACATGTACCTTATAAACTAAGTCAGCACATTTAATGGTGTAATTATTCATACTTACAGTTAATGTTTCCCCCCCTTTATTTTCCAAAGGCTCATTTTTCTCCATTTCTCTACTGTCAAAGTCAACAACTGCCCAACGGTTCCGTCGTGGAGGCTCCTGTTCCTGCGCCTGCGCCTGCGCCTCTGGCCAGCTCTGGCCCAGCCCACAAGCCTAAACTGTGCAGGCTGGTGAAAGGAGACAATGGCTACGGCTTCCGCCTAAACGCCATTCAGGGTCAGCCAGGCTCATTTGTGAAAGAGGTATGGTGACCTGGTTCCCCGCCGGGGCCACGCCACAAGGGGCGGGGCGGGGGTTCCTCCCACACGGAGGGCTCCGCAGACAGGGCACGCTGAAGGCCTACCATGAGTGTCTCACTTGGGTTCCAATAATCTGTCAGGGTCCGGACCCTTTAAGATAGCTTAGTACATCCCAAGCTCACATCCTTTATTTCTTAAACACGTTACTCAGTCGTCTGTGGATGCTTTCAGATGAGTAGAGCCGGCATGACGGTGGGTGACAGTCACCGTCAGCCTGACGGGGGTGATGCTTGTTTCTGTGCACGCAGCTAATGCCTCTGCACGGTGGGGACTAAGGGGGGACTGTCCCTAGAGCTCTCACGCTGGGCATGCAGAAGGGACCTGTGATGTTGATGCCTTTAACCCAGAAGACATACAACACGATAGCCCACCCCTGTACCACCACTGGCTGGAGTGGGGAAGGGTGGCTTTCATCAGCAGGAAGCATTAGAGCACTGTCCTTGACTTCTCTCCCTCAAGGAGAAGTAACACAGTGAGGAATAAACTCTATAGACGCCTCATCTCCTCTGAAGGGAGCTGGTCTCACACTCCCGTGCCTGTGTCCGGACGGGAAAACTCCGACCTCTGTCCGCAGGTGCAGGAGGGCAGCCCGGCCCAGCTGGCGGGGCTGGAGGACGAGGACGTCATCGTTGAGGTGAACGGGGTGAACGTGCTGGACGAACTCTACGAGAAGGTGGTGGACAGAATCCAGAGCAGTGGGAAGCATGTCATGCTCTTAGTCTGTGGGAAGAAGGCCTACGATTACTTCCAGGCTAAGAAAATCCCCATTGTTTCCTCCATGGCTGACCCACTGGATGAACCCCTGGATTCCAAAGAAGAAACATGGGTGGAGTCAGAGCTTGACTCACACGTGGCAAAAGAACAAGTGAGTGGTGACACATTTCTTTAAAAAAAAATATTTTTATTGATTTCAGAGAGGAAGGGAGAGGGAGAGAGATAGAAACATCAATAGAGAGAATCACTGATCAGTTGCCTCCTGCAGGGCCCCTGGAGACCGAGCCCGAAATCCGGGCATGTGACCCGGCCAGAAATCCAACGGTGACTCCTGGTTCATAGGCTGGTGCTCAACCACTGAGCCACACCAGCTGGGAAGCACATTTCTTTTAACGACCTAACCAGTATATGGTAAAGACCTTAATACATGTCCATGTTTACCAGAGTTCCCACAATACTAAAAAATGATCGTGTAAAGGTAACTGGCAAATCACGTTACTGTAGGGGAAAGGATGTAGTACAGGAACAACAAATTTCTTACTTTTCATAGCACAGAGTTGACAAGAAATAAGTTTATCAAAATTATACTGGGATGGAACTTGAATCAAACTATGTGCAAATTCTGGTTCTGCAATGGGCAAGTGGACTTACTCTCTGTGCCATGGCTCCCTCCCTGTGAAACAGGATGCTGTGTGGGCCTTTACCAGGGTTCCACTGACCCCGACTATGAAGGTGGTTCCGATAGTGCCCTGTGCAGTAAGCGTAAAGGAATGGTGATGGTTAGACAGTGCTGTTTTTAAAATAACTGGTAGGTATTCAGGTTTTATTGCTAGGGAAGAGCAAACATATGCTGTATGTATCTGCCTTAGATAAATTCCAGTTTTTGTTGTCCAATTTCTTTTCATAGATGAACTTGAGGTCCAGGAGTGAACTGACCTATCCAAGTTCATAAAGGAAACATTTGGCAAAGCCAAGACTCTTCAAGTTTAATGTTACTTTTCTTTCATTACCTTAATGTAATTCCTGTGTTTGGGAATATAAAATACTAACTTTTAAGGAACACCCCCTGGCATGGTCCAGGAGGCTGCTGTAACACACACAACACTGGACAGCCTGTGAACAAACGTTTATTTCCCGCCATTCTGGCGCTGGGGGGCCACGCTCAAGGTGCCGGCACGGGGTGTCCCTGAAGGCCTCTCCCGGGCGAGACCCGGACCTCTTGTTCTGCCCCTTCAGGGAGGAAGGAGCCGGGGAGCCCTGGGCCCTTTTTAAAAGGCACCAATCCCAGCTCTGCCCTCCTGACTTCGTCACACCCAGAGGGCCTACCTCCTAATTCTACCACCTTGGGGATAAGGCTTTCATCGTGTGAATGTGGGGAAGACACAAATATTCAGACCAAGGCACACATGACGGCCACTGACTATATTGTAGACTTCTTAACAAGAGAGTATTCTCGTTGTCTTTTAAGAATTCTATAATATCTCGGCAGGGAGTCGGTTACAGAAAGGAAATTGGTTAGTTTCAGAAGGCAAGCTGCAAACAAAGCCAAGTGTAAGGTCAGGTCACCGGGCTTCGAGCGACGACCCCACGCCCGGCTCCCGTCCCCGCTGTGGCACTCAGACCCCGCCTTCTTTCGTTCGCACAGGCCCACGACACAGCCTCGCAGTCGTCTTCCAATTCCGAGGACACAAGGATGTGATGGGAACCAGGGATGTGGCTGCGCTGTTTCTGGGTATTTAATGGGAGCCCCTTCCAAGGAATGAGCGGCCACCACCACCGTCTCCAGTGAAGACCCTCTGGAAACCGGTCCATCACGTGCAGTCGCTTCCTGTTGTCATTTGTCTCAGGGTGGCTTTGCAGATGGCTTATTTATGGCCAACTCAGGAGAAGCTAAGGCGGGACCGGATTCTTCTCGTGTAATCTCTTTCAAGCTGCAGCCGAACTGTATTTCTCTAGGAGGATATCTCTTACCTCTGTGGGCTCCTCGAGCGCCAAAGATGATTTATGAATCTGTAAATGTGACGCTGCTAATTCAGACTTGAGCTTCCCTATTAAAATTATGCTTTTTAAAGAGTGTGGTTACTAAAATAAATGCTATTAAAAATGTTTTTTGAGTTGCTTGAACCTTCCCTGTTAGCTGATGTAACCTGAATCGTGTTTGTTGTTGGTAAGCATTTTATGCTTTAACTACTGACCCAGCTAATGAAATTCGTAAACAGTGGAGGGTTCCCACAGCCAGCCTGCCCCCTCTCCCAGACTGGGAGCCCTCAGATGTTCTACTGATGGCTAAGGCCCACTCCCCAAGGAGTGTGCAGAGACCCTGGTGGCCACCCCCGGCTGGCAGGGACACCCCCCTATCCCAGTGCATACAACGTAGGGGCTGCCTGGCCAGCAGGGTCTCCGCACACTCCATGCTCAGCAGCCTGGCCACCTTCTGTGGGAGGTGACCGGGCAGATCAAGGGAAGGCACCAGCCCCATCACCCCGCTGCTGCAGCCACTGCCAGTCAGCGCAGCCACCGAGGTGTTTTCATCAACCCGGACTCTAGTCCCCTCACCATGAAAAATGGCAACTTTCTTTAGGCATTTTCAAGATGTGTCTTTCATAAGATATGACATTTCTTTCTTTTTAAAATCCTCACCTGAGGATATGTTTCCATTGATTTTTAGAGAGTGTGGAGAGAGAGGGAGAGACAGAGAGAAACATCAATGTGAGAGGGGCACTTTGATTGGTTGCCTCCTGCATGAGCCCTGACCTGCATGAGCTAGGGAGGAGCCTGTAGCCCAGGTACATGCCCTTGATCAGAATCGAACCCGGACTCTGCAGTCAGCAGGCCAAAACTCTATCCATCGAGCCAAACCAGCTAGGGCAGGATATGGCACTTCTTAGCCCTCCAGCAGCAGACCTTTGTTTTTCCTCCAGGAGTGTGGTGGAAAAACCTGGATCACCTTCTTGGATTCTTATAACCCAAGTTACCAAGAACACTGCAAGTGGTGACATACAGGAGCTTAGCCAATGAGTGGTCAGAAAAGGTGTTTCCGCTGGAACTGGTTTGGCTCAGTGGACAGACCGGGGGCCTGCAGACGGAAGGGTCCCAGGTTTGATTGCTGTTAAGGGCGTGTACCTTGGTTGGAGGCACAGCCCCAGTGGAGAGTGTGCAGGAGGCAGCTGAGTGATGTTTCTCTCTCATCGACGTTTCCAACCGTCTATCCCTCTCCTCTCTTCTCTGTAAAAAAATCAATAAAATATTTTTTAAAAATGGTGTTTCCTCTGCAGCTCATGTGGCTCCTGCATTGTATCCACTGGGCTAGGGTGGGGTCCCTGCCACCCGGGGGTGGCCACTGGGGTCTCCACACACCCCAGAGACTGACTGTGTGCAGCAGTGAGCACCGGGGTCTCTGCACGGCCCAGAGGCCAGCAGCCAGCCCCCCCATCGTGGGCACTGGGCTGGGGATGTGGACCCGAACCTCAGCTTAGCATGAGAGCACACGCAAAGTGGCTGGGGGTGGGGGTGTGAACATACCCGAGTTGCAATGGAGACTCGGGGATGTTCCCACCCCGCCTCCAGCTGCTTGGCTGCTGCACCCACAGTCCTGGAGTGGCCGGGGGTGTTCTGGGACCCTGCTGCTCAGGGCCTAAGTACGGGCCTACAGGCTAGGAGTGGCCTGGGTCCCAAGTATGTTACTGGGACCCAGGCTGCTCAGTGTCTGTGTATGCAAATTAATGGCCATTTTTGTTGGGTTAATTTGCATACTAGTTCCTGATTGGCTTGCGGGCGTGGCTTGTGGGCATAGTGGAGGTATGGTTAATTTGCATGTTTCTCTTTTATTAGATAGGAGGATTTTGTTTTGCCTCTAGGAACCAAAAACAAAATAAAATTCAGGATAATACCTTAGTAATAAATAGAGACTTCCTGGTAGTAAAATTAAGGATTTTCTTAAATGGCATTTCTGAGTGTTCTACAAATTTTCCAATATCTTCCTTTTACAGATGAAGAAATTGAGTCGTAGGAGAAAAAAGTGACTTATTCCAGTTAGCAGTTATTGTTTTACCCACAGTATGAGGGGCAGATGGGAAGAAAATATGAGCCATCATTATGTAATTGAATGTAGAGTAATTCACTCTTGCATGACTAAGTAAAAGGAAATCAGGAAAAATGGCACCTTGAAATCTCTCTTGGTAGAACCTATTTTGGTTACACCCCATCCCAGCCCAGGATAGAAGAGACAACTTCTTGGTTATTTTAACGGGGTAAGAATTGGGGGAGGAGAGTGGGAAGCTAAGTCATGTGAGATCATACAAGCCAACACAGAGCTGTCCTTGATGAAATAAAGCTAAGGCCAGATTTACAATCTCGTACTTTATTTAATGACAGTCAATCTCAGGGAAGCCCAAACCTTCTTCATGTAAACCTCGATTTCAACAGAAACCCCAGCTCCCGCAGACTCCGCTCACCCGGGTTCCAGTGTACTTCCCCCCTCGCTTCGTGGCTCTTTCCCACGCCCCCTCCCAATGCGGCACCAGCCTCAAACCCACAGGAACCTCTCGGCTGAGCATCAGCTTCAGGCACCTGGCTCTCGTGCTCCAGCCGGGGCGCTCACCGTCATGTAGCGCCGGAGGAAGGCTACGCTGCAGGTGGAATATGCTCCCACAGCATCTTGCTTAAAAAATATCAGGCCTGGTCCCCTCCAGTTTCCCTCGTTATATCTAAATGCGGACGCCTCTGGCCTGTTGGCAGTCTGCACAGCCGAGGTCAGGGTGTCATGTGCTTCTCCGGGGCCTGCTTGTGAGCCAGGTAGAGGAACAGGATGCTGGAGAGCGCGCTGACCAGGAAGATCACGTCGAACCAGCGGTGGTAGAAGCTGAACTGCAGCTCCCCGAGGACTTCGGTGATGATGGTGCGGTACTCCAGGGGCATGCTCATTCGGATCAGCAGCACCGAGGAGACGAAGTACATGCCCTGCGAGACAATCATGCCAATCCACACGTCACTCTGCGTGTAGTGAGGGACAGGTCAGAGAGCACGGCTGACTGTTTAAAAGTATAAAACACATCTGGTACCTCACAGGTGCGAAGACGCAGCTAGTTTTTACAACTCACCATTATCTGTGCTAACAGCAGGACGATGACGTTGGAGGACTTGCTGCTAGAGATGGCGTAGAAGAACTGTCAAGAGAGGGACGAGATGAGTGCGCAGCACACTGTGTCCGTGCCCAGAACATTAAGGAGCGGGGCTGACAGATAATCAAAGGTGTCACTCCTGTGCCTTAATCCTATGCAGAACAATTTGTATGACTGAGGCTATAAAGAAGAGACTTGGAGTGAAAAGGGTTTAGTTGGTGGTTTTAAGGACTGCACTGAGACACAAAAGGATTACAATGGCTAACTGTTAAGAGGCTGTGTGACTTGAACGTTACTTGAAAACATTAAAACAGGTTACCCAGGCCCTTGTCATTGGTCCTGAGCTCAGAGCTCTTTTCAAAATTATGCTAGATGCATGGAGATCTGACTCCTTCCCTTCCTCAGCCTCCTCTCTCCTTTCACTCCAACAGCTGGGTCTGAAGTCCCTACCCCTTACCAGAGGGCGTACCTTCCAGGAAGCTTCCGATGCTGGTCAGAAAACAGTGCGGCATTCTGCTCCCCCCACTCCACGTCCTCCTTACAGTGACTCTCACAGCTGCTCTAGCCTCAAAACACCCTCTCGGCCCTTCCTTCCAAGCACCTGCTGAACACCCCCATGTGCCAGGTGCTGTCCTAGACGCTGCTGACACATCAGTCAACAAAACAGACCGCGGTCTCTGCTATGACCTTTGGTAAAGGAGGTAATCTGATTATGATGTAAGTGCATCATCATCAATCCACGTACCAGTTCAACTTCTTAAAAATTCTGTTGTATGTCTTTACGATTTATTTTGCTTTTTATTTTCCAGAGAGACAGAAAGGGAGGGGAGAGGGAGAGAGCGTGAGCGAGAGAGAACAGTGGTTAGCTGCCTCCCCCGTGCGCCCTTACCAGTGACTGAGCCTAAACCCGGCATGTGCCCGGCGGGAGCGAACCAGTGGCTTTCGGGGCACAGGCCAACACTCCGCCAACGGAACGGCGTGGGCCAGGGCTGTTGCTGCCTTGTAAGTATTTGGACTGTTGTTTAAGATTCGGAAGACAGAGATCTCCAACAGGTGGAATGATTTCACGTGCACGGGCCACTAGGAATGACGGCTCGGACTGACAGGCCGTACCTTGGTAAGAGTGATGAGCAGGCCTCTGATGGACGTGACAATGATTATTCCAACCAGAATGAAGGAAATGTGTTGGGACCAGAACTTCACCTGCCACCAAAAAAGAAAAAATAAATCTGTTAAATCTGTTTAGAGAGATGTGAAGATTAAAAAGACGCGTTCTGGAGCTGGCTGGTGTTGTTCAGTGGTTAGAGCGCTGATCCGTGTACCAAAGGGGTGCACACTCAACTCCTGGGCGAGGGCACACACCTGGGTAGCAGGTCTGATCCTCAGCTCAGGTAGGGGCATGTGTAGGAGGCAACCAATCCATGTGTCTCTCACACCGATGTCTGTCTGTCTATCTGTCTGTCTCTCTCTCTCTCTCTCTCTCTCTCACAGTCCCCTGTCCTCCCTTCCACTCTCTCTCTAAAAAAACACAACACAAAAAACAGTCAATGGGAAAAACAGCCTCTGTCGAGTTAACAAAAACTAAACAAGCAGAGGATGCCCTGAGGGCTGTGACTGAGAGGAGGAGTCAGGCCCCACTGGGTAAAGAGGAGGAGGACGAGAGCGAGTGGGAGGAGACAGCAGGGGTAAAGAGGAGGAGGAGGAGGAGGAAGAGAGCGAGTGGGGGGAAAACGCCTCCAGGAGGAGACAGCAGGGGTAAAGAGGAGGAGGATGAGAGCGAGTGGGGGGGAAAACGCCTCCAGGAGGAGACAGCAGGGGTAAAGAGGAGGAGGATGAGAGCGAGTGGGGGGGAAAACGCCTCCAGGAGGAGACAGCAGGGGTAAAGAGGAGGGGAAGAGGGCGAGTGGGGGGAAAACGCCTCCAGGAGGAGACAGCAGGGGTAAAGAGGAGGAGGAGGAGGAAGAGAGCGAGTGGGGGGAAAACGCCTCCAGGAGGAGACAGCAGGGGTAAAGAGGAGGAGGAGGAGGAGGAAGAGAGCGAGTGGGGGGAAAACGCCTCCAGGAGGAGACAGCAGGGGTAAAGAGGAGGAGGATGAGAGCGAGTGGGGGGGAAAACGCCTCCAGGAGGAGACAGCAGGGGTAAAGAGGAGGGGAAGAGGGCGAGTGGGGGGAAAACGCCTCCAGGAGGAGACAGCAGGGGTAAAGAGGAGGAGGAGGAGGAAGAGAGCGAGTGGGGGGGAAAACGCCTCCAGGAGGAGACAGCAGGGGTAAAGAGGAGGAGGATGAGAGCGAGTGGGGGGGAAAACGCCTCCAGGAGGAGACAGCAGGGGTAAAGAGGAGGAGGACGAGAGCGAGTGGGAGGAAAACGCCTCCAGGAGGAGACAGCAGGGGTAAAGAGGAGGAGGATGAGAGCGAGTGGGGGGGAAAACGCCTCCAGGAGGAGACAGCAGGGGTAAAGAGGAGGAGGAGGAGGAAGAGAGCGAGTGGGGGGAAACCGCCTCCAGGAGGAGACAGCAGGGGTAAAGAGGAGGAGGATGAGAGCGAGTGGGGGGAAAACGCCTCCGGGAGGAGACAGCAGGGGTAAAGAGGAGGAGGAGGAGGAAGAGAGCTAGTGGGAGGAAAACGCCTCCGGGAGGAGACAGCAGTGGCGTCTTCATGAGCAGACGGAATCAAGATGGAAGGACAGAAGAAAGCAAGTGCAGTGAAGTGATGAAAACAACATGAATAAATCAGAAGAAAACACAGCCTAACGTATAGCTTCAATGTGAGAGTGAAAAGCACAGACTGAAAGGAAATGAAACAGCAGACTGATTACTTTTATGATCTGTGAAAGACAGTTCTCTGACCACCCAAACCGTCAAGGGACTCTTCTTTCTCAGTGAGAGAATCAGACACTCTCGGCTATGGTTTGGGAAGCAGTGAACTTCATCTGAACCACATGACGCCCTTTTCTCCTCTCGGCCTGTTTCCTGTGCGTGATTCGGGAGCTCTCTCACCGCCTCCAGGTGCCCCCCGGACTGAGGTGTGAGCGCACAGGGAGCACAGTGGAGTGCAGATACACACCAGCAGCTGAGCAGCCTCGAGAAGACTGTAGGAGCATTTCTAAAAATTCAGCCCGGTCAGAAACTGAACAGAGAACACACGCGCTGCAGCAGTGAGGCATGCTTCACGCAATTCTCCAAGGAAAGCGGCCACGCTCCTTCAAAGGAAAAAGGACCCACTACTGCTCTGCCCAAGTGTGCGTTTCGGCCCTGGCTGGGGGCTCAGCTGATCAGAACATTATCCCAATGAGAAAAGGCTGCGGGTTCAACCCCTGGGCAGGACACATACAAGAATCAACCAATGAATGCACAAACGAGCGGACAACAAATCGATGCCCTCCCACCCTCCCTTCCTCACTCCCTAAAACCGATCAACCAATTAAACTTTTTAAAAGCGTGCTCTGGTTCCTTTCATGCTCTCCCGCCACCAGGGGCGTGTCCAGCTGAGATGGCTGCCCCTGCCGCCTGTGTGGGAGCCACAGCCCCGCGGAAAGGCCCTCAGGGGACAGGAACATAACACAGATTTTACGATCAGCTGGCCATCTACACACCTAGAAAATATACTAGTCTACAAATGAAGATGTCACATTTAAATTAGGACAAGAGTGAATTCAATGACGGAGGTATTCTAAAACAGGGAGAAAGAGGACAAAAAATGTGTGCACAGGTTAGTTACCATCGTTAGCTGGCAGTCCGCATCAATTAACTGATCAAGGTAAATTTTAATAGTAGAAATCAGCTAGTTCTAACACAGAATACCAATTAGTGGTTAACATTCCACCAGAGGAATCAGAGGCGAGCTACGTGTCTGAAGATCTCACCGGAAACGGACGTGAGGATTTGGTGGGAGGAACCGGTGAGTCGTAGCTGGCCACGGAGCAGAGGCGGGACTGGAAATAACAGTGACCAGCATCCACGACAGTAAGCCCCAGCCATTACTTATGTTTATGCCTTTCACAAATCTGGCATATGAATATGTCAAAATACGCAGGAGAGTAGGAAGAACGAAAACGGAACCAAGCCCCCTTAGTAAGGAGTTAGAATCTGAATTATAATTTATAGCAGGTAAAAGAGAAAGAAACAACAAACCAGGATCTTGACACAACTCTTACGTCAAATTGGATTCCCAGATAATTCACAGTGATCTCAATGCCTCTTGTGACAGGATCAGTCTTCCCCACTCGGTCAAAAACGATATTAATTGTCGCCTGAAGAGACACAACTTTACATTAGAGCATTTCAACAATTACCTACTATTTCAAAAAGGTGATTCGAAATAATGAATTACTCATCATATCTTACTGCTGGATGTTCCTAAAAATGAAATTGGACTTCCAATCTAAATCAGATATAAGAAATCTGTTTTGGCTATCCACATAAAGACAAATGAAAGTCCCTATCTTTTCTGTAAAGAGAACAGGGGAACAGGCTATGGCATGTCCTCCTGAATGAATCAGACCAGGAGTCACAGCGAGGCCGGGGCGGGAGAACAAAGGCACTCCACGGTCCCTCCCTGTGGTTATTTCCCAAACGCAGTCACTAAAATAACAAAAGGAGATTACAGCTAACAAGCCAAAAAGCAGAGCAAATGGAGTTATGAAAAAAGCCAATTAATCCAAAAGAAGACAGGAAAAAAAGGGAAAAGGGAAGAAAACAGTTGAGACAAATAAAAAACATGTAGCATTATGGTTGTTTAAAGCAAACCATATTAATAACCATATTAAATGTAAATGGTCAAAACCAGGGGCTGGCAAATGCTGTACCTGTAGTATGAGAATAGCCACAGATGATATGTAGACAAATAGACTTGGCTGTGTTCCAATAAAACTTTATTTACAAAAGCAGGTGGTGGCTGGATTTCACCTGTGGGCTAGAGAGGGCTGAATGCTGGTCTAAACGTATCAATTAAATGACAGAGATGGTCAGACTGGATAAAAAAGCAAGACCCGACTAAATGTTGGTTATAAGAAACCCATCTATAATAATAAAAGCATAATATGCTAATTGGCCAGACATCCTTCCGGACGACCTGCCAGTGAAGCCAGGGCTGGAGGGAAGCCGGGTCCCGGGAGCCAGAAGGAAGCCGGGGCGGCAGCGGGGAAGGAAGGCCTGCTCTTGCACGAATGTCGTGCATCGGCCTCTAGTTTTAAATATAAAGTATAAATAAGGTTAAAAGGAAAAGAATTGGAAAATATATACTATGCCAACGCTAATAAAAATAAAGCTGGAATGTCTATATTAATATCAGCAAAGTAGATTTCATAGCGAAAAATACTGCCAGAGATGAAAGTGGTCACAGTATAATGATACAAGGATCATTTCGGCACAGGGTTCATAACGACTCTAAAATGTGTATGCACCTAATAACAGAGCTTTAAAATAAATGAAAACAAAACTGACAGAAGTATAAGAAAGCAAACATTATTTTAAAATTGGCAAGCACTTGGACATAACATCAAAGAACATGAACAGGTGGCACATCAGCACATGAAAGGTTGTTGGACGGAACTGGGCATTAGGGAGTGGGCGTTGAACGGCATCTCAGGCCTACAGCTCGGCGGGCGCCCGCCGGTGAGAGCTGGCGACCGCTGGTTTAGGAATAAGGAAGCCTTCGGCGCGGCGGTCGCCAACCGCTGGCCCGCGGGCCACTAACGGCCCATGAGGCCCTGAAGGTCGGTGAGGAGGACATGCCATAGCCTGTATCAGAAGGTCCAAAGTTAAAAGGACTGACCGTCTGAGGTGTTGATGAGCATGTGGGGCAAATGAAACTCTCACACACTGCAGGGGGGAATGTAATGTAAATGGCTCAAGTTTGGCCGTTTCTTCAAAAGCCAAACACACATCTGCCATATGACCCAGCTACTTCACACCTAAGTGTTTTCTCCTAAGAGAAAAGAGAGCATATGTCCATGCACAGCCTTGTACACACATGTTCACAGCAGCTTTATCCGTAATATCCCCAAACTGGACACAAACAGATCTCCACCGGCAGGAGAGGAGAGAAACACATTGTGGTCGACCTAGACCTTGGAATACGACTCAGCAATAACAAGGAATAAACTATCGATGCACACAGTAATGTGGATGGAACTTACAATAATTATGCTGAGTAAAAGAAGCCAGGCCGAAAAAGTGTACATACTGTAAGACTCCATTTGTAGAAAGTTCTAGAAAAGGTAAACCAGTGCATGATGACAGCAGGGCAGTGGCTGCCTGGAGATGGGGGTATGGGAGAGGCATCGCAAAGGGGGACAAGGAAACTTTTGGCAGTGGCAGGTGTACGTTCTCCTTCTTGAGTGTGGAGATGGCTGTTGCACAGGCAATAAGATGTACCAAATTGTACTTTAAATATGTGCATCTAGTGACTGTCATTATATCTCAACAAAACTGCTAAAAAATATGCTCCCACTTGAGAGGGGGTGGGGCTGAGTTGAAAGGGAAGGAGTAAGGACAGAGTGGCAGTTACAGAACAGCCACGAGGATGCGAAGCCCGGCTCAGGAGAGCCGCTGGCAGCGCAGTAAGCACGGGTGGTGCCCGGCGGGGACTGGACTTTCTGCGGGTCACTTCACAGACTATATAAACGCATAACGATTGCCCTTTATACCTAAACTAACGTAAGACTGAATGTCAACTGCAGTAGGAAGAAAATAGGGTATGCCCCCTACAGGCTGCATCTCGGGAAAAAGCTCCCAGTAGCTTAGCTAGTTGAACACTTTCGTCACTCGTCCCTTCCCGCCGAAGGAACCGAGATTTTAAAATGCCATCGGGTCCGATCGGCGCGGCTCAGGGGCTGAGTGTCGACCTGTGAACCACGAGGCCACGGTTCAGCTTCCGGTCAGGGCCCAGGCCTGGGCTCCTGGCTCAACACCCAGTCGGGGTGTGCAGGAGGCAGCAGATCAATGACTCTCTCTCATCATGGATGTCTCTGTCTCTCTCTCTCTCTCTCTCTCTGTCTCTCTGCCTCCCTCCCCCTCCTTTTCCCTCTCCCTTTTCTATTCTAAAATCAATAAAAATAAATTTAAAAAAGTCATCTGAATAGGTACTGACACCAAACTATTTCAACATTAGATCTGTTAAATACAGAATCTTGCTCTCATCTGCACTGATCAAAATGAATAAGCTCCTCTGTGCAAATACAGGGCCAGTGGGAAGGTTACCAAACCAGAAACCCAAATCAGCCTTTTCTATAACCACACTGGAACCCAGTAATGCCTGCCGGTGAGCAGGTAAAGACGAGAAATGCACATAAAATGGCCACACAGAATAAACACTAGGAGAGAGCCTGTAAACACACGGGCGGAATTTATCGACAGAAGCACACTTCAGAATTTACTTTGGACCAAATTTTTGGGAATACACATATTATTTAAAGGATAGGGGGTTTCTGCTCTGAGCTGCAGGTAGGAGTTGAATTACAGTGACATTCTCATGGGTAAGTGGAAAGTAAGGAACTTTTACATTTGCTTCATACTCTTCATAATCTAAGACCTTACTGATTTCCGACACAAGAAAAATGCAACCTCCCTTTCGGGGTGACCTAAAAAGGAGAAGGAAGGAGAGGCTCAGATACAGGCGAGATCGCCTTCTCTGCTGACTCAATTGGGTTGGGATTTAGTTCAATGCCTCCATCAAAACCTCTTTTCTCTTTCTGCCATTACCAGGGAAAATGACCTGAACTCTGACAGGTGAAAATAATACACTTACCATGAAAATTTTCCAAACACAGTAAATAGAGAAAAAGTAACCCAGAAAATTAAAATATTTCCCCTTGAAAGTTTTGGAGTATTCTATTCTCTCCTGAGGGAAAACAAACACAAAACATGTCAGTCTCAGCGAAATGTAAGTTTATATATAACAAAAATGCATTACTTGTTCAGGATAAACAAAAACCACACATGGTAATAATAATAATATTAAAAAAGTAATAGTAGTGAGCAACATTTACTGAATATTACTTTAAGCCAGAAAGTGAGACAAACATCTTCCATGCATCATCTACTTTACTCTTCATAACTGAAGCTGAGAGGCTAAATAACTTGCCCAAGGCCATTTAGCTAGAGAGGAGGGCAAGTCAGGCTCAGGTCTCCCTGTCCCCAAGGCTCCTGTCCACCTCTATCCTCTGGGGCTACTCCTGGGAAGTGATCCTCAAAAAGGATTAAAATAGTTGGAACAACTTGAATGAAGAGATTACTTCGTATTTAAATTGTGTTGCATTTTAGGTATAAATAGAAGCGTTGCTTCTTGTCCTCAGGTCACTTCTTGTTCTGGGATCATTAAAATGGGGCTGGGTCATGGCTGAAAAGTAAGTGTTTTACTGCTTTTACAACACAACTAACTCGTAAGGAAATGAAGAGCAATGGGGGGGCGCAGAGGGAGGAGTCGGGGTGGTGGTGTGTGTCACCTTCCTCGCTGTTGAAAAGCCTCTTTTGACTACCCCATTGCTTTCTATGACTGAGAGCATTCCATTAGGGGTTTTGCTGTGGGAGGAGCAATGGCGCGGGGAGTGCAGACTTCTGATCTAACGCATCGTGGCTAACAGTGAAGCGATGGAGTCTCCTGCACTGACTGGCTGTAGAGGACACCAAAAGGCCACTGAGTCTTGCGCTCACGTCGATCACACTGACAAAACACACTTCCCCCCCCCTTACTCTGTACCTTGGTGGCATGGAGATCAGCTGTTTCCAGAAAAAGCTGCCTGCTTAGCTCTTCCAAAGCATCCACTTCCTGCTGAATAAGAGTAAGGTCTGGCACAGATGGGCATCAAGGTTTAAACCACACAGAAGTTTCAAAAGATAGACATGAAGAAAGCATGTTTTTGATTTCTCCTGGAGTGTGGATTCTAGGAACTGCCTAGATTTTCAATTTCCTGCTACATAGCTATTATAGAAGCCCCCTTTTCTCCCCTGCCCTTGCTCCCCGGCCCCCTGGCCCCCCCCCCCTCCCCAGGCCTTTACCACACTGTCCCTCTCCACGGGCTGTGCACACAGCATACAAGTTCTTTGGTTAATCTCCTCCAGACTCCCTCCACCCGCTTCCTCTGAGATCTGTTAGTCTGTTTCATGCATCTATGCCTCTGATCTATTTGGTTCATCGCTTTATTTTGTTCATTAGATTCCACATAGGAGTGAGATGGTGTGATACTTGTCTTAGCTGACTGGCTTATTTCACTCAGCACAATACTCTCCAGGTCCCTCCATGCTGCCTCAAAGGGTAAGGGTTCACTCACTTTGTACAGCTGCATAGTATCCCATTGTGTGAATGTACCACAGCTTTGTAATCCACTCGTCTACTGATGGGCACCTAGGCGGTTTCAGATCCTAGCTACTGTAAACAATGCTTCAGTAAATACAGGGGTGCAGACATTCTTTCTGATCGGCGTTTTGGGTTTCTTAGGATATATTCCTAGAAATAGATGCTCAACCCCTGAGCCACACTAGCTGAGTTAATCTTCACTAACTTAATACAGCCTAGGATTTATAGACCTTTCGTTCTTCAGAAACACGATCTCCTATTATCCTCACAACAATCGTATGAGATAGGTGTTATTATCCATTTTGCAGACGAGGAAAGTAAAGCTCAGAGTCAAATAACGTGCTGAAAGTCACACAGCTGACAGGCGTGGATGCAAAGCTAGATCCATCCTACTCCAGGCCTGCTCTTCCATGACGCTATGCCCATTTCCAGATAAGCGAGGCCTGCCATTCTCGTGTGAGGAAAACAGGCTCAGAGAAGTTAGAGAATCCTGATGCTTTTGTTGAGTTGACTGTCACTAAGAGCTCCATCCTCAACTTCTGCTTCCATGGATTTTTATGTCACAAGAATAGTAAAGGTGGCCCCTTCTGAAGCAGCACTGACTTTACTCTACATCTTCCTTCCGCTGTGACTTGCCCACGGTTTCACAGATCAGCCTGCAGGTCCTCCCTCAGCAGCGGCCGCTGTTGGCACGATGCAGCCAACAAACAACAGAGTGTAACTACCCAGCTGATGTGTCTGCCCTCTCATATTAGGCGTAAGCTCCTTGAGGAGGAAGGGTATTCCTTCATCATTTCAGGAGATGTGAATTAACTGTTTCTTGATTAAATGATTTAAAGTTATCCTTTCCCTCTCCTCTCATCACCCTACCTTTCTTTGGTCCAATTCTTACCTGCATTTGGCTCCAGAAAGACATTTAATCATTTATAACAAGAACAGGCCACATCCTTTTCCAGGTGAAGCAGAAGGGAATTGTGCTTCCCCAGGCAGAGAAGCAGGATTATGCTCCCTCAGTCCTGGGTCCCCAAAGTTTTGACCTAATAACCTGAGAGTCACAAGGAGATGTGGTCCCTCAATTTGGGAATTAGTTTAACACTGTAACCAGCAGGGCCACCAATAATCCATTAACCCAACCTCCTTGATTTTTAAACCAAAAAGCTTCTGGAGATAGAGCTGCTTGAAGTTTGTTTAGCGAACTGACTGCTTAAGAAATGGGCCCCTCTGGCCTTACAGACAAGCCAGCCCCTTAGAGAGCGTGACGCGCTGTCGCCGCTGCTCGGAGCTGGGAAACGGGGGAGCGTAGCGGAAAGAGCCAGAAAGGGAGACCACAGTTCCGCCCCGTCTTTGCCACAAACCACGGCGTGACAACTGCCTCTGGGGCTCTTCCTCTCTGTGCCACGGAAAGACTCCCTGTCAGGCCCTTCGCTCGTGACGGAGGCTCCTCCGTGGTGCTGGAAAGGGGACTGCCTGGCCAGCGGGCTCTGGGTGCAGCCAGCTGCCTGGGAGCGACCATCCCCACCCCCCTTCCTCGTGCCCCGGTCCGGAGCTGAGAAAGAGAGTGCATGGCGCCTTCGGGTCCTACACTTACCGGGAGGACCACGCGTCAGCGACACCTGTCCGCGTCTGCTCGCTGCGCTGCACCCCTGAGCTACCACAATGCTGAGTGTCAAGTGTAACTGGGGAAAGGGTCGAGCAGGGGCTGGAGGATACTCTCACTTCCTGGAGCTGACGCGGTGATGCTCTTGATCACCCCCCAGAAGCCCGATGGCTTGTTGTGCACCTCCCCCTTCTGGAGCATGGTTCTCCGAGTCACTGCCATCCTGAAATGAAGAACACACAAAACCCCCAAATGACAAATGAACGAACAACTCGGCAAGGAAGCCTAGACCCTCACAGTCATTCCCACCCGCCTTCTCGTCTCAGACCTGCCTCTCCACCTGCTGAGGTGCTCAGGGAGAGAGTCCCTGCTTCCCACCTTACAGCTGAGGGGAGACTACGCGCCCCAGGGCGATGCGGTCTGGGCGAGGACCACGGACGGAGTGGGGAGTAAGGAATCCTGTGGGGACTGATCCGCCACTCAGAAGCTGTGAGACCTTAGGGTGTTCGTTTCCTCCTCTCCGGAGAGTTGTGAAGATCAGTGAAATAGTATGTGTGAATTCATGTGGTCAACTGCAAAGTGCTATACACACATCAATAATGATTAGTTATAATTTAAGGCCAAAATAGAATAACAGCTCACACACCTAACTAAAGGACCAGGTACAGGCCAGGAACTCAATAAAAGTTTCTTTCCAAAAGCAGACAAAAAAATAAAACCCCAGCAGTCACACAAACCTGGACTCTCCTAAACACCATCCCCTCTAACCCCATCTCCGCCGCTGCCGAGTCTCAGGAAGCGCACTCTCCCCGCTCGTGCCCTCTGGGGGCAGTGACCCAGCCCGCCACCACGGAGCTAGAAATGGCACCGGGCGCCCGCTCCTCCCCCTCAGTCCCGCATGGTGAGCTGAAGTCACTTTTAAGTGGGTGGGACAGACCTTCTTCCTCATGTCCATACCTGCTCCAGCTTTCCCGACTAGGAAAATGGGGACACTGTTTACAGCACAGTATCAATGAGGGAGAGGCGATGGGAGAGTTTCCTTAGTCCCAGTGTTTATAGTTCAACAAACATGGTCTGAAGAACAGGGTCTCTGGCCGTAGTCAGTGTTGCTCAGTGGATAGAGCCTTGGCCTGGGGACTGAAGGGTCCTGGGTGTAATTCCGTCAAGGGCACGTTACCATGGTTGTGGGCTCGATCCCCAGTAGGGGGCATGCAGGCGGCAGCTGATCCAGGATTCTTCTTATCATTGATGTTTCTGTCTCTCTCTCCCTTCCCCTTTGAAAGAGAATATATTTAAAGATAACAAAAACCATCTTTGTGAGGAAAACTGAGATCACCTGTATATAAATGGCTCAAAGCCTACAGGCCTAGAATAAACCAGCATGAGTCTAATGCAAGTAGCATAGAATTGAAAAAAAAAAAAAAATTAACTCAGAAAAATTTTTGGGAGACGAGAAAGAAGTGCTGAGGAGGAAGAAGTAGTGTCAGTATTTATGTGAATGTACCAGTGGGACCAAATACCAAATGGTAGTTCTTTGGGCGACATTAAAAATATATATATATTTTACTGATTTTCTACAGAGAGAAAGGGAGAGGGAAGAGAAAGTCAGAAACATCAATGAGAGAGAAACACTGATCAGCTGCCTCCTGTACACCCCCCACTGGGAATGTGCCCACAGCCAAGGTACATGCCCTTGACCGGAATCGAACCCGGGACCCCTCAGTCCGCAGGCTGACGCTCTCTATCCACTGAGCCAAACAGTTTTGGCTTTGGGCGACACTTTCTAAAGCTATTGGTTAAAACAGCATTAACACTAAAGAATGTTAGGTGTGTTGGTCACGTTGACTTAGCTATCCCTCAAAATGGCCTTTGCCTGGAATGGAAGATAGCTCCAACTGAGCTCCTTCTGCCTTCTCCCTAATTACACCCCCCACTGTAAGTCAGCATCGCTGGCAGATGTAACTAATGAGCAAGAAGCGGCTCAGACCTGGGGCGATTCTGACTTGG
This sequence comes from Antrozous pallidus, assembly GCA_027563665.1. Taxonomy (NCBI): domain Eukaryota; kingdom Metazoa; phylum Chordata; class Mammalia; order Chiroptera; family Vespertilionidae; genus Antrozous; species Antrozous pallidus. The sequence goes on from CM050527.1 coordinate 40,084,235, forward strand.
CAAGACTCAGCACCCATAGTTTCCCCATTTTCATAGTCGGGAAAGCTGGAGCAAGTATGGACATGAGGAAGAAGGTCTGTCCCACCCACTTAAAAGCTTACCATGCCGGACTGAGGGAGAGGCAGGGGAGAGAGCGTGCCCTGCACAGAGCCGTTTCTGGTTTCCAGCACAAGAAACAGCCCAAGAAAACCAGAAGGGTCTACCCTTGACACAGACTTGCCGATCCACAAAGGTTACATGCTGTATGACTCTACTTACATTCATTTTTGAAATGACAAAAGGAAACAAAACGAAGAGGGGCTGGAGGAGGGAAGTGGGCTGTGCGGGGCAGCATGTGTGATCCTTGCCATGGAGATGTTCTGTGCCCCCACTGTGCCATGTTTACAGCACAAGCACAGTGTCTGACTGCGCGTGGGGCGGGCTGCGCGTGGGGCTGACCCTGCAGGGCCCCGCGGGCAGAGGCAGGGCCACGAGAAGCGAGCTGGCTGCACCCTGACAAGCGTGGCCTTGTTTTAACAATTCACTTTCTCTTCTATCATTTGTCTCTACATCAATCTTTCTTTTATCAAATACGCTGCATATGAAAAATAAATAGTAATATATTCAAAAGAGAAAAAGGAACAACAAATCCTTGAGATGTGGTAAAAAGGAAAAAAAACCAACAGGAGGTATTACAGACACGGCTGACATTGACCTTGAACTTGTCCTCACCGGCACTGCCACCACCATGATCACCACCACTACTGTCTCTCTGTAACAGGGGCAGGTCCGGAGCAAGAACAGAGCTATTACTAGCCGAGTGCCTTTCAAACCCCACCGTCTGGAGAAACAAGCTCTGGGCTGAGGTCTGGCGGTCGTCTTAAGGTGAAGAGGCTGACAATGTTTCCTGTGGTTTAAGTACACTACCATACTGTTTTCCGTCTCCACTTCTGGTGGGGAGTCAGCAACCGCTTGTCTTTTCTTTTCTTAATTTATTATTAAATCCTTACCTGAGCATATGTTTATTCAATCAGTTGGTTGCCTCCTATATACACCCAACAGGGGATCGAACCTGAAACCTAGCGAGTACCCTGACTAGGAACCGAACTTGCAACATTTTGTGTACAAACAACTAAGCCACCCTCACCTGGCCAGGATATTTTTCTCCCTCCCCCCCTCCCTCCCTTCCTCCCTCCCTCCCTCCCTCCCTCCATCCTCCCCCCCCTCACTCCCTCCCCCCCTCCCTCCTTCCTTTTCTATTTTAATAAAAATTTTAACACACACACACACACACACACACACACATATATGCTTTTAGAGAAAGAGAAAAATTGGTATGAGAAGCATCAATTGGTTGCCCCCCGTATGCATGCCAACCTGGGAGTGAAGCAGTCTGGGCATGTGCCCTGACTGGGAATGGTCCCGGTGACCTTCCAGGGCATGGGATGATGCTCCACCAGCTGAGCCACACCCGCCAGGGCATGCTTTTCTTTTTTAATTGAACATTTTATTTTGAGAAAATTATAGGCTCACATGTGGTTGTAAAATAATAGAGAGAGACCCCAGGCTTTCCCCAATGGAAGCATCTTGCAAATTTGAAGTGCAGAATCACAACCAGGGTGTGGACGCCGACGCAGTCAGGGCACAGAACATCTCCATGACGACAAGGATCACACATGCTGCCCCGCACAGCCCACTTCCCTCCTCTAGCCCCTCTTCGTTTTGTTTCCTTTTGTCATTTCAAAAATGAATGTAAGTAGAGTCATACAGCATGTAACCTTTGTGGATCGGCAAGTCTGTGTCAAGGGTAGACCCTTCTGGTTTTCTTGGGCTGTCTTGGGTGTTTATTTTGTATATATATTTTTTAATGATGAGGCCGAGATTTGGGCAGAGTTTGTAGATTCTAGATCTTATCCTTCTTATCCTGCTGCATTTCTCTTGCTTCCAAAAACGTCCCTTTAGATTTCCAGTCGCGTTGCTGATTTGAACCCTATCAATGTGTACCCGTGAGAGGAGGGTGGGCGGGCTGAAGAGCGCCGGCAAGCAAGCCACACACAGGCAGTTACCGGACAACCTTCTCAAATTCTGCCTGTCCGTTTATTTTCCAGGGCTTTCAAATATTTGCTTTTAATAATCTTTAGTTCTTATGACTTCCAAATATTTGTTTTTAATAATTTTTAGTTTTGACTTTCTGTTGAAGGAATTGCTTGAAATCTTTATATAATGCCATTATTGGAAATTTCCTCTATGATGGTATTTTAAAATTTATTTTATTTTTATTGATTTCAGAGAGGAAGGGAGAGGGAGACAGAGACAGAAACATCAGTGATCAGTTGCCTCTGGTGCGCCCCACACCGGTGTTGAGCCGGCAGCCTCGGCATGTGTCCTGGACGGGAATCGAACCGTGACCTCCTGGTTCACAGGTGGACACTCAGCCACTGAGCTACGCTGGCTGAGCTCCTCTGCTGTGGTCTGACAGCAGCTGTGGCTGGTGCTGACTTCCACAGGAGAATATGTATCTTTTCCCGATCACCACACATTTTCAAAAGAGAGACTAAATTATCCAGGATAGAGGTTAAGATTTTTCTTTCATAATAGCAGCTTGCATCTAACTTTTACACGGTTTGGACTCCAGTTTCTTTTGTGTGTCACAAGCTATCGGAAACACTGCGGGCAGAAGGGGGCCCACAGACTCTTCAGTCAGCCCCGGCGTTCTCAAATGAGTATGGCTCAAGACCGCTTAACCAGTTAATAGGAGTGTGATTTAGTTCAAGTTCTTTCATTACACCATGGTGTAGTTGCACAGTTATATTTTGTATCTTCTACAAGCCATAATTTCACAATTGTACTACCACTGTTTGTGAACAGAGACCACATTTCAGCTATAGCATAGGTTACCAACACAAAAGCTTTAATATCTAAGTCAACAGAAGGACAAAGCAAAACGAATCACTAATTCTCTCAAGCAGAAGAAAGCTAAGGATATTTTTTCTATTAACTTTTAGATAGAGTGGAAGAGAGGGAGGAGGAGAGAGAGGGAGGGAGGGAAGGAAGAGAGAGGGGAATGGAGAGGGAGGTGGGGCGAGAGAGAGAGAGAGAGAGAGAGAAAGAGAGAGAGAGAGAGAGAGATACACATTGATTGGTTGCCTCCCACTCACACCCCTATCGGGGCCAGGGATTGACTCTGCAACCGAGGTATGTGCCCTTGACTGGGAATCGGACCCATGAGCCTTTGGTCCGTAAGTCGAGGCTCTAATTACTGGGCAACCAGCCAGGGCTGAACTAGTTTTTGATGAATGTTTTCTCAATAAAACTCATCTACTCAGTGTTCCATGTTAGAAGACAGTGTACCTTTTTCCTGTCTCCATTTCCAGCCATCAGCTTTTTGTTTCTAACAGATGATTTTTCTGGTATGTCACCTCACTATGGCCCTCTGCTGTTAAATGGAAGGCAGTCTGTTTGTGAGAACAGTTTTTCTGTATTTTGGTAAATAACAAGGGCATTATGAACCCCCAGGGCCCTAGTATTACCATGCTAGCCGTCTGTCTGCCCCGCTGGCTGCACTGGTTACACAGCTGTGGTAACAAGGTCAAGTTAGGAGGCTGATTCATCTGAGGGCCACTAAAATTAATAGGACCTATAGCAGGGCCACACATCACCCCAGATCCTTAGACAAGGTCGGAAGGGGTACATCGGAGCCAATGGCTCACCAGGACCAGTGATAAAGTGGCTTAAAAGTACACATCCAAACTTGACATGGATAATGTCTTTATATTCATTTTGGTATGAATAAAAGAAATATAGTAAAAGGAAGAATGTTCTTAGGAATCAAAATAGTATTGTTTCTACATAAGTGTCTCCTAATATTGAATACTGTTGCTTTTATTTTTATGTTTTTAAAATCTGCATTCATACTCATTCATGTAAAATCAACTGTATAGAATGAATAAAAACAAAACATTTAAGTAAATAAATACATATGTGTATCTGCTTTAATATCCTGGTAAAGATATATAGAAATGGAGGCAATTGGTTGGTGAATCTAGGCCTCTATCATTTGAATGTCTATTGTTATCTCTTACAGTAAGGCTTCTTTGACTTGACCTTGGGTCAAGGAAGGAACATGAAATGCAAAACCACTCATGCAGTCTAAAACCTGTCACACTGTTACATGGGCAATAATGACTTGAAAAAAGACAGGGGACTAAGCTTCATGAAGGCAGAGACTGATTACCTGTTCACCTCTGTATTCCTGTGTACATTCAGCATTTAGTGCAGTCGGTACCTGGAATAAACTAGGCTTTCTATAATTACTAAGCGAATGAATATGTGAATGAATAAATGAAGGCAAAGCATTAAAACCAAATGATTATTCTACAGATTATTAATAAGTTCTATAATTTTCATTAGCTATGAATTATAACTCATTGTTCTAAGACCTTTACATGTCAGTTCATTATTACTATTTCCATTTTACAGATGAGGAAACCAAGACATAAAGAGATAGAGTGCCTAGTTTAAGGTCACTGTGAGTTGTAGGCCAAGGGTTCAATTCAGACAGTCTGAAGTCTACAGCTTATGCTTTTACCCAGAAATGCCACTTTAAAAACATACATTTTAAACATGACTTTAAAATAAAAAAAATAATAACAATAGTTGAAGACCTGAAGAATTTTTTAAAGTAGTTAAGAAAAAGGAAGTTGAAAAGGTTGAAGTCAGACATGAAAAAATTTGTAAACATTCAGGATAATACTTTTAAAACATCCAATGTAAAATACCTTCAAATATAAGTTATTCCAATAATTCATCTCAAGAGAATTGATTGAAAGTCAGGAAATATGAGTGTATTTGAAAATTTTCTTTCACACAGGACTAGACACTGCCTTTGATCATACTTTAACTTAAAATGGAAATGACTAAGATGAAATTCCCTGTTAGCACCAATGCACAGTAAAACTTGTTGTTGAGAAATTCTAACAGTTCAAGTTGGTTACTGTGCTGCTGTCTTCTTACCTTTTCTTTTTGCTGATGATCATGTCCATGGTTTGGAGCAGCCGCCGTTCCAGGGCGAGGATGTCTACGTCAGTCACATTCCTATAATAAGCACAAACTGCTAGCAATGTTTTGGGGTCCCGTCCTTGGGCATAATACAAGGCAGCTGGAGAAACACATATACCTCAATTGTTACCCAGCAATTCAAGAGAACCTGTCATTTTCTAGAGAAAATGAAAACGAGCAAAAATGCTTTTGTTGTCGTTACCTACAGCTAATACTCCCGGGGTCTGAGGACAATGGAGGGCAATTAGCTCTCTGTTAGTCTTTTTAGCTTTCAGCCAGTGACGTTCACGATGCACGTCTTTACCTTGGCATGGTCTGCTCCACTTCTGGGAGGAACTAATTTGTTGGGATTAGCTCACATTACTGTCCACTGTGCCTTAAAAAGGGGTGGGGCGAGTAAGGGGTGGAGAGGGTCAAATTGAAATTGACATTAAAATAAATAAATGTAGGACAAATAAGGGCAAGCAATATAAGTAATAAGACTTATTTAGGAAGGCCCATAAGGACAGAGGAAAAGAATAAAAAGGCAGTGTCATAGGTCTAATATTTAGGTATTAATGATGGTGGCATGATACGACACTTGTGTTCAAGAAGGAGAGAGAAAAAGGAACGGGACAAAGTTCTCATTACCTGAGGAAGTAGGACATGTAAGTGTACGGGCAGTTGACAGCACCGAATCCAGAAAGAAGAGCCATTAGAGTCACACCGATCACACCCACGCGGCTGATGAGCTGTTCTATGGACAAGATCCCTAAAAACAGGCAAGCACATTAACGCCACGTGACAGAGATGAGGGGCTTCCCCTGCAGTACAAAAAGGAACATCACTGAAAATGGCAACCATTACAGAGAACTAACTTACAGAGGCCAGATGTTGTTACTATATAGATAATACTATCTAATAAAAGAGTAATATGCAAATTACACCCGCCAGCCACGCCCACCAGCCAATCAGGAGCAAATATGCAAATAAACCCCAACCAAGATGGCTGCAACCACTGAGAGCAGGAGGGAGGCTTGGGTTTCCCCAGCAATGGAGGAAGCCAAGCTTTCCGCCTGCCCTTGCTGGCCTAGGCCTCCACTCAATGCTACAAAGTTTCAATTATAGAAGATATATCCAAACAGAAATGGCGGCAGCCATGGAGCTGGAGAGAGCAGAGGCTAGAGTTGCCCCTGGTGATGGAGGAAGCCAAGCTTCTGCAGCTCTGGCCGGCGTAGGCCTCCACTCCAGGCTACAAAGTTTCAAGAATAGAAGGTAAATAAATTCCAACAATGGCTGCCGCCACTGAGCAAGCAGAAGGCTTGGCTCTGCTCCAGGCTACAAAGTTTCAATTGTAGAAGATAAATAAATTCCAGATCCCAGGGCCTCCACTTGGGATGCTGGGTGGCTTGGCCAACCTGCAAACCACCATAGGCCCCTTGCCCAGGCCACCCCATGCTCCAAGGGAACCCCCACCCTGATCTGGAACACCCTTCAGGGCAAACCAGCTGGCCCCCACCATGAACCAGGCTTCTATCCTATTTAATAAAAGAGTAATATGCAGATTGACCATCACTCCAACACACAAGATCCTGCCCCCATATGGACACAAGATGGCCACCACAAGATGGCCAGCAGGGGAGAGCAGTTGGGAGGGACCAGGCCTGCAAGGGAAGGCAGTTGGGGGTGATCAAACCTGCAGGGGAGGGCAGTTAGAGGTGACCAGGCTGGCAGAGGAGGGAAGTTGGGGGGCCAAACAGGCTGGCAGGGGAGTAGTTTAGACATCAATCAGGCTGGCAGGGGAGTGGTTAGGGGGTGATCAGGCTGGCAGGCAGAAGTGGTTAGGGGCAATCAGCAGGTGAGTGGTTAGGGGCCAGCGATCCCGGATTGTGAGAGGGATGTCCAACTACCTGTTTAGGCCTGGCAGTTGGACATCCCCCAAGGGGTCCCAGATTTGAGAGGGTGCAGGCTGGGCTCAGGGACCTCCCCCCCCCCCCCGTGCATGAATTTTGTGCACTGGGCCTCTAGTTAAATATAAAGAATTGGAAAAATTCCTCCTTTACTTTTACATTGATTGTTTAAGGTGATTTCCCTTTGAATATTTTTTTCTGGTTTAAAGTACTTTGTAGGTACTCTATACTTATATCAGCATTTCTATGAAGAAAAGGACCATCATCATCTTTCCTGTTTTCCAGCTAATAAAGGGGGAGTCAGATGAGGCAACTTGCAGACCATTCTCTGTCACATGTATCCACACAGATTCTTTCTTGCTTCACAAGTTTTCTCAGTCTCTTCCTCTTTCCCTAAGGAATGTCCAACCCTCTCCAGAGCCAGGCTCTGCTGGGGGAGCACTTTACAGACATGTTTTCGTGTAGGTCTGCTAGTTTTAGGGTGATTGCCACAGCTATAGACCACAGTGGCTTAGCACAGTCCTGGGAAAGCTCTAAGCAGTGCAGGGCTGGCTGCTCGCCAGCCAATGCCCCAACTTTTCTCCCAACTACGTCTCTTCAGGCCAAATAAATTAGACACCTGGACATTTGGACATAAGATAAAAATGCCTACTTATTGGAGCACAAAGTTAAGCCTAAATGGAACGATATCCTTAGCTCCTCCTCTCAGTTCTTCAGGATGTTCCCACAGAGTTTTAAAAAGGGACAGATTACGGCACAACAGGTACGATGGTCTGCTCTTTCCTTGGGGCAAGATCTGGCTGCATTGGTCAAACACGCTAACTGCTCACAGGGAAAAAGCTGGAGAAAGGTGTCCGTCACAGCTCTGGACTGAGTGTGACCCTGTGCTATCACTGTAAGCAGCCTGAGATCCTTTTATAGCTCTTGTCCCTCATTTCTAATATCACAAATTTCAAACAAATTTGCCTCTCTGTGGTTTGATACCAGTGGCCTGATATTCGTGCACATTAAAAGGAGATTAATTAGAGGAAATATTTTAGTATTGCTATTTGTCCTTTCTCTATAATGGAAGTGTCAGAGATAAAAAAATCTTCCTCCTGTTAGAGTTTGTGGTGCGCTGTGGGACCCAGAGTTAAGTCCCCACCTACCCACGGTGCCTCAAAATCATGTGAGATCCAGTTGCCGCCCCCCCCCCGCCCTCAAGCCCTGCTGGGTGGGGGGCACAGCCTCAGGTCTCCTGGTCCAGGACCAGGAGGGGGGCACAACCTCAGGGTGGAGGGTGCAGCCTCAGGTCCCCCGGTGCCAGGGTGGGGGGCGTAGCCTGAGGTCCCCCAGCAGCAGCCTGAGGTCCCCTAGTCTGGCACCAGGGTGGAGGGCATGGCCTAAGGTCCCCTGTCAAGCCCCACCAGGTGGGGGCGCAGGCTCAGGTCCCCTGACCTGACCCAGCATCACACAGCCTCAGGTCCCTGCTGATTGCTCCTTAAGGCTCGTTACAGGCACTCAGCCTCCACTGTGGGTGCAGCCGTCTTGTGTTACGGAAACCCCGCCTCTGCTATGGGCACCGCCATCTTTGTGAGTGTGATGGTCAATTTGCATATTCTCTCTTTATTAGCTAGGATAGTTTGCATGAGAGCTATCTTATCAGTGCTCCCTTCTCCACATCTTTCCCTACACTGACGTGGGCACACTATCATATTATCACACCCTAAAGGCCTACCCAGAGCATTAGTTACTTTCCTGATAGAAAGATAAATAAGATGTAGTTTCTAACCTCAGGGAACTCATAGGTAAGTGAGGAAGTCAGAAAACAAGTAATTGTACATTTTATAGAAGTACATTGAGATGGGAGCAATTAGTATTCTCTAACGAAGGCCAAGGAAATCTCCTTGGAGGAGCTGACGAGAGTTGACTATTGAGAATAAATCGGCATTTCCCAGGTAGACAGAGGAGAGGGGTTGTTCAGGCTGACAGAATAGCTCCAGAAACTTCGAGTAGTCTGGGAGGACTGGAGGGCAGACACAGAGAAAGGCAGGCCACAGAGCGTCTTGTATGTCATGCTGAGTTTGAAATGTTTTTGGTAGGCTGGTGTTTCTTAACTTTTTGGCCTTCTTGAATGTTATTTAACATTTCAAAATAGTTTATAAAATATACAGTTGTTTATGATGCTGCACATGCTTTTAAAATTTGCACATTTCCCCTGTTCGTTCCTCTTGCAGGAGTCTCATAACCTCTCTCTTCCAAATCCCCGGCACAGGAAACGAGGAGACACGGAAGGATGCATGGGGGAGAGGCAGATTCGAGACCTGGCTCATTTATTATGCTAACCCCTTCCTAGCATGCTCCTTATTCTACGGAACCTGGAGGAAAGAAAGCCTAAAGTTCTCTCCTAGCTTTCCTCGAAGGCAAGGTCTGAACGCTGCCGAGGCTGCATCACATTCACGTGCCGGGGAACCTCAGATGCATTGGTGACTGTGTGGGAATAGCAACAGCAGCCGGGGCTGGAGCAGGTGGGACTCAGGTTCGATGGTCTGGTCCCTGACGTCACAGTCCTAAGTGGCAGGTGATGACTTCAGGGGGTTTTCCCAGGTTTCGTCCTGTGGTATTTCTACCATGCTTCTCTTCACACCTCCGCTTTCCTGGAAAGTCTATGAACTCCCCAAAACCCAGTAACAAACCCCTTTCTGCTTTAATCTAGTTAGATTCTGTTTTCTGCCATAAGAATCTGATAGAGAAAAGTTAAGTGAATATATTATTTTTAAAAATATATAATTTTAAAGATTTCAGAGAGGAAAGGAGACAGAAACATCAATGAGAATCATTGATTGGCTGCCGCCAGCACACCTCCTACTGGAGATCAAGCCCACACCTGGGCATGTGCCCTTGACCAGAATCGAACCCGGGACCCTTCTATCTGTGGGCCAACACTAACCACTGAGTGAACTGGCCAGGATATATATGGTTTAAAAGCTCCAGTATGAAAGCTCTAGTATGTTTATTACAGGTGAGCTTTCTAATTGATTTTAGACAGATCTGTATATGTATTTGTGAAGTAGTTCTGGAAGAATTTGTTAGTCAAGACATTTTTGTTTGTTTTTAGTGGAGAAATTAGGACTGTTCATGACCTGCTCCTGGATTTAAAATGAGCTTCCCTGTGTGAAGAGAGATACTGTTTCTTAGAAATTTTTCTATTTTCACTAATCGTGTTTTATGTCACTGCTCTTTCCCCAAATCCATATACCCCCTGAAGAGAACCCTGAGCCTCACTTTAGCAGTGGCCACTTACCTTTTGGGTCACACAACCTTTTGGGAATCTGGTAAAAGCTTACGGACACCCCACCTCCAAATACACATACAAATATATTCCCATAATCTACATATAGTACCAGGAGATTGAAGTTAAAGACACCTTTTTCCACCCCTTCCTCCCTTGAAGTGTGTTCACTGCCCTAAGTTCAAAAGCTCCTATTCTGAAATGAAGAACTAGCATGCGACACCTCCTAGGATGAAGAAATAATTTGGTTCAAAACCAGAAAACGTTTAGAGCTTAATTTGCTCTATTTTTCACAATCAGAAGTTTAAAAAAAATTTTTTTTTCAGTATCAGAAAATTATAAACAAGCCATTCCTCTTCTCCCCTCAACACATACATACTCACCGTGTTTTGGGCTGAGAATGGGAAATGGATCTCCTAGTTTCCAGAAGAAATACATAAAAGTCAGCCATAAGAGGCAGGAGAAAAGCAGTCGCTGTTTGTGCACTAAGAGGGAGGAGACAAGACGAAGGTTAAATAGATACAGGCTAAAGAGCTTGCTCTACTTAAAAGCTATGGGATAACACTAATTCCTATTTGGGTGGCTTGTTCACTTGCCAAATGATGGATGGACCAATGTTATTTTTAGAGAAAGCATCCTTACCACTTTAAGAGAAATTTGGCTGGAATTAAGCTGTGGCTTGAGTTATGGGAGATGATCTGATAGAAACAGAACCAGAACCAGAACTGTGGCAGGACAAATACCCTAATCGTTCATTCAGTATTTATTTTGTGCCAACCCTTTAAGATGCTGTGTGGGAGGTGGCCCCAAACTACAGCTCCTGACGGTCAAACACTCACGCAGGCGGATGTTGCTCACAATGAAGTAGCCGATGTAGAAAGGCACCAGGAAGACCAGGATCAGCAGAATGACGCACAGGTTCAGTTTCCAGTGGAAGTAACGGGAGCTGCAAGACACCGCAGAGCCCGTCGTGAGGAGGGAAGGGGCAGCAGCTCCATTCTCGTTAGTCTCCCCGAGCGTCTCTTGCTCTTTGAACTCAATACTGAATATACCCATCTAACTAGTCACCTAGGCTGTTACTACCTGCTCATTTATAGAGAGAGAAAAAAGTTCCAAAAAGGTACATATAACCATTTTAACTTCTTAAAATTTCACTTACTAAAACGAGAATGTTAGTATTCTAGTTATATTCATAGACAATGTATTGCTGGAAGCTGATTCCAGCACATCAGCAGGGCTGAATCATCTGGAATGGCTGAGGGCATTTCCCCAAACCTGAAAAGGATGCAGAAACGATTGCTTGCTGCCAGACAGCTAGCTGAGAGCATTTCAATCTACATGTTATTGCCTCCTACTGGCCAAACGCCTGAGCAGCTGAAGGCAGTTCCTCCAATTTGACAATGATTCTGTATACCAAACTTGACCTTTGATATGTATATCTACCTTGCCTTAGGACAAGTTGTGTTAATAAAAAGCAAGGGGTCCAGAGAGACAGGAGAACATGGTTTCTTTAGCTAAGTTTCCTCTGGCTCCCCAAAATGCCTTCAAAGCTAAGGAGAAAGTAGAACCCTCTGTACTCTTGATTAATTTATACACAGCGTCTTCTCCAGATTCCTGAACCTAGATGCTGGATTAAGACCCCCAGCATGTATAATAATATATATGAACATATATTATTACTGGCATAATGACTATTGTTTCATTCACCACTGGGAGTCTTATTCTAATACTAGTGGCCCGGTAGGAGGAGGGGGTGGTCCCTCGGCCCAACCTGCCCCCTCTCACATACTGGGAGCCCTTAGGGGATGTCCAACTGATGGCCCACCCCCAGCCTGCCCAAGGCCTAGACCTAGGCCTTGGGCACTCAGCCATCTCCCTGCTCAGCTCAGCTCCAGCTGCCTGTGACCAGGGGCTGGGCGCTCACCTCAGCTCCTGTGTCCTGGCTGCTTGCCCTGCCCCCTGGCAGCCTCCCATGCTCACTGTGTCCCAGTCCCGGCCCCCACGCCTGTCTCTAAGCTCAGGCAGTGGTGCTCCTGTGCTCACCCCACCCCGGCCGCCTCCAAGATCGGCCCCGCCCCTCGGCCCTGCTCCCTGCTCCTGATTGGCTGGTAGCATAGCCAATCAGGAGCCAAGGTACGGTCACATTTGCATGTTACTCTTTTATTAGATAGGATGAGAATTAAAAAAATGTTAATTAGCTTAATGTGTGCTATAAAGACTCAGAAATACTTCTCTGTACCTTGTGGTACAGAACTAAACATCTAATTTGCATGACTTCATTACTGCATCTAAATACTTTATTTATTAAAATATTTTAGGATTTTTATAATTTTATTGACATAATTCACCATTTAAAGTGTACAATTTGCTCAGCCAACGTGGCTCAGTGGTTGAGCATCAATCATAAACCCAAAAGTCCCAGTTCGAGACCTAGTCAGGGCAGATGCCTGGTTGTGGACTCGATCCCGTGTGATGTGTGTAGGAGGCAACCAATCAATGATTCTCTCTCATCACTGATGTTTCTATTTCTCCTCCCTTCTCTGAAATCAATAAAAATATATTTAAAAATAAATTAAAAAATAACGTGTACAATTCAATGGGTTTTAGTATATTCAGAGAGTTGTGTGAGCATCGCAATTAATTTCAAGCATTTCCAACACTACTCAAGGAAATCCTATAGCCACTAGCAGTCACTCCCCTTTCTTACCACCTTCCCCACATAGGAAACTTCCTGTCAGTTGACTTCTTTTGAGAGAGTGGAAGAGAGAGCGGGGGAGAGAGAAAGAAACATTGATGAGACACATCAGTTGGTTGCCTTCCACTTTCATTCCGACTGGGGTCGGGAATTGAACCTGCAACCCAGGGATGTGCCCTTGACAGGGAATTGGACCTGAGACCCTTTGGCCCATAGGCCAACACTCTAACCACTGGGAATACCAGCCACTTAGCATAATTTTTCAAGGTTTATCCATACTGTAGCATCTATCAATACTTCATTCCTTTTTATGACCGGATAATCTTTATTCCATTGTATAGATATATCACATTTTGTTTATTCAATCATTAGTTGGTGGACATTTGAGTTGTTCTTTTTAGCTATTATAAACGTGATGCTATGGACATTTGTGTATAAGTTTTTGTGTGAACATATGTTCTTATTAAATACCTGAAAATGGAACTGCTGGGTCATATAATAACTCTATATTTAATTTTTTAAGGACTACCACTGTTTTCCAAAGTGGCTGCACCACTTTAAATCTCCCTACGGTGTATTAGGGTTCTACTTTCTCCATAGCTTTGTCCACACCTGTTACTGTCGTTTTTGTGTTAATCCTCACCCGAGGATACTTTGTCCATTGATTTGTTAAGAGAGGGAGGGAAGAGGCAGAGAGAGAAACACAGACTGGTTGCCTCCCATATGCATCCCCGACCAGCGCCGGGGATTGAACCTGCAACTGAAGTACGTGCCTGTGACCAGATTGAACCTGAGACCCTTCAGTCCGCAGGCCAGTGCTCTAACCGCTGAACAACCGGGCTAGGTCATTACTGTCTTTTGGATTATAGCCGCTCCGGTGAGTGCCATACACCGTGGACTCTTCCAGTCCAGCTCGGGTCAGGCTTACTCTTTCAGTTTGGTTTTGAGTCAGGACTGTAGCAAGTGCTATCACACTGCATGTCCCAGACCACAGATGCCCAGGTCTACCTTCTCTAAGGATGAGTTAATTTGTAGCACTGCAGCAAGAAACATTCCACCTTTATTTTCAATCTTGTTTCCAGTCATTCTTTTATTATTTAAAGAGTTTTAAATGGATTTCTAGAGAGAGAAGAAGGGAGAGGGAGAGAGTGAGAAACATTTGTGTGTGAGTGGAACATCAATGGCTGCCTCTTCACTCCACACATGCCTGGGTTGTGGGCTCCATCCACAGTGGGTGTGCAGGAGGCAGCCAATCCATGATTCTCTCTCATCATTGATGTTTCTATCTCTCCCTCTCCCTTCCTCTCTGAAATCAATAAAAACCTACATTAAAAGAAAAGAAAGAAACCCTTAACTAATTTGGAGGAATTCTGACCCCCTCAGGTAGAGATTTTTCAATCACCAGCACAACGTGGACAGCTGTTATGGAATTCATTCAGAGAACAGCTGAGAAAAAATAAAACTACTAGGAGTGAAGCCTCAGTAGAATGAGGCTCTTGGAAACTTCTTCTCAATTAATATCTCAGAGCTAACGGTCAAACCCTTTCCCCTGCTATTTCACAATCTTTGTCAAACCCGTCACTATGTGGTTGAAACCCATATTAGGACAGTACTGAGACTAAACTACCCACATGGTGGATTTTTTCAGCTATGGGACCCAAGAAAGTCATCTACTGCAAAGAAAGGCGCACAGGTCTCTTCCAGAGGAGAGCCAATTGCTACCCTTACTCACCTGCTATTCAGCACTCCTAAGATTTCAAAGATGATGAGCTCAAACATGGTGCAAGAAAATGCAAAAGTCACCGAGAAGACCACCTGCACGACATACTGACGGACCTGTTAGAAGCCAAGCAGAGAGTAAGGGTCGCTTTCTTGTTGAAATACTGAATTGACCATCTTCTGGTTATAAGCCAGAAAACTTATTTTGAAGAAATTTTCGAGTCAGTGAAGGCCTGGGGGAGGGGATGGGAGCAGGGTATATGGGCTTAATGGGGGGAGGGCAAGGGGACATCTGTGATACTTTAAACAATAAAGATAAATTTTAAAAAATTAAAAATGGAACTCCTTTTTGACCCAGTGATCCCACCTCTGGGAATATATCTGAATAAACAAAAAACACTAATTGGAAAGAATATATGCGCACCTTTGTTCATTGCAGCACTATTTATAATAGCCAAGATCTGGAGACAGCCAAAGTGCCCATCGGCAGGTGAGTGGATAAAAAACTGTGGTGCATTTACACAGTGGGATAGTACACTCAGCCATGAAAAGAAGGAAATATTACTCTTTGCCACAGCATCGGTGGACCTGGAAAGCACTATGCTAAGTGAATAAGCCAGCAGAGAAAGACAAATATATGATTTCACTTATTTGTGGCATCTAATGATCAAAATAAGGAAACAAACAAAACAGAAACAGACTCTTAGATACAGAGAACAACTGACAGCTGTCAGAGGGGAGAGGGGTTGGGGAGCTGGATGAAATAGATAAATGGATAAAGCAATAGAAAACCACACACACACACACACACACACACACCATCCTCAGAGACACAGACAACAGATGATGACTACCAGAGAAAAGGGGGACAGGGGCAGGCAGAAGAGGGTAAAGGGGGATAAACAGTGACAGAAAGTAGAGTGGGTGGTGAACACACAATACAGTATACGACGTATCATAGAACTGAACACTTGAAACCTGTATAATTTTATTACCTAACTTCAGTAAAATATATTAAAAATAAACTAGAAATTAGGAACTTCCGGCCGCTGGGTCGCGCGATTAGCCGACATTGAGGCGTCCTCACGATTCGGTCAGACCATCCCCCCTCTCGCGGCATCATGGTGGCCTACTGGCGACAGGCTGGACTCAGCTACATCCGCTACTCCCAGATCTGTGCCAAAGCAGTGAGGGACGCACTGAAAACTGAGTTCAGAGCAAGCGCCGAGAAGTCTTCCGGCAGCAGTGTCAAAATTGTGAAAGTGAAGAAGCAATAATGTACCCTGCCTAAAGCTTGAAGTGCTACATTTTCAAGGTGAAGATGTGTGGGCACCGGTTATGGCAGATTGAAAACCTCTCACTCCATGGGGAAAATAACACCTGTCTTATGGATGGATTGACAATGCCAATAAACTGAAACGTGCTTCCCTAAAAAACAAACAAACAAACAAAAAAAACTAGAAATTAAAGAAAAGAAAGCAGGTGTACTTCTGAATCATGGGTCACTATTACTATGCCCCTCCTGCGGAGAACGAAGTTAGGGCATAAGAAAGTGAAGTGACAGGGTCAGGGCAGCACTTAGAATTCCTGATGCCACTGACAACCAAAGTGGCAGGTTTATGTACAAAGGTGGGAGCTAAAAGGGTTTCTTCAATGCGCTGCAGACCGTGGACAATTCTGCACCCTCCCCGGGAGGTCTGAAGCAGAGCAGAAACTCTAGAATCCCGGGCTCTTTCAGACAACAGCCCCATCTCACTAGGGAAGTTTAATGGAGAATACCGAGGAATGACCTCAAAGCAGTCTGTAACCACGGAGCTTTTACTGAACGAGGAGGACTGATTAGGAAAAGTCCAGTCAAGGCTGGTATTTTTCTGAATTCAATGATTTTGGTATTAATCTAGGATGTAAGATTGCTCATTAATATTGAAGGTCAGATACCCTAATGAACAGAAACATTTGCGAGATATAAGTTCTCTCCCAAAGAATAACTGTTTGCTTTTGGGGTGCATATGTATGTCACCAAGACGTGGCACTTCTTGTCCCTGGCTTCTTGGCTATCTATATGACTTGCTTAAAAAAAAAAAAAAAGCCACTAAGCCTAATCACAGTCTCCAAATTAAGAATTACATAGGACTAATTTGACAAAAACTTCTATCTTCGAAGTGAACATGACCTTTTTGTTGTTGTTGCCTTTCTCTGTCTGATTTATTTAACATGGCCTTTTTTTAACGGAGGTATTCTTTCTGCCCCATTTTAAAACATTTTAAATTCATACAATATTAGCACCATCAAAATGATCTCTTCTCACCTCGTAGTCCTTAAACAGCTGGCGCATGAAGAAAAGCCACCCAAATCCGAAGAAAAGTATCTGGAGGAAAAAGAAGATAGAAAGTCAGTATACACATCTTTTGACAGATGCCTTATGTAGAGTATTTTATGATAAAAGGTCTGCTAACTAGATAGTTCATTTCAGATATTAAAGATGAGACCTACTCATAAAAGATCTATTTACTGAAACCCTCAACATTAGTAGATATTAAAATACTCTTCAATCTTTGAAATTATCCATGTTTTAGAAAGTGTTTTAAGTCAGACAGAAATTAAAGTGTATATTTTTCCTGTGATCTTTTTTTAAAGTTTTCTTTAAAAATATTTTTTATCGATTTCAGAGAGGAAGGGAAAGAGAGAGAGAGAAACATCAGTGATGAGGGAGAATCATTGAAGGCTGTCTCCTGCACCCTCCCCCGCACCCCTCCTGGGGAAGAGCCCGCAGTCTGGGCATGCCCGCTGACAGGGACCGGACTGTGCCCTCCTGGCTCACGGGCCACCGCTCCACCACTGAGCCACACCGCCCGGCCTTTCCTGTCACCTCAATGACAGTCCTTTTGCGAGCAGAGAAGTCAGCAAGTAAAAAAGTCAGCGACACTTGCTGTTTTACAGATGATCCCTGTTTACAATTATTTACAAAAAACAACAACAAACAACTTCGTGGGAAAGAAGTTAAGATTAAAAAAAAGAAAAGTAGTAGAAAGAGTGATATCTTTTATGTTTTCCTTCGTGGGGCCTTCTTAGCCTCTGTACCATCCCCTCTAATCCATAAAATGGTTTCCATCGGTGGGAATCCAAGCGATTGCAGGACACCACTTTGTGCGTCTGACTCATCAGAGGCAGTGGCCACACGGCAGCTCTGTCAGTACTCGGAAGCTGGTTTGTTTTCCACTAGTAAATAGAGCCTTTCTCTCTCTCTCTCTCTCTCTCTCTCTCTCTCTCTCTCTCTCCTCTTTTATTATCTTGGCTAGGAACTTTATGGGAGAATAAAATCCTTTATGCCTTCCCATGAATTGAGGAGCAAGGGTGAACTCCTGGGCACAGTTTAATGGAGACTCCTCCTCCTCTTGCTGTGCTTCTCCTACCCACCAGGGCCCTAGTTTCAGCCACATGGAGCTGCCTCTGGCTCTTGGACACAACACCGCTTCATATGAAGACCTTTGCAGACTCTCTCCAGTCCCCTCTTACATCCCTCCAGGTCTCCATATACCTTTGGAAGCCTCCTCCTAAATAAAAACAAGTTGCTCTTTTTACACGATCCCTATTCTACCCCTACGTCCCTTATCAAAGCACTTACCATACACATTTTCAATGTCTAATTTAAATACATACACTTTTATTCAATATCCATTTATGATTAAAAAAACTCTCAACAAAACATCAAAATACCAAACTAAACAGTTTTTGCACAGTGAAGGAAATTATCAACAAAATGAAAAGACATCATACCAATGGGATAAGATACATCCAATTTGGGGTTAATATACAAAAATATAAGGCACTTATAAAGACTAATACCAAAAAAACCCCATACAATCCAATTAAAAAATGGCAAAGAACCTGAATAGACATTTATCCCAAGAGTACACACAGATGGCCAATAGACATATGAAAACATGCTCAACATCACTAATCATCAGAGAACTGCAAATTAAAACCACAATGAGATACCAGCTTACACCTATCAGAATGATTACCACCAATAAATCAAGAAACAACAGGGTTGTTGAGGATATGGAAAAAAAGGGACCCCTCCTGCACATGGGTGGGATTGTAAATTGGTGCGGCCACTATGGAAAACAGGATGGAGAGGCCTCAAAAAATAAAAAATAGAGCTGCCATACGACCCAGCAATTTCACTTCTTGGTATTTATCTGAAGAAAACAAGAACACTAATTCCATAAGATACATGTACCCCTATGTTCACTGTAGAATTAGCAGTAATAGCCAAAATATGGAAGTAAACTAAGTATCTATCAATAGGTAAATGGATATGGATGATTTCTCTCTCTCTCTCATATTATTCAAGATGGGTGGACCTAAAGGGTATCATGCTAAGATAAAAAAGTCAGACAGAGACAAATACCATAGGATTTCACTTACATGTGGAGTGAGGGAGCAATATGAGAAGACATACTAGAGGGCATGGCAAGAGACCAGGAAGACGGAGAAGGAATGGTCATGACTTCACTTACATGTGGAATGTAAACAAAACAAATGAACAAACAAAGAAGAAACAGATGCATAGTTATGGTTGCCAAAGGGAAGAGCAGGGATGGGAGACATTTTTAAAAAATCAAACACTTACTGATGATAAAGTTGTATAAGCTAAATTAAAAAGAAGAAAAGAAAAACAAATAATAAATGCGCCAGGCACACACTAAGTACCAATAAATGTTGCTGTTAATATTCTTGCTACTTTTACTCAGGGATAGTGAGGCACAAAGTTTGAACAGGGAAAGGGGAAGTAAAAGAAAAACTAGGGAATTTCAGTCAACTACAAAATGACTAGAAAACCACAGAAAAAAAGACTAGAGGCAAGGGTAAAAATTTAAAAACAGACTCACGCTTAACACAAATTAAAAACATGTAAAAATAAGTAAAAAAAAAGTATGTAAAAAAACCCTTCGAAATCATGTAAGTATTAATGCCTGGATAACCATAAGGGGAGAGAAGATATAAAGTTGCTTCAATGTACTGATAAACTTATCTTTCATAACATGAGTCCAAAGAATATTAAAACTGATAAGTCAACTAATAGATGTAAAAGAACACTTAAGGGTCATATAAAGATATATAAAAGTACAAAGGATATTTAAACATAGAAATACTAGAACAAAAAGCATAATTTTATATAATAAAACCCTAATATGCAGTTGGGGGAGACCAGGCCTGCAGGGAAGGGCAGTTGGGAGGACCAGGCCTGAAGGAGACAGCAGTTAGGGGTGACCAGGCCTGCAGGAGAGGGCAGTTAGGGCAAACAGGCTGGCAGGGGAGCAATTAGGCATCAATTAAGCTGGCAGGGGGTGGCCAGGGGGTGATCAGGCTGGCAGGCCAAAGTGGTTAGAGGCAATCAGGAAGGCAGGATCTTTGAACAAGAAAAAGAAAACGAGCAAAAATGATAATAAATTTGAAAGGATGGGAAATGGAAGACAAAGAGAAAGAAATCTATACTTTTAATATTTCTTTGTGGGCTCCTTTCACATTAACGAAAAGGCTTAAGACTTTTACCCAACTAATAAAAAAAAAGGCAACTGGAGAGCTAAGGCCAAGATAAATATGAATTCTGATAAAATCATAGAGAATCTAAAAGACAAGCAGAAGGGGGAAAAAAAGCATTTTCAGTTTTTCAAATAAAAGGTACACAGCTTCTTATTAAAAAAACAGGGTTAATATTTAAAAAGTTGTATAGTCTTGACCTTGGGACTTTGGAACTGATAAGTATTATGACTGCATAGAAGGCTCAAAATGTGCACTCCTACACTGAAAATTAGTTCCAGATTAAATAAAAAAGCCAGTTATTAAAGAACTGACTGAAAAAGACCCTTTTCTTGGATCATTTGTTTACCATTTTATTCACTTAACAAGTATTTCTTAGTGTCTAATATGTGCCAGGTCCCAGGAGCAGAATGGTAGACTGCTCTGAAGGAGTTTATAATCTACTAGAGGCCAGAGGGTGTGTGTCCCTCAGCCCAGCCTGCACCTTCTCCAATGAGGGACCCCTCAAGGATATCCGACTTCCCGTTTAGGCCTGATCCTGGTGTTTGGGATTAATTTATGTTCTACAGTTCAAACTTTGTAGCCTAGAGTGGAGCCAAGCCTTCTGCTCATTCTGTGGAGACAGCCATTTCTATTTGAAACTTTGTAGCCTAGAATGGAGGCCTAGGCGCTAGGGCTGCAGAATCTTGGCTTCCTCCATCGTCCCGGCAACCCTAGCCTCTGCTCTCTCCAGCTCCATGGCTGCCGCCATTTCTTTTGGGATATATGTATCTTCTATATTTGAAACTTTGTAGCATTGAGTAGAGTCCTAGGCAGGCAAGGGCAGGTGGAAAGCTTGTCTTCCTCCATTGCCAGGAAACTCAAGTCTCCCTCTTGCTCTCAGTGGCTGCAGCCATCTTGGTTGGGATTTATTTGCATAATTTGCTCCTGATTGGCATAGCTTGATTGGAGATACAGTCAATTTGCATATTACTCTTTTATTAGATAGGATAATGAACTCTCAGAAAAGGAAACCAAAAAGACAATCCCATTTACCACTGCAGCAACAACAACAAAAATATATACCTAGGAATAAACTTAACCAAGGAGGTAAAAGACCTGTACTATAGGGAAACCATAGGACATTGAAAAAAATAAGTAGAGGAAGATACAAATAAATGGAAACTGTGTGCATGAATAGCAAGAATTAACATCATTAAGATGTCCATACTACCCAAAGCAATCTATTGATTCAATACAATACCTAGTAAAATACCAATGGCCTATTTCACTGTCTAGAACAGTTATTCCAAAAATTTTCATGGAACCTAAAAAGGCCCGCAATAGCTTTAGCAATCTGGAGAAATAAGAATAAAGTTGGGAAGATCTCAATACCAAATATTAAAGTGTACTACAAAGATATTGTGATCAAAACAGCCTGGTATTGGCACAAGAACAGGTATACAGATCAATGGAAAAGAACAGATACCCCAGGTTATCACCCCACACAGTATGGTCAATTAAGATTTGACAAAAGAGGCAAGAGTATACAATGGAGTAAAGAGGAGTGTCTTCAATAAATGGTGTTGGGAAAATTAGACAGGTATATGCAAAAATAAGAAGCTAGACTACCCACTTATACCATACACAAGAATAAACTCAAAATGAATAAAAAACTTAAATGTAAGCCACGAAACCATAAATGTCCTATTCGAAAACATAGGTAGAACAATCTTAGATATCTCATGCAGCAGGATTTTTGACCACTGTCCTAGGGCAAGAGAAACAAAGGAAAAAATAAACCAAGGGAACTACATCCAAGTAAAACGCTTCTGCACAGCTAAAGAAATCATCAACAAAATGAAAAAGAAAAGTACTATATATTTGGCAATGATACATTTGGTAAGATGTTAATACCCAAAACATAGAAAGAATGCATACAACTCAACACCAGGAAGACAAATAGTCCAATTAAAAATGGACCTGAACAGATACTTCTCCAAAGAGGACACGCAGATGGCCAACAGACATGAAAAAATGCTTAACCTCACCAATCATCAGAGAGATGCAAATTAAAGCTATAGTGAGATATCACCGCACAACTGCCAAAATGGCTACTATCAGTAAATAATAAACAAGTGCTGGTGAGGATGTGGAGAAAAAGGAACCCTAGTGCACTGCTGTGGGAATGCAGACTGGTGCAGCCACCATAAAAAACAGTGTAGGGTTTCCTCAAAAAATTAAAAATGGAACTGCCGTTTGACCCAGTGATCCCACTTCTGGGAATATATCCTAAAATCCTGAAACACCAATCAGAAAGGATATATGCACCGCTATGTTCAGACTAGTGTTATCTACAATAGCTGAGATCTGGAAACTGCCCAAGTGCCCATCAGTAGATGAGTGGATAAAAAAGCTGTGTTACATTTACACAATGGAATATTATGTGCCTATCAAAAAGAAGGCTCTTTTATCCCTGAGGCTGCATAAATGGATCTGGAGATTATTATGCTAAGCGGAATAAACTTAGTCAGAGAAAGACAAATATGACATGATCTCACTTATATTGGAATCTATTGAACAAAATAAACCGATGAACAAAATAGTGCAGAGACATGGATGCATGGAACAGCCTGACAGATCTCAGAATGGAGAGAAAACCAACAACAAAATGAAAAGACAGCCTACTGTATGGAAGAATATATTTACCAATGATACATCTGATAAAGGATTAATATCCAAAATTTATGAGGAACTTGTAAAACTCAACACCAAAAAATGGGCAAAGGAGCTGAATAGACACTTCTCCAAAGAAGATATACAGATGGCCAACAGACGAAAAGATGGCTCAACATCACTAATTATCAGAGAAATGGACATTCAAGTCACAATGAGATATCACTCACACTTGTCAGAATGGCTATCCTCAATAAACCCACAAACAACAATTGCTCTCGATGATTCCCTCCTGCACTGTTGGTGGGAATGCTGATTGGTGCAGCCACTGTGGAAAGCAGGATGGTGTTACCCCCCAAAGTTAAAAATGAAACTGCCTTATGATTCTACTTCTGGGAATTTATCAGAAGAAGCCTGAAACATTAATTCAAAAGAATATATGCAACCCTATAGTACACATCTTTTACCTCCTTGGTTAAGTTTATTCCTAGGTATATTTTGTTGTTGTTGTTGCAGTGGTAAATGGGATTGTCTTTTTGGTTTCCCTTTCTGAGAGTTCATTATTGGTGTATAAAAATGCCATCGATGTTTTGGATGTTTATTTTGTATTCTGTTACTATGCCAAATTCATTTATTAAATCTAGTAGTTTTTGGTGGAGACTTTGGGTTTTCTATGTACAATATCAATGACAGTTATACTTCCTTCTTTCCAATTTGGATGCCTTTTATTTCTTCTTCTTCTTCTCTGATAACTATGGCTAGGACTTCCAGTACTATGTTGAATAAGAGTGGTGAAAGCTGACATCTTTATCTTGTTCCTGATCTTAAGGGAAACACTTTTATTTACAGTATCCAAGATCTGGAAGTAGCCTGAGTGTCCATCAGTAGATGAGTGGATAACATAAAACAGCTGTGATACATCTACACAATGGAATAGTACTCGGCCTAAAAAAGGAAGTCTTACCTTTTGCAACAGCATGGAGGGACCTATACAGCACCGTGCTACCCTGTTCCCCAAAAGTAAGACATCCCCTGAAAATAAGACCTACTTCCCGTTTCGCATCTCGCTGTAATATAAGGCATCCCACTGAAAATAAGACCTCCCTGATAATATTTTTATTCTTGAAACTGAAAAAGCCTGGGCCACACAATCAGTTATAAGGAAGTGGGTTGACTTAATGCTGCCGTTTGTTATGCGAGGGAGCCAAAGAGGTCTGCTAGTCTGGGATGCAGCCAGCACTCAGTGCACTAGACATGAGGAAATTTCTTCACAAAAGAAAAATAGATCAAATAACGATTCCCGCAGGAATGACGGCCTATCTCCAGACTCTTGATGTTGCAATAAACAAGCCACTCAAGGACAATTTGCGCATGGAAATTAATGACAACACTGAAAATAGAATGGAGAGAAATCAGCGTGGAAACTTTGTGAAACCTAAACTGCAAGAGGCTGTGACTTGGGTGAAGAATTCATGGGAGAAAATCACTGACAGTTGCATTGCAAATGCACTACGAGCAGGCTACCTTGACAAGAAGTACTTATTTAAGGACAGTGCTATTGCTAAACATGAGAGATTTGGTCCACTGATTCTGAAAGAAATGGAGACAAGAAATTCACCAGGAAATTCAGGGATTGGATTGTTATGATGATGTTCCAGAAGATGATGACATGACTGTCATTGAATAAATCTTACTTTGTGTTCATATCGGTAAATATCAGTATCAGTAAATGTGCCATAGATTGTTGTACATGGAAAATTCTTGATACAGTAGGATTCACGGTTTGTCTGGTTATGCTGGTTTGTGATGACAACTACTACCGTACCTTTTTTTGTTGTTGTTCAACAATAAATGTATACCGTATTCTTCTTCATGGAAAAATAAGACATCCCCTGAAAATAAGACCTAGCACATCTTTGGGAGCAAAAATTAACTTAAGACACTGTCTTATTTTTGGGGAAACAGGGTAAGTGAAATAAACTAATCAGAGAAAGACAAGTGCCATACAATCTCACTCATATGTGGAACTGAGTGAACAAAATAAACTAACAAACAAAATAGAAAAAACTCATAGAGAATGAACAGGCTAACAGCTGTCAGAGGGAAGGGGGATCATGGGGGTGATTAAAAAAAATGAAGGGATTAAGCAAAAAACACCACAATAACCCCCCCCCCCACACACACACACAAAAAAAACCCACAACGAAACAAACCAAAAAACCCTCACAGACACAGACAACAGTATGGTGATTACCAGAGGGAAAGTGGGGTGGAGTGCAGGGGGAAGAAATGGTGATGGAAAGAGGCTTCACTTAGGGTGATGAACACACACTATTCAGATGCTGTACTATAGAATGTACACCTGGAACATATATAATTTTATTAATCAATGTCACCCCAATATATTCAAGAAGAGTGTAAAAAAAAAAGTAGTTTAAATTACTGACTGGAAAACGAGGGAGGGGGAGATATACTCCAAATATTAAGAGTTGGCCCACATTGACTGAGTGCTTGCACTTGAGGGGGGTTCAGCTATGAACTAGATAGGACCCGAAAAGCAGGGCGGCACGGAGAGGAAGAACGCTGTGCTCAGTACAGAGAAAACCTAGCACTTCGAAGCTCTCTCACGACAGCGGCAAATGCGTCCGCCCCGGGATTCCGCGTTTGAGAACGAACCAGAACAGCCCACGTGTCCCCAGGAGCCGCTCCGACTGGCCCGCCGCGCGGCGCCGGAACCACGCTTCTCCAATTCGTGGGTCAGGGGCGCGGTCAGACTTTGGGGGACCGCTCCCTTCTCTCCAGGCACGGGCTCTGAGGCCACCCCACCCCTTCCAAGACTGGACCAGAAGGTGGGGGGAAGGGACAGTGGATGGAGGCTGGGTGCCGCAGGCCGCCTCCCGACCAGGGCGGACAACCGGACGCAGCAAAAGCCAAACCCTCCCCGAGCTCCGCGAACGGTCGAGGCGGTGCAGGAAGCCAGACGACTCTGTGGTCGGAAAAGTGAGGCCGGGCCCCGGGCAGGAGGCGTGGCTCACCTGGGAGGTAATCATGATGCTGGAGTCTATTAGGAAACTCATGGCGATGTGCGGGGCGAGCGCGTGCCTCCATTGCCCACACCCCGAAACCGCAGCAGCTGGGGCTGTCAACCCCTTACACCTGTGGCCTTCGCCCGGGGCGTCGGCAGGGACTGCGGCCGCTCAGCCTGACGCCATCAAGCTGCGCCCGAGCCAGCCAATCAGCGACGACACCGACTGCTTTTTTTTTTTCCGCGTCCAGGAGTGGGCGGGACGGACGCGGGTTGCCTAGGAGACGAGGGCGGGACCAGACAGACGCCATTCTGGAGGCGGGGCTTGATTGGCCGTTCACTAAAAACACTTATCCAAGTCTATGTTTTTGTATTCTGTTTATTTGTCGAGGCTTGGAGGGTTAAGATACTGGGGTCTGAAAATCCAGAAGCAGAGGTAATGCAAGGTAGTATTTTCATTTGTGAGGCTGAAGGAAGTGGGGCCTGACCTAACATCTTATTTTAAGTGGTAATTCCTTTTTGAAGTTAATAATGATTATTATAATGAGACCATAAGCCAGGCATTGTGTTCTAAATGTTACACCTTACCCTTGGCTCCACAAACAACGGCACAAATAAGGTGAGGGAAGAGTGGGAAGGCAGGTGAGATTTTTAGCAAATAGAGCTAATCAAGTAAATTTCTGATGTGATAACAACAGCAAAGCCCTCCATCTCCAGCAAGGGAGTGATAATGTCGGACAAGGTACCCATCAGGCCGCACGTGGAGTACTGCATTCTTTGTACCACACATGAAAAAGAACGATGTGTTAATGCACAAATGAAATATGCGCATAGATCAATATGGGTGAAAAGCCCTCATGTGCCCTGACTGGGAATCGAACCGTGACCTCCTGGCTCAACTACTGAGCCCCGCCAGACAGGCTACAGCCTCGGTTTGGATATGCTGACCTTGATGCTCACCTGTAGGCACTTAGGATGTCCTTCCTGGACCTTGATTGGTTCAGCTAAGAGTTCACTCTGAATCAAGTGCCTGGCTGTTCTTCAGGCCGGATTCCTGAGGAATGAAGCTTTAAATAGTTATGTATCCCTGTGCAAGCAACTTAACGCTCTGCACCTTGTTTTCCTCATCTTAAAAAGAGGGATAAGTAATAGTAGCTTATTTCACAAAGTTATTACAAGGAGTAAAGAAGTAATAAACTTTAAGAGAACTAAGTGCTTTCTAGTAAGTATGCAATGATTTTACCCATTATTACTATTATGAACTTCCATTCAGAGTTTTCCTTTATTATTAATCAGTTTAAATGTATATTTAAAATTTGTGATTGCCAATTATTCACATTGAAATAAACAGACTGATAAATAGAGACATACGCAATACTTTTAACAATAAAGAATTTTTTAAAAAGGAAATAAAAGACTGGTGATTGTATATCGCCTAAAGTTGGAAAGACTCAGAGGCATTATTTAAAATATATAACATTAAAATTTTCCCCCATTTATTAAAACTCAGAGGATTCTCTACTAATATTCTTATACAGAATTAATTTGATCCATATAATTTGTGAGTAAAAGGGAAGAATAATAGAAAACTGAATATATAAATTGAAAGTCACACATAAAAGTAAAAGATGTGCATGCCCTTCGCTAAGAACTTTCTGAACTTCTCAACACTTTGGGTGTCCTGCCCCCTGGGCCTGGGCGGGGCTTGAGCTCTCCCTGACTCCCACCCCTACTGGCTCCAGGACTAACCTCTGCTCAGGACATAACCAGTGGGAACTTCTCCTCATTTTAGAGAAGCCCCCACCTTTATCACTAAGTGTGATTAGCACAGGGCTGTGGTCAGATGGTCACAAAGGAGCCCAATACTGGCATATTAAAAAAAAAATATATATATATATATATATATGATCTCAATCTAATGTTTAGGTATGTGGATATGCTTATTTTTAAAAAATATGTGTTTTTATTGATTTTTAGAGAAAAAGGAAAAGAGAGGGATAGATAGAAACATCTATGAGAGAAGCATCATTGATCAGCTCCCTTCCCATGCCCCCTCCTGGGGATCGAGCCCTCAACCGCAACCAGGGCATGTACCCTGACTGGGAATTGAACCAGTGACCTCTTGGTTCATGGGTTCATGATCAACCACTAAACCCATACTGGCTGGGCTTGAATTATTTTTTAAAATTATTTCTTCTAGCTGAAACCGGTTTGGCTCAGTGGATAGAGCGTCGGCCTGTGGACAGAAAAGTCCCAGATTCGATTCCGGTCAAGGGCATGTACCTTGGCTGCAGGCACATCTCAGTAGGGGGTGTGCAAGAGGCAGCTGATAGATGTTTCTCTCTCATTGATGTTTCTGACTTTCTATCCCTCTCCCTTCCTCTCTGTGAAAAATCAATAAAATATATTTAAAAAAGGATTTCTTCTTTGGTTAAATACATTTTTCTTTAAAGAAGGTTTTGCAGGTATGTTGAGTTTTTGCATAGTTGAGAATGCCTTTTAATTTCCTTCACTTATGAATGAAATATGGCTTATTGTGGAGTTCTTGACTTAAACATTAATCCTCAGTAGTCTACAGATGTTCTAGTCTTTTCTGAAATGTAGTATGTTATGGAAAAGTATGAAGCCAGCCTGCTATTTTCTTCCTTTGAGGGTAATTTAATCAACCCCCTTCCGA
Source organism: Antrozous pallidus (assembly GCA_027563665.1). NCBI lineage: Eukaryota > Metazoa > Chordata > Mammalia > Chiroptera > Vespertilionidae > Antrozous > Antrozous pallidus. Next base: position 40,112,750 of record CM050527.1, read on the forward strand.
ACCCCACATTGGGAGGGATGGCTGTAATGGAGAGCCCTGAGGTTTGGGTTTCCTGTCCTTGCCTTGCTTCTCTTTTCCTTTAGTGCTATGACTAATCTCACCCACCAGCCGTGGCCTCTGAGAGGGAGGGAAATCTCTCCTCCCTAGCCTTTCAGGCCAAGTGCACAATCCTCTCCTTAAATCTCTGAATCTCAGCTGTGTCTAAGGTGTCTTAGTAATGATACTGTGCTGAATGATAGTAATTATACCACACAGGATAATATGTGATGGTAATGATAGCTGATAGTTACCAAGTGTTTACTCTGTGTTAGGCACTATTCTAGGACTAACTCATGAACTCCCTAACTCTGTCCCTAACCTGCTTCCATTTGGCAGATACCATTGTTCCCTTATCTTTTGGAAGCATATTGAGCACATTGGGACTTGGGATTCCAGGCTCAAGAGAAGAGAAAGAAATTAATTCCCTCTTCTTCCTATTTAAGGCTCGCCTTTCAAATCCTTTTTTTCTTTTTCTCATTTTAGAATCTCTCTTTTTCAGGATTTGACATCAGAATAGCCATTTTCTTGAGAGGAATCCTCGCCTCCTACTGACAGGATCTGATCCTACTCTGCGTTCACACATGGGCAGGAATGGAAGCCTCAGTCCATTAGCATCACACAAACCACGCAGGGGTTTTCCCCTCTATTTTGAAAATGGTAGAATAATGCCTCTATACTTGCAAATAAAAGCATAGCTAGATTTTTTCCCCTGGTCCATGGTCAATTTCTTTGAATTTTTAACTCTGCCAGCTCCTTTCCAACTCAGTTTATCATCTTATTATCATGTGTTTCATCTCCTGTTTTATATAGTTCATGTTTCTTTAAAAATTTTGAGAGCACAAAACAGATTTTAAACGTTTTTTCTAAAGTAAATATCTTTTGAAATCACACTATTCTTTTACTTTGGTATTTTCTTCTCTGAAACCTTTCGTAGACTACAGGCTGTCAGCAACCTCTTTGTTGTTATTTCCTTGTCTGTTACTCATCAGTCCCAGTATATGTATGGCACCTTACTAGATACAGTAATTAGGTCAACAGGATTTTTAAAAAGTCAAGAATGGTCTTTGACCACTAGATAAGTCCCTAAAATATTTATTTTATTTTTTATCGAATTTATTGGGGGTGGCACCGGTTAACAAAATTATACAGGTTTCAGGTGCACAATTCCACACACATCTGTACACTGCATTGTGGGCTCACCATCCACGTCACGTCTTCATCCATCACCACTTATTCCCCCTTTACCTTCTTTGACACTCTCCCCCCGCCCACTCCGCCCCTACCTCCTCAGCAGCAATCACCACAGTGTTGTCCATGTTGATGAGTTCTTTCTTGAAAAACAACAACAAAACTTAAGGGGAAAGACAACTAGTTTGTAATTCAAGAAAGATAGAGTTGTTCCAGAGGTGAGGTCTGATCTAGGAGCTATTAGAGATGCCAATAATTGTAATTTGCCATTATGTCTGCTTTAAAGATGTGACTAAGGATTTTTTTGTTTTGTTTTGTTACATCATATTCTGTTGGTTAAGCTCACCTACATTTATTTGATCTCACCTATTTTTTGTTAGTTTTATTAGTCTAACTCAATTCAGGAGGTGACTCATTTTTTTCTTTCCTCCATCTATAGATCTGGCCAGTGTAGATGACAACGGTAGCAAATGAAAAAGATAGAAAAATGTAACTGGAAAACTTGGCTGGATTAGAGAAACTGGTTCATAGGTCGACACTCGACCACTGAGTGACGCCGGCCGGGCTGAACTTCATTCCTCTTTATGGAAAGTCTGATCCCCAGGTCCATGGACCTTTAGGAATATTTGTTTAATTCTGAGTTGGATGCTTCACCTGTGTGGCAAGTGACAACGTCATGGTGCAAGCAGAGAGGCCCTTTTATAATGCCCCCGCAGCTGCGCATGGGCATCACAGAGCCAGGCGTGAGACTTCCTAACCGAACTTTGAGTAACTCTGTCCCTCTTGGTCACAGATGTCCCTTGACAGGGGTGTTATAGCTGCCAGTAGTCAATAGCCCCTTTCCTCTGGAGGGAGGGGCGCTTGTATGTCTCGCTGTCCAATACGTTTTATTGGTAGGTCCATGTGCCCTAAAGAGTTATTCTAACAAGAGAAGGACAAGGAGTAGGATCTGAAGCTGGAGCTAATGGAGCCCGATGGATTATAGTCCTGAGTCAGTCATAATGATTTGCCTCAGGGAGATACGGCGAGACCCAGCTGTGTGGAGAGAGTAGGGCCTCCAAGGACACAGAGCTGCCTGGGAATGGGAGCCGGCAGCTTAAGGTGGGGCTCGAAGGGACATTTTTCAGAGGATGAAAGTAATTGCCAATCTGTCCCCAGACATCTCTCAGGGTCAAAGAGTCTCAGGTTCCTACTAATCATATGGTGTTAAGATTCTGTTTTGACTCTTCTCTGGGAAAACTGATCTCCGGAATGTCTATTCCACAAGGGAAAACTCTCACCAGGTAACTGCAAGGCAGGTGGGAAGGTCAGATAGAAAGCACCCACCTGCCCTCTGCCCAGTCTCCCTGCTGTTGGAGGGACCTCCCAGGAAGGGGCACCGCTCAGCAGGCTCCAGGGTTGGCAGCCAAATGTATCTCTAGTTCACAGACAGAAAACTGGGGTACAGAGAGCCTAAGGGATGATAACGTGGCTCCTACAGGGCAGAAATAGAAAAAACAGATCCTGGTCCCTTGATGCCTGTGTCTGTTTCTTCCAACTTCCATGGTGGCAGGGTGGGTAGAGAGAGGGAAGCAGGATGCTGCTTCATCCAAGGAAATGCACTCACCCACACGCATGTCGCCCAGCAGAGAGGAGACCAGCAACTGTCACCACTACAACTGCACCTACACAGCACCAGCCTTTCCACTCGGAGCAGTTTTTCGCTTTTGGATTAGGTCCTAGCTGAGAGAGACACAATATCCTTCATCCCGGTAAGGACCAAGCTGTTCCCAGGCTCTGGCTTGATGTTTTCTTAAAATTGGCTTCAAGAGCAAAATGGTAGGGGCAGTAGTGTAGCCGGTTGGGGCCCGTGATGCACGGTCTGCTTCTCAGGCCTGGGATTCTGCTGCTTCTCCCACCAGGCAGAAGAAGGTTCAATAGTGTTGGCTGCAAGGGGAAGATTCAAGCAGTAGCCCGAAGGTCAGGTCCGTGAGACAAATGTCCCTGCTCTGTTCGTTGCCTGAGTAATTACCAAACAATCAGACCTTGGAACGAATTTAATCTGTAGACCCCTCTGCTTTAGAAAGGGCACCAAGAAACGGGCAGTGTCCTGGGGGAGGAACGGTTTTGGGGGAGGCTTCACTCTGGAGTATCTTCAAGGGGAACCAGTGGCAACCAGAGGGCAGCACAAGGGATTTAGGACGGTGCTGGTTGTGGGGAAGGTAGAATGAAGGCAGTTTTTCTAGGGATCTTTATGGGGTCCCCTGATGGTGTCCTGTCTAGATCCCTGTCATGTCAACTTGTTTTCTACCCGCCTACCTTAGCCTCCTACTGCTTGAAGCATCACTTTGGTTTAGATGAACCATCTTGGTGACCACTGACTTGCTCCCTCTGCCCTGGGCATGGATTGGCGCTGGTACAATGGCTCCGTGTGTGAAATATGTACGTGTGCCTGGGGCTTTTCCCTGACCAGACACTATGCTTAAGGGTTATTGGTTGTGGGAATGAAGGACAGGAGACCTTAGAGAACCCTCTTGTTCCCTTCATCTCTACATCCCTTCCAGGGGTGCAGCCTGACCTGGGGCCGGATTTCGGGGCCCTGGCTGGTGGACTCACTTTGTGGGAGGCTCTCCCTAGTGCCACTTTGATGGGCCAGTCGGTGCCGGGGAGCTGAGCCTCCTTAAGGCAGGTCCTTGGGCAGGCAGCCTCTGGCTCCCAGCGGGGCTGGGCACTGAGGTTGGAAGAGGAAAGAAAGGGTCTTCTTTGCTTCAGGGAAGAAAACTACCCCCAGCCTGAAAGCCTTAGCTCCCAGGGAGAAGGTTTTGGGCCTTGCTTGATTTATCTGATGGGACTCAGAGTGGAATTCCCAACAATGGGAGGTGTATAATTGTGTCAGAACCCAGGGCTACAGCGAGTCAAAAGGAAGGACACTGAGAACTCTGGATCTCTTGGACTGATGATTTATTTTCTTTCTTTCTTTAAAATATATTTTTTATTAGTGTCAGAAGGAAGGGAGAGGGAGAGAGAGAGAGAAACATAAGTGATGAGAAAGAATCATTGATGGGCTGCCTCCTGCACACTCCACTCTGGGGATGGAGCCCACAACCCCGGCATGTGCCCTGACCAGGAATCGGAACTGTGGCCTCCTGGTTTATCGGTTGACCTCAAGCACTGACTCCCGAGGGCTGGGGTCTTAGACCGATGATTTCAATTGAACACTCAAAAATGGTGCAGAGGGGTTCAGAAGCCACAGAAACAAGTTGAAACCATAAAAAAAATATGACCAACAGCACAGGAAAGCTGGGCTCCCTCCTGTACGCTGACCTTGCAGATCGGCGCCTCACCATTTGGCTTACACATGATTGGTCTGATCCACACGGGCATGTTAAAATTTAGTGGGCAACATTAAAAATATTTGAAACTTCACTTAAATGTTTGCATTTCTGGCTTCTCTTGAAATATCAGATGGCCTGGTAGCTACTGCCTGGACGGGTGCTCCCAGTGTTCACGGCCCTAGCTTCCAGGGCATGAGCACAGGCCCTCCTCACCAACCCAGGCGCCTGCCTGTGTCCTGGAGGGGTTGCTGTTGGAACCCCGGATACAGGGTCACATGGTGTCTGCTAGGGAAGGGCTGAGTGACAAAGTCCCACCGAGTGAGCTTGAGACAACCCTAGTAAAAAGGTCTGAGGCAATGGCAAGTCTGATCGGAAGGCTTTCTATGGAGAAATGGGGACCAACGGGAGTCCCGGAGCCGTTGGGGCCGAGGGCAGGGCGGCCGCAGGAGCCCGGGGACTCGGGTGGGACCGTGGGCTTATCTTGTGGCCCTGACATCCGGGAAGGCAGTTCACTAACGGTGCAGCGCGCACGGTCCCACCGGCACGGGGAGGGGAGGGCAGAGGACAGCTCCTGTGGGCATTTTCCCCGGCCGCACAGGCCAGCGCACGTGTTTTCTTCCTTCCTCTGGCGCCGCCTCAGACGGTTAGGTCGTCTGGCCGGGCCCGGCTGCTGGCTTTGCTCAGCCTGCTCAGGGCTCTGGAGCCGTCCCCAGCCGGCTCTGGCCCCGGGGAAGGGGAAGGAGCCTTCTCGGCCGGTGGCTCTTCTTCCTCCCCCGGCTTCCCCACCCTGCAGGCCCTGTCCTCCCCCTCCGGCCCTGCCAGGGTCTCCCGCCCGTCCGTGCTCACACTCTCCGCTTCCTGCCTCTCCGCACCTGCATCCCGCTCGGGGTCCGCTGCCTCCTCCCGCGCTGGCTCGTCCCCCTCCCACCCCCGGGCTCCCACCTGCGCGTAGGAAGGCAGCGCCTCGGGGTACGCCCCGGGCAGGCCCCTCTCCTCCTCGAACTGTCGGAAGGGCTGGGCGGACAGCGGCCCGGGCTCCCCCAGGCCGGCCTCGGCCACTGGGAAATAGTGCGACACGATCTTCTCCTCCTCCAGGAGCCGGTAGCCCGTGGCCTTCTGCACCGAGGCCACGGCGACGGAGCGCAGCGGCGTCCCGGGCCCCTCCCCCGGGGGCGGCGCCGCGGGCCCCCGGAAGGCGGAGCGGACGCGCTTCAGGCCCAGGTGACTCATCTCCAGGACGTTGAGGACCAGGGACGCGGCGGCCACGCACAGCATGAACAGGATGAAGATGGTTTTCTCCGTGGGCCGCGACACGAAGCAGTCCACCACGTTGGGGCAGGGCCAGCGGCTGCAGCGGTAGAGGGGCGGGATGCGGAACCCGTACAGCAGGTAGTGGCCCGCCACGAAGCCCACCTCGAACAGGCTCTTGCAGACGATGTGGCCCACGTAGGTCCGCAGCAGGGTGCCCTCCAGCCGGAACCGCCGGGCGCCCCCGCCGCCGCCGCCCTGCTCGGCGCCCGGCCCCCTCCCGCCCGCGGCGCCCGCCTCCTGCGCCTCCCGCGCCGCGCGCTTCTCCTCCGCGCGCGCCCGGTGCACCGCGTGGCCCACGTACACGAGCGACGGCGCGGACACGAAGATGATCTGCAGCACCCACAGGCGGACGTGCGAGATGGGGAAGGCCGCGTCGTAGCAGACGTTCTCGCAGCCCGGCTGCTGCGTGTTGCACACGAAGTCGGCCTGCTCGTCGCCCCACACGAGCTCGGCGGCCGTGCCCAGGATGAGGATGCGGAAGATGAAGAGCACCGTGAGCCACACGCGGCCCACGACGGTGGAGTGCTCGCTCACCTCCTCCAGGATGTTCCCCAGGAAGCTCCAGTCGCCCATCGCTCACCACCTGCAGGGGAGGAAGCAGAGTGAGCTGCCGGGTGCCCGGTGCGACCCCAGTGGGTCTCTGCTAACCGGGGCCCTCTCCTCTCGGAGCTGCTGCAGCATCCGGTGGGAACAGCATCTGTTAGAGCTTCCTCCGCGCAGAGCGGGGCCCGGGGACCAAGGAGCCGCAGAGAATCTGCTTCTAGAAGCTCCCGTACCTGTAAATTGGGTTAAATGTAATATCAGTTCTTCCACTTCACAAGCCACCTGAGAGGATAAATGTGTTTGGCCTGCGTGTCTCCGTGGTTGCACGTCACGTGGAATGAACCAGGAGGTCGGGTTCCGTTCTCCGTCAGGGTGCACGCCAGGGGTGTAGGCCTGACCCCCAGTAGGGGGTGTGCAGGAGGCAGCTGATCCATGATTCTCATCATTGCTGCTTCTCTCTTTCCCTTCCTCTCTGAAATCAATAAAAATACCATTTTTAAAAAAGGATAAATGTGGGTATAATTCCATGAACTTCACCCAAAATACAGATTCATTGTGGACCACAGAGAGAAATCCACGGTTACGTGGAATTAAATCATGATCACAGGCAGAACCAAGGCGCACGAGGCAGAGTGCCTCAGGTCCATATGCCACTGGCTGGGCCCACACAGAACCTGTGGAGGTAGGACCTAGCCTGAGCTGTCTTACTTTTGAGCGAGTCGAGCTATATACAACGATCGTCTGTTAGAAGGAAACACCCGTACTGAGTGTTTACTGAGTACTTCGCGATAGGCCTTCGACATGCTGTACTTTCATTTAATCTGAGGCTCCGTGAGGGGGTGGCCCCACCTGCTATTCACAGCTGTAGACTCAGAGCTTGTCACAGAGCCCAGCACAGAACAGAGCCGGAGTGACTGCTAACAGGCTCAGGCAGCACGGGAGGAACCGAGGCGCAGTCCGACACAGTTTCTGGGAGAAGCTGAACCCGCAGTTCTGGCTGCGGGGCTCCAAGGCGGTCTTTTCCCGGACAGCCCGGCCTGCACCGCCTGGGATCAGAGGGACGCAGTCTCAGACTCCGTGTTCCACATTTGTGCTTCCTCTCCGCCAGGCTGAGACCTGGAGACCCTTCTTAACAGCTTTACAAACCGAGAACAGCATCTCCCAATTGTCATTACTACTCAGTAAAGCCGAGGAGCAGAGAGTGCTCTGAAAGGGGTCGTGCTCTGGAGTCCAGGAGGCCCGCGAGGCCCGTTAGTGTCCGCAGAATGGAAGGCGTGAGGGTCTGGAGCGTGGTGACTGAACAGAGCTGAAAATTGAGCTGTACCAACAAAAACACCACCATTAAATGCGATAGTATGCAATGCGACAGCAGCAACTCCTGTGCACGGTTGAAGTGACAGCGGTGATGTTTGCACACAGATTCACTGACCCCGGGCAGCCCTGGTGTGCAAGCCCGTGGCCTCTGCAGGACGACAAACCTCCCACCGGCCTCAGCGTGGGACAGACGCCTCTCCACCGTGGGACAGACGCCTCTCCAGCGTGGCGTCTCTGGAGTGGCGGCACTTGCTCATCACTGCCTGTTCCCAGGGCAGGAGCCTCTCTGAGACAGCTGCGCTGGGCTTCTCCCAGCCCGGCCGCCTACAGGATCCGGCCAGCAATGTGCACGCTACTTTCAAGGACAGTGATATTGTCCAACACCTGAGTGAGTGGTGAAAGTGGTATCTTAAGTGAGGTGTGATTTTAAACTTGAGAAGACAAACCAAATGGCATCTTACAGCCTCCTTCCAACCTGTGCTTCGGAGCCTGGCCAACCAGCATTGGCTGCCAACACTGACTGCAGGCGTGAGCGATGCCCAGCTTAGGCTCTCCGGGCACACACAGCAGCGATCTGCTGCTTGTTGGGGAGCAGAGGGCTTTGTTCTTCTTGGAGCCCTAGGACCCCCAATTAGGTGAGGCCTCCCGCAGCAGCGTCTTTCCTTCCCGGAGGGCGGAGGGCCAGAGCAGCTGTGGCTCCCAGGCATGACTGGCGCTGGGAAGAGCTCCTGGTGGGAGCGGGGAAGTGGGAGCGAGAGAACGTCCACTCCTCAGCACCAGCAGCTCAGAATCTCAGTTGCATGTGTCTAGTGATGCTTCTGCTGCTACCGCTCCTCAGAGTTAAATCGGGTGCTTGCCTGTGAAGAGCCGCAGCCATTTACATCCTCCTCCAAACCTCCCCTCCAACAAAAAACAAAACAAAACGAAACAAATGGGAAACATCGCAATCAGGTAAGCAGCCTAGTATAAATCCTATTGGTGGTAGAGCAATAAATAAATAAATAAATAAATAAATAAATAAATAAATAAAATAAATGAAACCAGAATTTCTCACCAATTAATTAATTCTAACATTAATGTTAAAACCACAACTGCATTTTACTCCTATAAGATCATGTCTGGCATCGATGCATTCTACTACTAGTGAATCTAACATTGCTAATGTTTTATCCCCATTGATACATCAGCTCAGTTTTGAAATGTCACTTATATTGCACCGTATTAGTCCTGTGGGATTTCTGTGTCTATTTCACTCACGTGTCCACATGAAAGTATGTGGCAAGCATGTGCTCTCGGGACTGGAGGTGAACAGTCTCCTTTCCCCCTGTAGGATCAAAGCTCCGGAGGGCGGGTACCATGTTGTCTTCGTCTTTCGTGAACCATCATGACATGAACTAAGCCCATCTCAGAGTGGGAGCTCCACAGACACCAGTGGTGGGACCAACAGCAATGACCTGAAATCCGGGATTCTTAGTCCCCGAGCGCATGTCATATCTATCATTTCAGTCTTCCTTAGCTTCTAGGGAACACAAGCCCCCTTTGCTGCAGGTAGCAGTGGGAAATGGCAAACAAACAGCAGAGGATAATAAATTGATCCCAAAGTGGCTGTTTGGAGACAGTGTTTTGGATAAGACCAAACATGAGCGTCAGGACACATGTTCAAGACACATGAAGACCCTCTGACCCCCCAACTGGTAATTTCTAAACTCAAGCCAGACAAGCCGCCTCTCCCACACCCCGCCCTGCGATGCTAGGGTTATTTGAGTGTGTTTTTGTTTTTAAAGTCTAGTTGCGACGTTTCTTGTGAAAAGGAAGGAGAGGAACTGTAACTTAGGATGGAGTCGTCTCGGTTCCAGGTCGTGGAGGCAGCCGGTTGCCTTTAAGGCAGAAGCCCGGAGGGGCTCAGGGCAGGCGCCTCGGGGTCCTGATGTCTGACAGCACGAGTCCTACGTGAAGGAAGTCAGAGCAAGCAGCTCCTGGAGCCCTGGGGAAGCCGAAAGAGTATTTCTCTTCTTCAAAGATGCAGTTCTCTGTTTCCGTTTGCTTGTGAACAGATCACAGATGGAAGCGGAACCATGGAGTTCAGGCTTCCCGCCCCAGGCCACCCACCAGAGCGAGCATCCGCCAGGGATCCTGGTTTTCCGTGTAAGGATTACAAGAACGCCCCGGGGTTGGGCAGCCCTCATCTAGTTACCAATCACATACTTTCACACGTCGTACTTCAGTCCTCAGAACACCCTGTGACCCAGGCAGTGACCCCCAGACCTGGGCTGCACAGACTAATACAACAGCAACAAACAGCGGGACCAGCATAGGGCGGCCAACTACTTATTTTGCCGAGCAAGGACCTAAAAATGTGAAACATACTGAGTAACTAACTGTGACTACAGTCTGTTTTCACCACCATTTCATAAAAGGAGAACGTTAAGAACACAAAACTAGAAACAATACAATTTCAGAATGAAAGTCAGGCCTTTAAATCAAACGCATTTAACGAGGTGGAAAGCTTATGACGCTGCTTGCTACTCCGTTCTCACCTTTCTGTCATAGGCTGCTGAAAAATGCATTGGGACCAGCACCGACAGTCCATAGGCGGATGCTTGTGAACTAGTGGACTAGGCATTCGTCGCTCCCATTACCGGGTAGGGAGACAGGAGGAGGTAAAAGTCACCCGTGCTGGCTCAAACAGGCTTTCCAGCAACAAGCCCAGGGCAATTTCCAGTCCAGCACAGATGTCTCCTGGTTTGAAGAGGCAAACCAACACCTCCACATCCGTATTAACAAGTTCCCCAGAGGACTAGAGTGCCATTTACCATGCCTGTTGGTAAGGGACTGTGGCTGGGCCTCCATTCATGTTTCTAGGGCATTCTCTTAGCCAGTAGCTCCTGTGAGAGACAACAGAACCTACCCCCAGGCAGAGTTTTGCAGTCCTTAGCCAGACCCCTTCCTGTGATCCGAGAAGTGCCCCAGCATCTCAAATGCTGAGCACGAACCCTCCCCTGCCCCTGGCACTCCATAGTGATTGCCGGCACTGCCATTGCAGAGGCTGAGTGAGAAAGTGCCAAACGGTTCCATACACATCAAACACACGCCCCTGGATTCCTGGGGGCCTGTTCATTCATAATGCAAACTGGAAAGTCCTTAACCCGTCAAACTGTAGTTAGATTTTGGACATCTCTGAGTCCCCCTCACCCCCATTCCTACATTCCTTTCCTTTCCACACCTCTGCCAACTCTTCGGCCAATCCCAAGAGGGTTTTCGGAATTGAACTCTCAGTGCAGCCATCCCAACCCAAGACCCCACCTTGGCAGCAATCTTTTCCCTTTCTAGAAGCCAGATGGCCCTTCTATTAGGCTGGGAAAGAAGTGGGGGGAAGAGAGGGGGATGGGAAGACTACAGACTAATATCACCCAAAGCAAACTTGCCAGTGAGAGGAGGGTCCCGGAGAAATGCGCGCCCTCCTTCTCCCTTGGCGCTCAGCAGCAAATGGCAACTTGGGCCTCGTTCCTTTGGCGCCTAAAAGCCTACCTCCCTCTTCCCTCCCCACCCCTACGCGCTGCACGACTGAGCAGATGTGACTGGATTGGCCCTGATGGGTAGGTTTTACTGTCTAGCAAGGCTTTAAGCTCCCAGCCAGACAGCTTTTATGAAGGGAGGGATGTTTGCAAGACAATAGGAGCGAGAGAATGGGAGAGCTATGTTGGCACTGAGGGGAGGAGGGCGGGGAAGCTGACACGGGAAAGCTTAGAGGGACTTCTGTAGCCTCCAAAAGTTTATTTTTTTAAAAAATACATATTTTTATTGATTTCAGAGAGGGAGAAGGAGAGAGAGATAGAAGCATCAATGATGAGAGAATCGTCGATCTGCTGCCTTCTGCGGACCCCGCACTGGGAATCGAACCTGCAGCCCAGGCCTGTGCCCTGACCTGGAATCAAACCGTGACTCCTGGTTCAAGGGCTGATGCTCAATCCCTGAGCCACGCTGGCCGGGTGTGCTCCCAAGATTCCTTTAGGGGCAGGCAGACCCTCTACAACAGGCTCCTCTGGCTTCTTTCTCTCCAGGGGCGCGAGTCCGGGGTATTTTCTCAGCATCTCACATCAGCTTACAGTCTGAGGGATGGAGGGATGGTGAGAGGTCACCCTGTGCGCATCCCTCTGCTCTGAGCCAGACTGCCAAAGCTGCCCAGAGAGGCTGGCGTTTTTCAAAGACGATAGTTCATCCTCCGTTGGTGGTTTGCTCTCGTGTCTCAGAACCTTCAGTAGGGCAGTCTCCCTGTTTGCAAAGGAGCCTTAATACTCCAAAGATTCTGGCAGCGTTTGTCAAGATGATGACGTTTCCCACCTTGTTTCGCTCAAAAATACTTAAATTAAAAAAAAAAGATTTAGGAAGGAGGAGAGGGGGAGAGGGAGAGGAAGAGGGAGAAGAAGAAGGAAAGGGAAAGAGAGAGGGAGAAGGAGAGTGACAGGGAGAGGAAGAGGAGAGGGAGAAGGAGAGTGACAGAGAGAGGGAGAGGGAGATGGAAGCAGAGGGAGAGGGACAGGGACAGGGAGAATGAGAGGGAGAGGGACAGAGAGAGGGAGAGAGACAGGGACAGGGAAAGAGAGAGGGACTGCCTCCTGGATGGGAACCTGCCACCTTTTGGGATAATGCTCCAATCCACTGAGCCACACCCACCAGGGCTCCAATACCTTTGAGAAGCTGCAGAATCAGGGGAATTCTTCACCATCAGGTTTTAGTTCTAGACTTTAGTGCCTACGTCTGTGAAATGGGGGCATGAGGTTTTGCTCACCAAGAGACTCTCAGATGACGCACCGGTGTGATTTCATGAGGAACGATGCTCTCTGCCTCTCTGAGACCACTCCCTCCCTGTCTGGACTGACAATTAGAGAGCTATAAAAAAGGCTGTTTTGCCACATTTGATGAACCACAAATTGGAACATTTTATTCTATACGTTTATGTGTGGAAACAATGGAGAAAAGTAGTTGAAACTGGAAATGTGCAATGCATGATTACTGAATGGAAGGCAACATTGAGAAGTTAACACAAGAAAAACCCCGCCCCTACTCTAGTTTCCTGTTCTTTCTGGAGGCGTGGGCATATCCGTGTTGACGGAGGCAGTTTGAAGGAGGACAGTGCCAATGCTGTGTGAGATCAGATTTTATTTTGATTAAAATGCTCAGTAGCCCACAGCCTTTTACTTTAGAATTTGATTTCTTTTGAACGTTCTTTTGGGGGGCCCACATTGACTGCGACAGTGCCTCTAGGGAGCCCCTTGGTTAAAAACAACTGTTCAGGGCTGTCTGGGACCCATGAGGCAGGAAGTCCGAGGAGAGAGGGAAGAAATGCAGCCATCCATTAAAACATTCAGGAAATGTCAGTTCCCAAAGCCGTGCCTTCCCTGAGACATCCCAGGACCTGCATCGCTTCTCTTCAAAATGAGCTTCTCCTCCCCAGGCTGCCGGCCTAGCCTGGCCACCATGTGGACGCCCCCATCTCCTGATTCCAACGTGTGAGGGGTGGTGTAGGGCACACATTTGCGTCTGGAAGAATAGAGAATGTCAACAGAGCTCTGAACCGATGAGAGTCTCTCAGGCTTGGCTGAATCCAGCTTCCTAACTTTGCTTATTTACTCTGCTGACATGAAGACACTCCACTAATAATGTCCAAAGGATTCCATTTGTTTATCAGTCTTCTGCTTGCAGCTGGGAATCCTTGAAAATATAAACAGTTATTTCCATACCTCTTAAGGAGTGTTTTTAACACACACACACACACACACACACACACACACACACACGAGGCCCAGTGCATGAAATTCGTGCACAGGGGGTGTGTCCCTCAGCCCAGCCTGCACCCTATCTAATCTGGGACATCCCTCTCACAATCCAGGACTGCTGGCTCCCAACCGCTCTCTTGCCTCTGCCTGATTGCCCTTAACCGCTTCTGCCTGCCAGCCTGATCACCCCCTAAACCACTCTCCTGCCAGCCTGATTGCCCCTAACTGTCCTCCCTTGCAGGCCTGATCACCCACAACTGTCCTCCCTTGCAGGCCTGGTTCCTCTTGTGGTAGCCATCATGTGTCCACATGGGGGCAGGATCTATGACCACATAGGGGCAGCCATCTGTATGTTGGAGTGATGGTCAATTTGTATATTAATTTTTTATTTGATAGGATAGAGGCCTGGTGCATGGATGGGGGCTGGCTGATTTGCCCTGAAGGGTGTCTTGGATCAAGGTGGGGGTTCCCTTGGGGCATGGGTGGCCTAGGCGAGAAGCCTGTGGTGGTTTGCAGGCTGGCCATACTCCTGGAAACCCAAGTGGAGGCCCTGGTATCTGGGATTTATCTTCCATAATTGAAACTTGATAGCCTGGAGCAGAGTGAAGCTTTCTGCTTGCTCCGTGGCTGCTGCCATTTTTGTTGGGATTTATTTCTCTTCTATAATTTAAACTTTGTAGTCTTGAGTGGAAGCCTGGGCTCACCAGGGTGTGTGTGGAAAGCTTGGCTTCCTCCATCACCAGAGAAACCCAAGCCTCTTGCTCCATCTTGGTTGGGTTAATTTGCATACTCACTCCTGATTGGATGGTGGGTGTGGCTTTGTGGGTATAGTGGAGTGATGGTTAATTTGCATATTACTCTTTTATTAGATAGGACCAGTGGTCAGCAAACTCATTAGTCAACAGAGCCAAATATCAACAGTACAATGATTGAAATTTCTTTTGAGCCAAAAAATTGACTTCTGTGCATGGGCCACGAAGTTTCAATAGCACTGTATGGTCATGCTTGTACATGGTATTTTGTAGAAGAGCCACACTCAAGGGGCCAAAGAGCCACATGTGGCTTGTGAGCTGCAGTTTGCTAACCACTGAGATAGGATATATTGAGTGGCCAAATTATTATGATCTCTGAACACATAATAATCTGGCTACTCAGTGTATATCCTATATAATAAAAGGCTAATTTGCATATTGTCCCCTTGATTAGGAGTTTGACCAGCAGGCAGGCTGGTCAGCCGCCCATGTCCTTTTTCCCTGGCCATGCTGGCCGGACCCCACCCATGCACAAATTCATGCATTTATATATTACTGATTTCAGAGAGGAAGCCAGAGGGAGAAAGAGATAGAAGCAACAATGACGAGAGAATCATTGATTGGCTGCCTCCTGCACATCCCACACTAGGGATCAAGCCTGCCACCCGGGCAAGCATCCTGACCAGGAACTGAACTGTGACTTCCTGGTTCATAGGTCAATGCTCAACTACTGAGCCACACCGGCCAGGAGGGAAATGAAATTTTTGTCTCTTGTTTATCCATTTATGGTTTCTTTGCTTGCACTTAAAAAAAAAAACTCAACAACACCAACCCATGAGATACTACCCAGCAGTCAATGTGGAGCTTGCCCTTCCGTCCACCACAGGCTTTTGCTAAGACTGTGCCTGGCACTGTGCTGGGAACAGAGATGGGTAAGGCATGGCCCCGTGCTGGTGCCTGGCACGTGTACGTGTGCTCAAGAGGAGGGGGATGGTGGGGAGTCTGGTCTCCCAGCCTGAACCCCCTGACCTGGCTTAGCATGGGGCTCCCATCTCATAGGAAACTGGACATGGGAGCCTTAACAGCAGGCTCTGGCCTGAGGTTGCCTCAACATCACCACCAGCCCGCTGCCCGCTGCCCCTCGGTGCCTGAGTGACTATGTCTCTGCCTCAGTCTTCTCTTGTGAGAAATGGGAATCCGTGCCTGCCTCAAAGAGTTCAGAGATTGGATAAAAGGGTGTGCGTGGTCTGCTGTGAGCACGTGATGAAGAGTCGGTGTTGCCATGGTCGGGAGGTTTGGTGCTGTTGGAGGAAGTGGTAGGGTTCTTGGCTGCGCCAGCCTAAGGACCAACACCTGCTTTTTCCTGCTGTGCCGCCTGGACAGGCCCAGGAGGTGCTGGTGGCCCCCTCTTCCCTCTCCCTGGCTGATTGGGTTGTGAGCCAGAGATTCCCATTCACAGCCCTTGGCCGACGTTCAAGGGCTCCCGTGCCCTGAGGGGCAGAGGGCGGGTGGAGGGGGAATGCGCCCGTCAGAGGATTTCCCGCACAGACGCGCTGTCAGGACCGCCGGGCTCTATTGAAAGGAGCAGCTCATGCATGACCAGTTGAGCCTGTTCTATAGAGCACCCCCTCCCCCTTCCCGGCTTCTCCTGCTACGGAGTTATCTTTCCCATCGGCTTAGGCAGGAGGGCGCACCCCCAGGCAGGGCCAGGCAGGGCTGCTCCGGCTCCTGGCTGAGCCCCGCCCCCCTGCCCTCCCCGTCCTCAGCCGTCCCATCTCCTGGAAGACAGAAGCTCAGGCTGCAGACGCTGGCATTGGCCGGTGGTGGTGAGACGACGGTGCCTGGGGCTGTGCGGAGAGAACATTCCAGAAGCTGGGTAGGGAAAGAGGCTGCTGCAGCTCGAATCCAGGGGTGGGAGCAGCGACTGAGGTCCAGGTCAGTGGCCTCACACGGTGACTCCCAGACCAGCGGCATCAGTGGGGAGTCGGGTCTCCTGGCCCGATCCCCCTGACCTGGCTTGGCCCCGGCCTCCATCCTGTAGGAGAGGGAACATGGAAGCGTTAACGCGGGGCTCCGGCCTGGGGTTGTCTCAGCATCACCTGAGAACTTGTGAGGAACGCAAGCTCTCAAGCCCCACCCAGACCTCCCGGACCAGAAGCCTGGGGTGGGTTCCAGCAAACGGGGGACAGGTCCTCCGGGTGATTCTGACATTTTATTTTATATTATTTATTTATTTTTAAAAAACACATTTTTATTGATTTTAGAGAGGAAGAGCGATAGAAACATCAATGATGAGAGAGAATCATTCATCAGCTATCTCCTGCACACCCCCTACTGGGGATCAGGCTCACAGTCCAGGTATGTGCCCTGACCGGGAATCGAACCCAGGACCTTTCAGTCTGCAGGCTGATGCTCTACCCACTGAGCTAGACCAGCTAGGGCGCCTGCTGACATGTTAGAAATGCCACCAGAGGTGGCCCCAGCCACTGAGCTTCCCTTCCTGCTCCTGCGCTGAGAACTCTGTGGTACAGCCACCCTCCCCCCCGCCCCTTCCAGCCCACTGCACTCCCCCACTCTGCCCTTTACACACATTTTTGAGTCCGTCAGAAACAACAACAACCAGCCTGCGGACTTCCCTGCAGCCTCTCGGCTGCCCTGTTAGCCCGTCCTGCGTATAGAATAACTTAAACCAGAGGGAGAAAAGAACTCGTACACACACAATGGATGAGTTGAGATGGAGGGGAGGCACTTTTATTTCCGCTTCACTGAGACTCAGTGCGGTTAAGCAACTTGCTCCCAGGCAAAAAAGGAAAGGGTCAGGGCAGACCCGGACCAGCTTTGCTTGACTCCAAAGCCCATGTTTGCTTTGGCTGCCCACGTTGTCTCCTCAATCACGAGAGGCCCTGCACGCTGGGCTGTCAGAGCTCTGGGTCTCTGGCCTTTGTGCTCATCTGTTAACATTTGGGGTGTTACAGATTTTCTGGTTCTGAAAAACCAACACAGCTGCAAATATTTTCTAAATAGACTAATCTACTTTGCACATATCCATATGGAACTTTTAAATTACAAATGTGCCGGATGGATTCTTGCACAATGAAAAAAAAAATCAAGCAATATCGGAGCTTGTGGGATCAAAAGCAACAACCTCTCCTTACCCACCTCTTTCTATTTTAGCATCACTGTAACTGTGCTTAGCAGTTTGGGGTGTATCCTCCTGGACCCTTTTTCTATGCACATTGTATATAAATATAAATGAGATTAATGCATCCTCTATTATTGTGTGACTTGCTTGTTTTCACTTAATATATCTTGGTGATCTTTGCAATACTCACAGATCAACCTCATCCTTTTAATGTTCCCTAATAAGGACATCTTATACATTTGTTCAATCTGTTTTCTTTTGAAGGACATTTAGGTTGCTTTGGATTGTTCAAAAGATAGGTAAAATATAAAAGTTGATAGGTTCTACCAATTACCCAAAAACAGACTGCTCCAGACTCTACTCTGGATAAAGCTTGTGAGAGGACACTTTATGATATACTAGAGGCCCAACGCATGAAATTCGTGCAAGAGTAAGCCTTCTTCCGCCTGGCTGCCAGTACTGGCTTCCCTCTGGCACCCAGGACCCAGGCCTCCCTCGCAGCCCAGGCTTCTGGAAGGACACCGGGAAGGATGTCCAGTGTAATTAGCATATTATGCTTCTATTATTATAGGTTCTTACCATCATTGGCTATTGTCCATCTTTACATTGTTTTTTTTGACAACAGAATGGGCAGAAAATATTGTTACTATTTAACTTTTTAATTTAATTTATTGGGGTGACATTGGTTAATGAAATTATGTAGGTTTCAGGTGTACGATTCTATAATACAATGTCTTTATATTGTACTAGGGGCCTGATGCATAAAATTCGTGCAGTGGAGGTGGGTGGTCCCTCTGCCCAACCTGCCCCCTCTCACATACTGGGAGCCCTTAGGGGATGTCCTACTGACAGCTCACCCCTGGCCTGCTCAAGGCCGAAAGCCTTGAGGCTGAGGCTTTTGGCCTTGGGCAGGGGACCCCAGCCAGAGGCCCCCCTGAGAACCCCCGCAGCAATGGCCCTGC
Organism: Antrozous pallidus; assembly: GCA_027563665.1. Lineage (NCBI taxonomy): Eukaryota > Metazoa > Chordata > Mammalia > Chiroptera > Vespertilionidae > Antrozous > Antrozous pallidus. The sequence goes on from CM050527.1 coordinate 40,131,092, forward strand.
AATCGGGCGGATTGCTGGCTCTGCCCCAACCCCAGCCTGCCCAAGGTTGGAAAGCTTCTGGCCGAGGCTTTTGGCCTTGGGCAGCAGCCATCTTGGTTGGGGGTTAATTTGCACCATTTATCCCAACTTTACCCTCTTCTCCAACCCCTACCTCCTTTCACTCTGCTAATCACCATACTGTTGTCTATGAGGTTTTAAAAAAAAAGTCTTAATTGTGTTATTTTAATTTACATTTTTTCCTATTACTGGGGAGGTAAAATGGTTCTCATAAGTTTACTAGTCATTACTTTCTTTTTCTCATATTCTTTGCTCATTTTTGATGGGTTGTTTACTTTATCCGTATTGATTTATAAGCTCTTTTTAAGTAGACTATAGCTATTTTTCCTCTGTTACATGTTATAAAAATTTTCAAACTATCACTTGTAACTTTGCTTTTAGTATGTTTTGCTGAACAAAAGATTTATATTTTTATGTAACCAAATCTGCCATTAAAAATGTATAGTGTCTTTACTCTGTGTCTGGCATAAGAAGGCCTCTACATTTTGTTAAAATTCAGGAAACCAGCCAGAAAAAATATTGCCAGAGTAGAATTTGTTTCAATTTAGTAGCATTTAAGCCTAAATTCTAGAAAACCTGAATTGTCAGAGCAATATGAGTACTGGCTGGTTGCCTCCTAGGTTTTAGCCTCTTTTTTCTATAGATCTTTTTATTTTAATAACTAGGGGCCTGGTGCATGAAATTTGTGCACTGGGGGTGGGTGATCCCTCAGCCCAACCTGCCCCCTCACACATACTGGGAGCCCTCAGGGGATGTCCTGCTAACCACTCACCCCAGGCTGCCCAAGCCAATCACTAGAGGCTTTAGGCCTTGGGCACCCAGCTATCGCCCTGCAATAGGGCTGATGGCTGGCTCTGTCCCAGCCATGCCTCCACCCTCCCTGGCCCAGGCCTTCGCCCCAGCCAGCTTGAGCCCAGATAGCATGGGCCTAACCCCCCGAACCCGACCCAGGCCTTCTCCCTGGCCAATGCACGCTGGCTGCCTCGATCCTGCCCCCCCACGGCCCTGGCCACATTGGCCCCGCCCCCCATGGCCCTGGCTGACTCGGCCCCAGCCGCTTCAGCCCGCTCCCCGCTCCTGATTGGCTTGTGGGAGTGGCTTGTGGGTGTAGCAAAGGTATGGTCAATTTGCATATTACTCTTTTATTAGATAGGATAGGATAAGGGAATTCTATAAATTTTATTCCTCAGTTGATGCATTTGCAACAGATTTCACCGTCATCACTATTTTCAAGGGCCTATTCTGTTGGCCATTCCTGGGGATCATCTGCATTCTTTTGTTTGCTGGAGGCTGTTTTGTTTTGCCTCCTTATGGCTCCAGATGCCTAACTTGTACTTATATTCAGATACTACAGGCCTGGTGCATGAAAATTTGTGTGCTTGGAGTGAGGGGGGCTCCTCAGCTCGGCCTGCACCCTCTCACAATTGGGACCCCTCAGGTAGAGTCCCTAGGCCTGGCCTGAGATCAGGGCCTATCGAGACTTTCCTTCCCCGGGTTGCAGGCAGCTGGCCCCATCCACGCTGCTGCCACTGCTTGCCATCTGTTCAGCACTGCCCCCTGCCCCCTGCCACTGGTGGCCTCCCTCTGCAGGTGACAGGCTGGGGTGCAATGGCTTGGCTGGCTTGGGCCTCTCTCTTTCTTTGCTAGGGGGCAAGGCCAGCCCTGTGAGGGGCCGTCTGCCTACCTGATCACCCCTAACCACTGGTCTACCTATCTGATCATCCCTAACCACTGGCTTGCTTACCTGATCTCCCCTTAACCGCTTGCTTGGGGCCTGGGGCAGCCTGGTGAGGAGCCGTCTGCCTACCTGATCTTCCCTAATCACTTGCATGCCTATCTGATCACCTCTAACCACTCTGCCTGCCTGCCTGATTGCCCCTATCCACTTGCTTGGGGGCAGGACCAGCCCTGCAAGGGGCTGTCTGCCTACCTAATTATCCTTAACTGCTAGTCTGCCTACTTGATCACCCCTAACCCCTCTGCCTGCCTGCCTGATTACCCCCAACCCCTCTGCCTGCATGCCTGATTGCCTTTTACCATTTGCTTGGGGTTGGGACCAGCCCTGACTTCCAGTTGGTTAGCGTCCACTCATTACTGGTCGTTACGACCCAGGGTTTTTATATATTACTAGAGGCCTGGTGGACAAAATTCGTGCATAGGGGTGTGTGTCCCTTAGCTCAGCCTGCACTCTCTCCAATCTAAAACCCCTTGAGGGATGTCTGACTGCCTGTTTAGGCCTAATCCCAGTAGGATCGGTCCTAACCAGGCAGTCAAACATCTCTCTCACAATCCAGGACTGCTGGCTTTCAACTGCTTGTCTGCCTGACTTCCTGATTGCCCCTAACTGCTTCTGCTTGCCAGCCTGATCACCCTCCTAACCACTCCCTTGCCAGCCTGATTGATGCCTAATTGCTTCCCTGCCAGCCCAATTGCCCCTAACTTCTCTTCTCTGCTGGCCTGGTCACCCTCAACTGCCTTCCCCTGCAGGCCTGGGTCCCCCAAAACTGCCCTCCCCTGCAGACCTGGTTGCCTCCAACTGCCCTCCCCTGCAGGTCTGGTCACCCCTAACTGCCCTCCTCTGCAGGCCTGGTCACTCCCAACTGCCCTCCCCTGCAGGCTTGGTTCCCCCAACTGCTCTCCCCTGCAGGCTTGGTTCCCCCCAACTGCTCTCCCCTGCAGGCCGGTGTCCCCCCAAACTGCCCTTCCTTGCATGCCCAGTTGCTCTCAACTTCCCTCCTCTGCCAGCCTGGTCACCCCTAACTGCTCTTCCCTGCAGGCTTGATTGTCCCCAACTGCCTTCCCCTGCTGGCCATCTTGTGGGGGCCATCTTGTGTCCACATGGGGCAGGATCTTTGACCATGTGGGGGCAGCCCTCTTGTGTATTGGAGTGATGGTCAATCTGCATATTACTCTTTTATTAGATAGGATGTGTGGGTGGAGGAAGAGAGAGCAAAAAGGTTATTTGTTTTTTCTTTACAGGCATTTTTTCCTACCCTTTTATGGGGAGGAGATCTTTTCTTTTTTCTTTTTATTTCTGACCAAAAAAAAAAAATAGCTTGTGGTCTGGGCTAGTTGCCCTGAATTCCAAAAAAGCCTCTTTCTTTATCTTTTACTACTAGATGGTTTATTTTTTTTAACCTAAAGAGGGGTTTAAATTTGGTCACATTCATCATTCAGAACATGGTTCTAGCAGCAGGAAACCTTCATTGTGCATGGCTTACGCTAGCTGGTCTCAGTCACCAAGGCCTTCAGGTTCTCCACCAGTGAAGCAGGGATACGCCAATCACATGTAAATATCTAGCAGTGGGTCCTGGTCCAAAGGAGACTCAGAACAAGTATTGTTTCCTGTCCAGCACCAGCTTCCTGACCTGTCATCCCTCGCTGAGTTGTTTTGAGAGTTAAATAAGAGGATAGAGTTTTACAAATAAATGTGACTCAGGTTATTCCCAAGAAGCAGCTTGGTTCCTTTTGGGGTCATGCTGCCTTTGTACCACTAGATGGCGACATCAGCACAGACAGCTGGCTCAGTCCGTCTGAAATCCGAGTGGGGGAGGCCATACCCATTCATTTTCTTTCCTCTGAATACAATAAGTAGCAACAATGACCACAGGTGTGACAAAGAAGCTTTCATTTTTGCTACAAATCACTTATCACTATCAGAGTTTTCTTAGGTGATCCGATTGCCCAGAGGAATGGCTGGAGGTGGGGTTGGAGCTGGAGCTGTCTTTCTGCAACAGAAACTTGACCACACCCTTCCCAGACTTGAAACCCTTTCGGTAGCTTGCCCCTGACTCAGACATTGTTCAATGTTTTTATCTCTGGTTCAGCTTACCCTGGAATTGCGCATATGAAACAAGTCACTGAGGTGAAGGGGAAAGGTCCCTGTCGTCTCCCCCCCCCCCCCCCCCCCCCCCCCCGCAAAGCGGACCCCAGGGAAACAGCTCCGGAACCGCTGCAGGGTGAGCCCCAGGCCTTTGACACTGCACACAGGCCCTCTGTGCTCTGAAGCCCCCCGTTACTCCGGCCCAGCTCTGGCCACTCAGACCCTTGCACTGCACTCCGCTGCTTCCCCACACCCATCGCCCTGCTGCTGGCCTCCAAGCCCAGCAGTTCCGCGGACTTTGAGCCTCTAAGAAGTCATCCATTAAGTCTCATTCTAGGCTGTACTTTCTACAGTAACTGGTCTCTGACCCTACAGAGGAAGTGGGGCGGGGAGGGGAGAAATGTCAGTGTGACAGAGAAACATCAATCGGTTGCCTCCCTTATGCGCCCGACCAAGGCATCAAATCTGCACCCTGGGTATGTGTCCTGACTGGGACTCGGACCTGGCACCTTTTGGCGTATGCCCTGATGCTCCAACCACGTGAGCTCCACTGGCCAGGGCTGCATTCTTTTTTTTTTTTTTTTTTTTAATATATTTTATCGATTTTTTACAGAGAGGAAGGGAGAGGGATAGAAAGTCGGAAACATCGATGAGAGAGACATCGATTAGCTGCCTCTTGCACGCTTCCCATCGGGGATGTGCCTGCAGCCAAGGTACATGCCCTTGCCAGAATCGAACCCGGGACCCCCCAGTCCGCAGTCCGACGCTCTATCCATTGAGCCAAACCGGTCTCGGCCAGAGCTGCGTTCTTTATATGTCTGTGTCCTCACTAATCTGTGTGCTTTCTGAGTACAGGAAGTGCATCACACTCGTATCTGTTTCAGGACGGCTGTGCAAAGGAAAGATCTCAATGGGTTTTTGGTGAATGAGTAAATGAATGAGTGATGGATAGCGGGAAGGACATTCCAGGTAGGTGAGATGGCAAGAGCTGTGGATACAGACGTGGCAAAGGTCCGGGAGGGCTCAGAGGACGGGTCGTTTGAATCTGGGAGTGCGGGGAGTCCTTCTCAGGCCCCAGCTGAGCCGCCCCAGGAGACCAGGATAAGCCCTCTCCTCCCAAAGGCCGAGGGCCAGGCCCCCCAAAGGGTCAGCAGCAGGAGGGGCATTATACTTCCTCCGCCATGCAGCAGCTGTGAGAGGACCCCAGCAGTGGCTGCCTCTGAGGAACCTTTAGGCTGTGACGTCAGGGGCCTGGGATTGAGGGCCTGAGCTGCAGGTGCATCTAAAACAAGGGCACAGACAACCTCCCGTTTCCCGTGATTCTTCCCCCCCCTGTGGCAGGAAGACGCCTGCGATGTCCGCTGCCTTTTCCTGAGAAGGGTCAGGGAGGGTCCCTTGGGGTTAAGGAAGGTGACCTTGCCCAGATGGGCAGACACAGGGAGCAGCCCCCACGGCTCGGGCTTCGGCTCCAGCTCCGGGAGGGGAGAGCTGCAGGAGAGGGGCAGGGCAGTGGGCAGTGCCGCTGGCTCACTGGGCTCTCAGACACGGGGTCGCGCTCTGTGTGGGAACCGAGAGAGCCGACCCAAACTCCGTCACCCTCAGTCTCCGGCCCTGCAGGGCATAAGGCATTGAAACATGGGGAGACGTGCTTCCCCCCGCCCCCCCCCCGATGTCAATGGGATGGTGGCACTGGCCTAGCAGCCGGCCCCTCTGCCAGGACGTCCCGGTCTGCCCGTGAGAACCGCACCCAGTTCCAGTCGCCTGGCCCCGGAGCATGAGCCTTCCTTCCGAATTCCGGGGGATTTATAAAGAACCGAAAGGCCCTTGGCCAATTCCTGCCACTCCCACCCTCCAGGGTGACCCCGGAAGAGGCTGCCCGGCTCCTGGAGACCTGCCACCGGAGGGCGCTGTGCTCCCCGGGTCCCATGGCTTCTGAGGGGCCTGGGTTTCCTTTAACGTGGGTGTTTCTGACCTGACTTGCCGAGGCCAGGCCCTGGAGACAGCAGGTCCTCTTCTCCAGACCGATCCGCCAAGTGGGCGACAGTCAGACCACTCTCCGCAGGCAGGAGGGGCCCTGGACACGTGTGTGTGTGTGAGGGGGGGGCAGAGAGGGGGGCAGTGGGAGACGCAGAGGGCAGATTTCCAAGCCTCTGACCTTTTCACAAGTGCAGGGCTTTAGCTGCGCCCCTGAGATCCTCTGAGGTGTGTAACTGCTCCCCAAACTGTGCAGAAAGGACATCCCACAAGCCCCATTTTACCTTACGCCGAGAGCCTGCAGGGCACAGAGAGCTGAGGCAGCGGAGGAGGGGGTTCGGGCACAGCTCATGGCCTCCCTCTCTCACCGCCATGGCAGCCTCCCCAGAGGCAGCGGCAGAGGAGGCTCTTCGCCTGCACCTGGGAGAGAAGCCACTGGAGTTTTTTAAAAAATTGCTTCTTATTTCATTTGCCTTCCGAGCGGGTCCCCAGGCGTCCAGACGACGCCTCTCCAGGCAGCCTGGCACGGATGCCATGAAACGCAGCTGAAATCCGTATCTATGGAAACAGGCTGCTCCTCTGGCCGCTGGCCTCCTGCTGCTGGTTGGCAGGGATGGGTGTGGACGCTGGGCTCCACACTCATGTCGTGGCTGCTTCCGCCGTGCCCGGACCACCCTTCCGTGCCCGCTGTCCTCTCACAGAGCAGAGGAGGCCGGGACGAGGGTGCCCAGGGGTGGTGTCAGAGCCTCAGATGGTCCCAGAGATGCTGCACAGGAGGAACACCGCTCCTGTGCCCAGGGCTCCAGGGAGAGCAGCCAGCACAGGCCCGGGCACAGCGCTGACCTGGCCCCCCGGACCTCGGTGCCCCCATCCTGGCTCCTGAGCTGGAGGCCCAGAAGTGTACCCAGTCAACAAAACCCCTCCCTGCCTCCCCCACCTGCCCGGGCTTGGCGGGATGCTCTGGGCCTTTCCTCCCTTTGCCTGAAAAGGTAACTCATGATTCCTTAGGCCGCCGTGGCCGGCAAACTGCGGCTTGCGAGCCACATGTGGCTCTTTGGCCCCTTGAGTGTGGCTCTTCCACAAAATACCATGGCCTGGGTGAGTCTATTTTGAAGAAGTGACGTTAGAAGAAGTTTAAGTTTAGCCGAGACTGGTTTGGCTCAGTGGATAGAGCGTCGGACTGCGGACTGAGGGGTCCCGGGTTCGATTCCGGACAAGGGCATGTACCTTGGCTGCGGGGGCGTGCAAGAGGCAGCTGATCGATGTTTCTGACTTTCTATCTCTCTCCCTTCCGCTCTGTAAGAAATCAATAAAATTTATTAAAAAAAAAGAAGTTTAAGTTTAAAAAATGTGGCTCTCAAAGGAAATTTCAATCATTATACTGTTGATATGTGGCTCTGTAGACTAGTGAGCTTGCCGACCACTGCCCTAGGGGAACGTATGTGATGGTGTTTGATTTGAGAAGGTTTTCTTTCTTTATGTGGCTGTAAGACAAACGAGAGTCGGTCTGCTTCAACGTGGCAGAACAGACCAGATGGAGGCGAGGTGATCAGAGCTCTCTCTTCCCCAGGCCGGGCTGCTGACCCCCCAAACCACACGTGCTCTTGCAGGGGAAGGGCTGGGAGAGCGGGGGTGGAGTTTGGGGACCATCCTGATGAGCGTAAGTCACTGAACAGCCAGATTTCTAAGAAAGCCATTTCCACTCCCAGGGTGTGCCTCCCCAGGGGTGTCCAGGAGGCTTCCAGCCCTCGGAGATCAGCTTGCACCACTAGGGGGCGATGCTGTCTCTCTCCTGCTCCACTCTCGGTTTCAGGAACCTTCAGAGACTGTGGGCCAGGAAAGAGGCGGTGTCCAGATCTGCAGTCGTTGGGGGCACGCTTGGAATCAGTAGGAAGAGACAGGACTGGGCTAAAGGTAGGGCTGGCAGTATAGGAAACACCAAGGGGTCTGAATTTGGGGGACTGTTTGTCGTATGACCACATCTCCTGGGGGCCCCTTGGTGCCTTCCCTCTTACTGTTCAGTGATTGTTGCATGGATGGCGCGGGATACCTCAGAGGGCGTCCCCCATTCTCCTCTTCTTTTTTCCTATGCACTGCCCCCTTTCATCACTTAAATAATGACCCTGTCCTCATGCCCCCCGGCCCCAGACTGCCAAACCTGAGTCTCAAAATCCCCCCCCCCCCGCCTCCCTTCTCCTGGGTCTGCCCGTCTCTTCTGGCCCCACACAATTACACCGAGTGTACCAGGGCAATACGTGGTCATGAAAGGGCAGAAGTAAATCACAGAGAATGTGGGTTCCATGGTGGCAAAGCAGAGGGTAAACTTGAGCAGATGGCAGACCTGACCTTGAAGAGAGAGAGAGAGAAACACTCTGGGGCCATTTTGGTTAAGTGACTGAGAGTCCACCCTGAGTTAGGGCTGAGGCTGTGTGCACTTAGCCCATCCCTTCGCTACAGGAAGCCTGTCACTGGAGGCAGGGCTGGTGGGGCTCCTGGGGCCACGGACGCCGGCTGTGAGGAGGCCTCCTCTGCTGGGAGCTGCCCACCCTTGAGCTTGCCCTTCAGAGGCCTGTTGGCTGATCAGAAGTCACAGCCTGCATGGACAGACTCCATGCAGACCCCAGCCAGACTCCTGCTCATCCTCCCCTCGGCCTGACTACAAATCCATCTGCGTGGAGAGCCTAAGGACTTCCTCTCCTCACCAGATCCCACAAGCACACGTCCCCGTCCTCCTAACGGATAAGGGTTCGCACAGAAGCCTCTGTAGTGAGTGCTCACTGCAGGCTTTCTCAGTGTGGCTTCGTATTTTCTTGGTTCTCAGACTCTGTAATTAGCCTGGCTCTGAACCTACTGCTTACTGATATTTGGCAAATTAACCCTTTAAAAATTATTATTATTTTTATTGTTGAGAATATTAGAGAAGTTCCCCACTTTCCCCTCTTTACCCCCTCTGTCTGGCTCCTGCCCCACCCCAGGTCTTTACAACACTGTCTGTGTTGGTATCTCCTCTCGCCCCACGCCCCTCCTTTCCTCTGAGATCTGTCTGTCTGTTCCATGCTTCCATGTCTCTGGACCTACCTCTTCATCAGTTTATTTTGTTAATTGGATTCCACATATCATTGAGATGATGTGATATTTGTTTTTCTCTGACCGTCTTATTTTGCTTAGCATATAATCTCATGTCCACCCTGCTGTTTCAAAGGTAAGAGATCCTTTTTACAGCTGCATGGTATTTCATCATGTAGATGTACTAGTTTTTATCCACTCATCTGCTGATGGGCGCTTGGGCTCTTTCCAGAGCTTACCTGTTTTAAATAATGCTACAAAGTGAACATAGGGACACATATATTCTTTAAACATTTATTTTTTATTTATTTTCTTTCATTTCAAATATGTTTTTATTGATTTCAGAGAGGAAAGGAGAGGGAGAGAGAGAGAAACATCAATCATCAGAGTCATTCATGGCTGCCTCCTGCATGCCCACAGCCCGGGCCTGTGTCCTTGCCCAGAATCGAACCCAGACTCTTCAGTCCACAGGCTGGTGCTCTATCCACTGAGTCAAATCAGCGAGGGCCGCGTCTTCTTCTGAATTCGTGTTTTGGGCTTCTTCTCATAAATTCTCAGGAGCGGAATCACTGGGTCACAGGCAGCTTCAATTTAAATTTTTTGAAGTGCCAAAACCGGTTTGGCTCAGTGGATAGAGCATCGGACTGCGGACTGAAGAGTCCCGGGTTCGATTCGGGTCAAGGGCATGTACCTTGGCTGCGGGCACATCCCCAGTAGGGGGCGTGCAGGAGGCAGCTGATCGATGTCTCTCTCTCATCGATGTTTCTGACTTTCTATCCCTCTCCCTTCCACTCTGTAAAAAATCAATAAAATATATTTTAAAAAAATAAATTTTTTGAAGTAATTCCATACTTCTTTCCACAGAGGCTGCACAAATCTGCATTCCTACCAACAGTGTACAAGGGTTCCCTTTTCTCCACATCTTTGTCAAAACTTGTTTGTGTATTTATTGATGATAGCCATTCTGACGGATGTGAAGTGATATTTCATTATATTTTTAATTTAATCTGATAATTAGTAACATTGATCATCTTTCCCCATGTCTATTGGCCATCTATATGTTCTCTTTGGAAAAGTGTTCCACAGATTTTATGTTGTGTTCTCATGTTCATTTTTTTCAATGTATTTTTTATTTCTTCCTTGATCTATTGTTAACTCGTTCATTGTTTAGTAACATCTTATTGAGCATCTATGTCTTTTAAAAAATATATTTCATTGATTTTTTACAGAGAGAAAAGGAGAGGGAGAGTCAGAAACATAGATGAAAGGAAACATCAATCAGCTGCCTCCTGCTGGGGAAGTGCCCACAACCAAGGAACATGCCCTTGACTGGAATCGAACCTGGAATCCTTCAGTCCGCAGGCCGAAGCTCTGTCCACTGAGCTCTATCCGTGGTTAGGGCAACATCCATGTCTTTATGTGTTTTTCAATTTTCTTCTTGTGATTGATTTCAAGTTTCATGGTACTTGATATAATTTCAGTCTTCTTAAATTTATTGGGACCTCTTTTATGTCCTAAAATGTATTCTATCCTAGAAAATATTCCATGTGCCCTTGAAATGAATGCACACTCTGCTGCTTTGGGGGAAGTGCTCTGAAGATACCAATTAAATCCGTCTGATCTAATGTGTGATTTAAGGCGACCATATCTGTGTTAATTTTTTGTTTAGATAATCTTATCTATTGATGTCCATAGGGTGTTAAAATTCCCTACTCTACCTGCATTACTGTCAGTCTATCCTTTTATACCCATTAAGATTTGCTTTACATATTCTCATACTCCTATGTTGGGTATATAACTGTTTACAAGGGTTATATCCACTTTTTGGATCAATCCCTTTTTCATTATGTAGTGTCCTTCTTTGTCTCTTACTATGGCCTTGGTTTGATAGTCTGTATTGTCAGATATAAATATGCCTACCCCAGCTTTTCCTTCCTTTCCAATTGCATGCAATATTTCCCCCCCCCCCATCCTTTTCCATTTATTCTGTGTGTGTCTTTCATTCTGGGGTGGGTTTCTTGAGGACAGCATATACATGGGTCTTGTTTTCTTATCCATTCAGCTACCCTATGTCTTTTGATTGGAGCATTTACATTCAGCCCAGTCAGTATGGCTCAGTGGTTGAGCATTGACCTATGAACCAGGAGGTCACGGTTCAATTCCTGGTCAAGAAATATAGAGTATTAAATACCCTATATAATAAAAGCCTAATATACAAATTGTCCCCTTGGGTCATCATTTGACTGAGAGTTAGACCGCTCACTATGACGTGCGCTGACCACCAGGAGGCAGTGCGGAACATGGTGGGCATCAGTGACATGGTGCTGGCAGTGGGTGGCAGTGGAGGCACAGCTGGTCCTGCTGGGTCCTGATGAGATGGTGGGATGGTGGAGCAGGTGAGGGGATGGCACCAGGCCTTGTCGGGGTTCCAGGCAGGGCTGTGGGACTGTGAGGCTGGGGGCACGAGCTGGGGCCTGATCCCCATAGGCCACCCCGAGGGACTCCACCCAGGCACGATTTGTGCACCGAGCCTCTGTAATAAAGAGTTGGCTTTCTCAAAGGGTTAGGATATGAGAGACCTTTGAAAACTGTGTATGCTAACCAAAAGATGAAGTAATCCCCTACTCCGTACTTTGTCTGGATTCATGGTTAGTCTCTGCACGGGCACAGGTTGCTTCTGCCTAAAGCCCAGGCCACTGTTTCTGCCAGAACTTTCTCCCTAAAGGAGGCCAACTTCCTTCTTTAAACTCTACATGATGAATGAGTGGAAATAGGCCGAGAAATGGTTCTGTCAGTTCCTGGAGCAGCGATATTAGTTTAGCTCCATTAATCCATCATCCGTTTTGGTTGGAAATCTGACAAAACATAAGAAAACACAGCAACTTCTTGATCAAAACGCTAAGCAGAAAGGTTTGCTACTGTCTGCCACTCATGCTGTTAGGGACTGACACAGTGTATTCTCACGAACCAATTATATCCTAAGAGTTAGACATGCGTGGATGTGTGCATCAGTATTATTATGAGAAACGAAAATGTTATATACCTAACCCTGAGTAGTGTTTTGTTTCTAATAGTTGCACTTATTAAATACACATTCTATGACTGACACCTTTACATACATCATTTCATTTGCTCATCAGGTAAGCCCTAGAAAGTAGCACTTTTATTCCCGCTTTAAAGGGGAAGAGAAGTTAAATATATTAATTTACTTGTCCAAGGTCACAGTGCTAAGAAGTTACAGAATCGGGATTACAGTCAGGCCCCTGACCTTGAGAGCTTGTGTTTTTTCCATTATGTGGGACCAGCCTTTTGGAGAATGCAGAGACAGAGATAATAGCTAGAGTCCAAGGTTCTGGTAACATTAGTCTTTTCTCTTGATAAAGAAACAAGGAGGGGAGAGGAGGAAAAAGTCTACAACGGAGCTTTAAACTGGGGTTAGTGGGAGTGGACCTTACCTCATTTTAAGTTCAGCTCGTTCCATTGGGTGGGAATGAAAGGTAGGAAATGTCTGCTGTGAGATGGGGGTTGGAGGTCCTGTACTTTCACGCAACCATTCAAGTGAGAGATAAACTATAACCAGTCAGGAGAGGGCATGGATAAGAGAAATGAGACACATAACTGGCAAATACAGAAGAGATAAGAGGGGCCAAGACCCAGAGGATTGCCAGAAAGGGGACCAGAGCTCTTTGCCAGGCTGGAGTTATTTCTGTTTAGAGAGATGCCAGAGTTCTTCCCGGCCCTTCCTCCGTAGTCTTGGGAATGTGGAGCCTGGGAGTTACCAGGCTCACTCCACTCCCTTCATGACTCCCTGTGTCCTCAGATCCAGCCTTTTAAGGAAGGAGGGCCTGGCTGATATTCTCATGGTTTAGCATCACCCAGCTCCTTTCATGTTTTGTGGTGTACATTTTGCTTGTAAGTTGTATTTTTGAAACCCCATTGTAACCACTCCTGGGAACGGGAGATTCCTGTATCACCAGACCGGTTGGCTGCTCTTTGGCTGCCGGTTAAAGCAGATCGGAAGACGAGGCAGTAGAAGAGCAGGGCAGAGAGGGCAAGGCAAGAACGTTGGGAAGATTTGTGTCTGGGGATTTTTAGTCTCCAACCCTCCTTCATCGCACTCTGTCCGCAAGCAAGCAACCTGGACAGCCTTCTCCGAGTCTTCCCCAGCTGCCTTATAGCATGTTACACTTCCACGGTATGATTTTCCATGTTCCCATTTCTTCTATTCTTAGAAATAAAAAAGCTATGATACCAAAGGCATCTTTTTCTTCCTTATGCTAGTTTTAAGTTTAATGTTTTCATAACTCTTTAAATGGGTCTTTTCCCTCCACTAGCACAGTGAAATAAAGTTTGTGTTTATAGTTGCTTAGAAATTAATTAGCTTAGTTAAGAATGGACTTAATGTAGCAAACTTTAACTTAACAACTGAAATAGACACCACAATAATGATGACACAGTATAATCAATGAAATAATTAATCTAGCTTAATTATTGATAGGAACACTTCTCGTTGTTAGAATTTCCAAGCAAGAGCATGATTCTAGAAATTCCTGGTTAGTAGCACCCTTTGCTGACCCAATTCAAGTAGATAAATCCAGGAGAAATGGAAGATGCTGGGTTTCCATCTCTGCTCCCCAAGGCAAATTTGTTACTATTTCCCTAATTTCCCCCCATCCTGCCTTTCACATTTCTTCTCTTCCTCCTCCTCTCCCCGCCCAAATAAGGCATTTAAACTGCTCCATTTGAGAATGGGGGTTGGACGGAGGATAGGAGCCAATCACCAATTGTCTGAATTCTAATTGTCAATGCCGGAGTTTTATTAAATAGGTGCTCAAAAAGTGTTTGTTGAATGAATGAATAACTAATTTGTCTCAAGAAGTCAAGAAGCCCTGACTGATGTGGCTCAGTTGGTTGAGTGCCGTCCCTCGAGGGGTCCCAGATTGGAGAGTGTGCAGGCTGGGCTGAGGGACATCCCCACCCTCTGTGCATGAATTTTGTGCACTGGGCCTCTAGTATTGTAATAACTATGTATGGTGCCAGGTAACTAGATTTATTGGGGGAACCACTTCATAAATTATATGAATGTCTAACCACCATGCTGTACATCTGAAACAAATATAAAATAATATTGAGTGTCAACTATAATTGACAAATTAAAAAAATATATAACTTGTCTCACTTAATATCACCAAGCAGTGACTTGAATTTCTTAGAAAGCCAGATAACAAAATATATAAATAACCACTAAAAAGATCAACATTTGATCCCAATAAATCTTAGGTAGCTATAGTATAGACTAGCCAGTGATACACTAATGACATACTAACAAGCCTAGATTTAAAAAACTAAAAGAGCTTCATGGAAGTATCCCACACTAGCCTAAATTCCTTAGTCAAAGTGGTGCCTAATTCTAGCTTAAAGGATTTCGTTTTGGATGAAAATGAAGGTGCTGTGTTGTAAGTCAGCACAGGATCGGATAATTGCTGCTGAAACAGAATGAAGTGTACCAGAACATCCAACATAGCAGGAGCAGAAAATAAAGGATGATAGAGGAGACATACGACCTTTACTTTTAAAATATATGTCACTAGATTCTAGGACCACAGAACTCATCAAATTATGTTCACAAATATTGTATAGCCATTTATATATAGTGTGTTGGAGAAAACCTATTCAAATGCATAGGGATGGAGTCATCATAACAGACCAACGTAAGACAAACAAATCCAGCAATAATGAAATGTAATGGTTAAAGGGTAAAGCCATCTGTGCCTTAAGAAGAGGAGTCAGCACAAATGTGATGGTTGGGAAATGTTTCCAATGATCACCCTGGTGACTAGAGTGGTTATGTGTCCATTAGGCAAGTAGCTTGAGGAACTGAAATTGCTTTACATGACGCTATCAATTTATACGATATTCCTTTAGAATCACCCACATATTTATCATTTCTGTTGCCTCTTTTTCTTTTTGCATCCTCAGCCTGTCACTCGGATGACTTCCTTTTTTTTTTTCCCCCTGAAGAACCAACCTTTTTCTCCTAAGATCAGAAAAAGTGCTCTCGTTAATAGTGTATGGAAGGTCCCAACTAATAAAATATGGCAAGCAAAAGAAATAGCATACCCGGCTGCTATGGCTCAGTGGTTGAGTGTCCACCCATGAACCAGAAGGTCACGGTTCAATTCCCTGTCAGGGCACATGCCTGGATTGTGGGCTTGATCCCCAGTAGGGGGTGTGCAAGAGGCAGTCGAGCAATGTTTCTCTCATCATTGATGTTTCTATCTCTCACTCCCTCTCCCTTCCTCTCTCTGAAATCAATTGAAAAAGAAAAGAAATAAACCACACAAAGTTTAAAAAAGAGGCAAAACTGCCTTTATTTTTAGATGGTCTGATTGTGTATGTCGAAAATTCTAAGGAATCTAAAAAAAATATGCTGGTAGAATTAATGACCATTTGGAAAATCATGCAATATGAAGTCAGTATACAAATATCAATTGTGTTTTTATACATTAGTAGTAAAAAATTGAAGAATAAAATGTAAAAATATTGTAATGGTATTAAAAACGTCAAACACTTAGGAATAAATTTAACAAAAGTGCGAAATGTCTACACTGAGAAGTAAAAAATGTGTTGAGAGAAATTAAAAGAAACGAACAAATGAAGAACTATGTCATGCTCATGGGTCTGAAGAATCAATATTGGTCAGGTGCCTATTCTCTGCTATTTGCTCTATAGATTTAGTCCAATTTCAATGAAATCCTAGATGGTTTAAAAAATATAAATTGACATGTTGATTCTAAAATTTGTGTAGAATGCAGAGGACTTAAATAGTCAAAATAATCTGGAAAAAGAACAAATTTGGAGAATTCCCATTATCTGAATGAGTGAAGACTTTAAAACTGTGGTGATTAAGTCAGTGCATGTTGGTGCGAGCACAGAGCCCGGAAAGAGACCCAGTGTCACAAATCATCCCTCAGCTCGGCAGAGGGAAGGACGGTCTCTCCCCAAACGGTGCCGGAACAGCTGGATAAATGCATTTCAAAGTGAACTTTAGCCTCAGTCCCATGTTGCAAAATTAATTTGAGAAGGATCATAGATATAAAAGTAGAAGTTAAAACTATTTGTGTGACCTTGAAGTAGAAAATATTTCTTAGAGAGGTCACAAAAAACATGAATAAAAAATGTTAATAAATTGGGTTTATCAAAATTCAAAACTTCTGCTCATTAAAAGACATTAAAATGAAAAGGCCAGCCACAGTTTAAGAAAAAAAAAATACTAGACAAAATGTAAGAACACGAGTCACCCAAATGTAGTATTATGGATTTCATCTCTCTGTGAGGGACACGTTCAATCCTATTTTAAATGCAGGAAAGTTAACTCAACAGTTTATTATGGATTCGTATTAAAAAATGGAGGCCAATCGGATAGATTTTATTAAAGCAAACCAATCTAAGTTGAGAGTTGAAAAATATAGTGGTTTGATGGATTATCTCAAATCTAGATCTGAAAATGACAATGTTTCCATTGGTAAAATGGCCCTGGGGCTGCAGCATCTCCAGTTTCTCAGCTCATGCCCTCTCTCCAGGAGGCTGGGGAGAACATATATGGTGAAGTGTTTTACACCACGGCAGTCAGAGTAGTGGGACTCGGCCAGGCAGGCACACAGAAGGGCTGGGGCCCTTTCTGGCCCTGGGGTTAGGCAGCATGCCCTGTGGTCCTGGGTGCCTGTAGCTGTGGCCGGCTTGTGTGAAACTGGCCCAGGTCCTGGGTGCCTATAGCTGGCCAGAGGGAGGGAAGCCTGGGTCCCAGGTGTGGGGTAAGGCAGAGGCAGTTAGGAGCAATCAGGCCATCAGGGGAGCACTTAGGGATGATCAGGCAGGTAGGCAGAGGTGGTTAGGGGTCACACATCCCCAAAGAGGTCCCTGATTGGAGCGGGTGCAGGCTGGGCTCAGGGAACCCCCCTCCGTGCACGAGTTTCGTGTACTGGGCCACTAGTAGAGAGATAATCCAGCAAATAGAATAGGCAAAAGTCTTGAATTGATATTTCACAAAAGAAACGACATAAATGGCTGAAAGTGTACATGACAATTTGTTGCTCATCATTGGCCACTGGGAAAATGTGAATTAAAACCACAATCAAATAACACTGCATGCCCACCCAAATGGCTGACATTGACAAAGAGTGACAACACTCAATGCTAGCAAGGGTGGGAGCAGCTGAAACTCACACACCTCGGTGGTGGGAGGGTCACAGGGAGCCAGCACGTTGCAGCAGTGCTAGGAAGTTTATAAAAAGCGAAAATACACCTGCTCACAAACCCAGCCAGAAATATTGGTAAAAACGTATTGGCAAAAAGGCGCGTGCAAGAATGTTCACAGCAGGTTTATTCATAAAAGGCCAGACCCATAAACAACCCAAGCATGTGAACAACAGAATGAATAAACCAATGGTGTGTCTGGGCTGCTGGTCCCGTGGCCGCTGCCACCGCAGGCGACTGGGCGGCGGTGCCTGAGAGCCAGGCACGCCCAGTGATTCCCAGGAACTGGCCCGTGGTCAGCGCAGCTGCCACAGCAGGGGCGGAGCTTGGCGGTGTCTCTTCTTCTGGTCAGGCCCCCCCAACTCCCCAGGCAGCCAGCCCCCCTGGCTTCAGGAGACTGCTCAGTGCCCAGGCATCATGTTGGCGGGAAGTGCAGGGAAATGCCATCCTTCTCCAGCTTCTTCTGATGACGCTGAACCCACACCCCATCCAGTGGAAAGGATGGAGGAGAGATGGTGATTAGTCAAGGTTGGTGGACAACCTCTTCATTCTCTCTGGACGCTTCCCCCGCAGACACGTTTGTAATAGTTGTGGGCAGTGCAGCAGAGAAAGGGTTCCGAACGAGACAGCCCCATAATATGTTAGCCCACGAGGACCCAGAACAGCTGGCTTGCTGGTTCTTGCTAATAAATAGCGTTAAAGAACTCATGACTGCCGCAGAGACCTCCAGGGTTAGAAACGCACCTCCATTGCAGGCGTGGGGGCTCGCCCGACAGGGAGGATGCCTGGGATGTGAATGGATGACCTCGTGATTTAAGATTCGATGAGTCACCCACCTCTGCTCAGAGACTTTGAATAAAGGAAGCACTGGGCCTTCCCTGAAAGCTGCAGAAATTAATTGTTCAGATATAGTTAGAGTAAATGGACTTAAACCTTTTCTACAAGAAGAAACATTAAGAACACTTATTTGAAAACAAAGCTGAAGTTTCACCTTGTAATTGCTTTCTCATTCATTTCATCCAAAGCCAAGTTAGGGCTGTGATGGGCATTTTCCTCACAATGGGCGCTCTCAGGGCAGCGCGCAGCCTGATGTCAGGCTGACAAGCATTTGGGTGCGTTTTAGGTGCGAGTCTCCACGACAGGAAGGCAGAGTCAGAGAGCTCGCCTCCCTGGCTCAAGGCAAACAGATGCAGCAGGTGTTGCAGCTTGATGCCAGGTCCTTCCATGTTGTGCCTCCACAAGGCCTTGCAGCCATCGGCATGAGGCCGGAGGGAGGGACAGGGGCACTGCAGGAAGTGTCTCCTGAAATGCCTGGCTCAGCCCAGGGGTGCTCTTTCTTCTGGCAACACTCCAAGGGACAGCTCCGGTCTCCCCTGCACTCCCTTTTCCCCACCCTCCACAGGCAGCCTTGCTTCAGAACTAACCCACCTTCCTGGGAATTAGCTCCCTCCGGCCAGTGAGGCTAGTCACAGCTCCTTCCATCACTGTGCTCTTGGTCCCCGTTCTCTTGCATCAGTCCCTTAATGGTTTGCTTCCTTCTGAAACAGTGTATTGAGCTCCTCCTATGCGCCTGCTGTTACGCCTGATGCTGGGAGTGTAGCTGGGACCCTGAAGATGGTCAAAGTGGAGCTCCCATTCTAACAAGAAGAACTTCCTTGTTGGATTTTCAATGTCTCTCAAGTGGCTCCATCATCACAGCTGAAGCCGCATTCGGTGCTCTCCCTGCTGAAAAAGAAAGGACCCGTGGCACGTCCACACACTGGGCCTGTCTGTTCAGCAGCAAAAATGAACAAACTACAGACACGCACAACATAATGAATTTCAAAAGCATTATCCTAGGTTAAAGAAGCCAGGCGCAAAGGGCTTTGACTATGTGACTCCATCTATACGAAATACTAGGAAAGGCAGAATTATAGTGATGGAAATCAGATCTGTGGTTGCCAAGGGGCAGGGAATGGGGTGGGGGAGGGGATTAACGCTCAAGAGGCTGGGGGGACTTTTGGGGCGATGAATGTTCTCTATCCTGATGGCAGTTGGTGACTGCGGAAACTTAGTGGGCTGTTTACCCTGAGGGGTGACCTTTATGGTATGTAAGTTACACCTCCCTACAGAGGCCTAAAAACACAACTTATGAGGATGGGCATTATTATGCCTATATTACAGGTGGGGAAATTGAGATCAGAGTAGTGATATTAACTTGCCAAAGTTCATACAGCGAGTAAGAGGCAAAGATAGAGTTTGAACCTCCATATGTTTTAAAAAATCTTTATTGTTGAAAGTATTACATATGTCCCTTTTTCCCCCATCAGTCCCCTCTACCCGCCCCCCCAAAACCTTCATGTGTTTTTGATACAAAAAGCCATTTTCTTTCTGTTACACAAAAAGCTTAAAGTGATTGATGTGTGTGTATTTAGGTAGACACGCAGGCCCCATCTGTTTCCTCAACTGGTGTGGAAGCTCTTCGAAGGCAAGGCTTCCCTCCATCTCTCTCCCCAGGTCTGGTGTACAGAATGCTCTGGGGCAGGGGCAGGCAGGCTGTAGACCTGAGCTGGCCACCACTGTGTGTAGGGACTTAGAATGGTTACCGGAGGGCCTGAGGTACTGAGCCCCCACCCTCAGAGCAGCTGGAGTTCCTAGAACTCAGCTGGCTGCCCGTGTTAATCCCAGGGACTGTACAAGCATCACCACGTCTATTCTGTGAGTATGATGAAGCACGGACTGACATAGCAAGTGCTGTTGGAACTCAGTGTGAGAGCGGGGACTCTGCTGACTGCTCTGGGTCAAGGGCCATGGGAAGAGAGACAGGGAAGGGGGTAGTAGCAGGGGAAAGATGCAGGACCCATTGGAGTGAGATGATTGCCACATGTTTGGGGGAGTGAGCAGAGCCCCCAGCCGGAGCTGGGTTGGTGGACTTGTGTCTGAGAGGGAGACGGATGCTTTTCTGGTGCTGGCCTGGCATTGGGGCTAACGGGGCTGGAGTGAGCCCTGCAGGAGAAAGCCCCCTGTTCAGATCTCCCACAGCGTACACTGTATGTTTGTAGGAGAGGGGAGGGAAGAAAAAGCATGTTTAAGAATAACAGGCTATTCCTGGGCTTTGCGGTTGAGGGTCCTGGAAGTCGGGGAGGGTCAGTCTCCAGTGAGGTCTGGCTTTCCTTTCACAGGCATTTGTTCCCAGCCCCTGGCCGTCTCCCCTGGTATGTGGGGGGCGGGAGGGGGTACATCCGTGGGGACAGTTCCTGTTTCCCTGCCTTCGCAGGCCCTTGTCTTCCTGAACGTGATATGATTGTTTCTCTGGGCACAGTGCAAAGATGCCAGTGGAGAACGGAAGTGTCTCATGCCTCAGAAATTTTTTTAAAGCGAAAAAGAAAAGGCTATTTAACTTGGGGAACCTGGCCCTGGAGCCCTGTCTTCCTGGTGCCGGAGGGGAGACACAGTACAGGCCCATCAGTCAGCCGAGGCCAATACCAACGTGGGAGCCACCTGACTCCCACCCACCAGCTAAGCAGCCACAATTATCCTAAGTTCCTTCTGGCTCTCAAACTGCCCCATTTATGCTTTCCCCCTGGGAGCCTTGGGACTTGGAAGTAGAGGGCTTTATCCTCTGCCTCCCCTCTTTCCACATCTTCATCCCCTTATAACATTCATTCATTGGTTCATCAAATATTTCTCCAGTCTCTACTATGTGTGTACTGCGCTAAATATTGAAAAGACAGCATCGCTTAAAGGAGACTGTGCCTCGGGCGCTGAGAGGCTGATGAAAAAGATGCTCCAGTGGGTGCCGGTCTCGCTGTACCAGGCCCGGAAAGACAGAAAACACGGAAGAGGAGACATGACAGCACTGAGGAGCGAAGGTTAAATGTCAGCATCGGGGCAGAGTCTTAATGGCCAGATCTGGAGCGGATGGATTCTGGAGCCCGGCTCCCTCGAGGGCATAGCTCTTTTCCCTCCCTGCTGGGACTTCCCCGCCGGTATCAGGAGTTCCTTGGAAGGGAAAGGTCTTGGCCAGCTTCTAGTCTACATCTCCTCTGGCCCCGAACAGCTCCCCGGACACAGTGAGCTTCAGGCATTTGCTGAATTGCAAACAATCTGAAGCCTGAGCTCAGGTTCTGTGC
The DNA here is from genome assembly GCA_027563665.1 of Antrozous pallidus. Taxonomy (NCBI): domain Eukaryota; kingdom Metazoa; phylum Chordata; class Mammalia; order Chiroptera; family Vespertilionidae; genus Antrozous; species Antrozous pallidus. Next base: position 40,152,380 of record CM050527.1, read on the forward strand.
CGACCGAAGGCAGCGGAAAGAAACCCGTGGCTCTTTAGTAGCCTGTGTGGTGACGCGGAGAAGCAGCGTCACTGTGACTTCGGGGGTCAGCAGGCAGCTGGGAGAGTCTGCAGGCCTGTGGGCTGCTGGGGAGCAGAAGCCTGCCCCGGATACCGGATCTCCGTCCCGGCGGCAGGAAGACCAGAGGAGGGTCTTGTCTGCTGGCTCCATTTAAACAAACGCATCATGGCTTCAGTAAATCCCGTGATCCAGACTTCGAAGGGGAGCACACAGCTTTATTTTACCTGTAAACTTTGCTAGCTATAGAATGCTATAGAATGTGGCTTTAATATGCCCATTTTATTTATTACAAGTTTTAATCCTACTCAAAGATATGTTCATTGATTGTTAGAGAGACGGGAGGGGAGAGAGAGAGAAACATCTATGTGAGATAGAAACATGGACCGGTTGCCTCCCATCTGTGCCCTGACCGGGAATCAAATCCATCACCGTTTGGTGAACCAGACGATGCTCCAACCAACTGAGCCACCTGTCCTGGGCATGCACCCGTTTTAAAGATGAAAAGATTCAGAGGGGAAAAGTATCTAAACGGAGCTTAGTAAATACTGACTCAAATTAAAGTGTGAGTGTAAAGCCCGCTCTGCATTGCAGCCACTTAATCCTGTAATTATTTATTGAGCATCTAATATGCACAAATCTCTGTGTTAGGGTATTAAAGACCTAAAAGGGTACAGGACAGGGGTCTTATATTTCAAGAGGCTATCATCTAGAGTTGAGCTTGGGTAACATAAATTCAAGACAATGAGCAGTCCTATACAGACACACACATTTGTCTGTATATGAAAATATAGTGAACAAATGATTAATTGCAACTGGGAAGACAGGGGAACATTCCTCGGAGGAGGGGGACATTAAAGAAAAGGCAGGATTCTGAGTTTAAGAAGGAAGTCTTATGTTTCTTTCTAGTCCACCCATTGTTTAGTCCTGGGCAAACTACCCACTATTGGCATTCTTAGGCGTGGCAAGGGTTGGAAGACAGCTATATTTGGCAATATGCATGGACTCAGACTTATGAACCCCAAATCAGGATAGTCTGCATTTGTCACCAAAAGGACAATTCAGAACAAATTTTTGTCTAACGTGTTGGACTCACTAAAGCTAACTTCCTAAGCGATTAAATGGGATGCGAGTGCTCTGTGAACAGCAGAAGGCCTTCATGTGTGATGGCCAACAAGTCAGTCACACAGCACTCTCGCTTCTTCGTTGATGCTGCCGTGCAGTTCACTTCTGAACCTAAATAGAGGACTTGGTGTCTGTGTTATCTTTCTTCTTCTTATCCTGGGCCGATTATTTCAAATTCTGTCAATCTTTTTTTCTTTAAAATATATTTTTATTGATTTCAGAAAGGAAGGGAGAAGGAGAGTGAGATAGACGCATCAATAATGAGGGTGAATCACTGATTGGCTGCCTCCTGCATTCCCCTCCCGGGGATCGAGCCCATAACTTGGGCATGTGCCCTTGACTGGAATCGAACCAGGGACCCTTCAGTCCACAGGCCGACGCTCTAGGGATGACTGTCAGTCTTTATATTTCCTATTCTTAGCTTCATTTGTGTTGAACACTGATAAACATGTTCCTGTGTTTTCATCTAATTTATTGTTCAGTTGTTGCGTAGAACAGGCTGAGGCCAGCGGCAGAGGACCTGAGCTGTCTGAGCACAGCTGTCTCCTACAGCACCTGGCAGTGCTTGGCACGAACACCTCCCGGAAGCCCAGGATCACAAATTGGTGACAAACTCAGCTCCTTCCACTCAGAATGGCCCAGGCAAATCTGAACAGCTGCTCTCAAGTGTTGTATGAAGACTCTGCACCAATAGCAGCCACATCTCTGAGTATTCACCTTGCTCTCACAGCGATGATCTCATGAACAATCACATGAATCTCATGAAGGAGGCATGCAGATGTTGCCATACTGATTTCCAGAGAATGCTGATGAAGTGGAGGCTGTCAGAAATGAAGTAAGTTCTCGAGGCTCCTGTAGCAATAAGTAGGAGAGCTAGGTCTCACATATTCTGATTCCCAGACCTGGGATTTTGGCATTTGCCTAATAACAATAGCCATTTTCATTAAACTTAAAGCAGTTATTTTTCTTTCTTTTAAAAAATATTTTATTGATTATTTATTTACTTATTTATTTATTTATTACAGAGCGGAAGGGAGAGGGATAGGAAGTCAGAAACATCGATGAGAGAGAGACATCGATCAGCTGCCTCTTGCACGCACCCTACTGGGGATGTGCCCACAGCCAAGATCCATGCCCTTGCCGGAATCGAACCCAGGGCCCTTCAGTCTGCAGTCTGAGGCTCTATCCACTGAGCCAAACCGGTCTCGGCAAAGCAGTTATTTTTCTTATCGTCACTGCCCACACTTGTGCAGACTGGCCAGCTGCATCTGCCCACTGGACTCTATGATCCCCGAGGGCAGGGACCATGTGGTCCTAGTTACAGTTGCATCCTCTGTGTCTACATGGCGGCCAGCACAGTGTGTGCCCAACGAGTGTATGTGTGGAATAAATAAAGAATTAAACAAAGTTATTATATACAGTGTAATTGTCAATAAGAATTCTTATTTTAATTATCAGGGCAAGGGGTTAACCTTCCTAACTTCCTAAGCACTGAGTAAATACAGCAAGATGGCTATCCACTTTCTCTTCATAAAGAACTCTAGACACCTGCTCAGCACACTGTTTATCCTCACACACACTTTGACAATAGCCAGCGGCCAGTGTGCTATTCTCATGTCATCCACAAGAGTGGAGAGATTCTTTATCTCACCCAAGGGTGTGCAGACGTGCACAGAAGCAGCTGTTAGTAGATTTTGTTTCTTTATATTGAGTCCATCGCTGAGACGGCTAAATCCGACTAAAGTACTGGAGCCTCACATTGCTTCTCAAGGGCTGACAAGGCTCCCAGAGGGAATTCCTGGAAATGGCTGAATAATTGTGCAAAAACAGCTGGTTATCTCCCAGCTGAACTGGCCGTAACCAGTTTAGCCACTTACTGAGAGAAGGCAGTAAATCTCATGCAAACATCAGTGACATTCCTCATCTATACTAATAATAGAGAAATATGCAAATTGTCCAGGATGCCATCACAGTAACTACCAAACAGCTGTGTGGGGTGATGAGGCTGGCAGGTGGGGGTAGTTGGGGGCAACCAGGCCAGTGGGGGGGGGCACAGTTGGGGGTGATCAGATTGGCAGGGGGGATTTGGGGACAACCAGGCCAGCAGGGGGGGCAGTTAGGGGTGATCAGACAGGCAAGCAGGTGAGCAGTTAGAAGCCAGTGATCCCATATTGTCAGACATCCCTCGAGGGATCCCAGATTGGAGAGGGTTCAGGCTGGACTGAGAGGACCCTCCTCTGTGCACAAATTTTATGCACTGGGTCTCTAGTATTATAATAGCAAATAAACTTATTTCTGAGGAGACTCTGGCCAGGCCTGGTTGGTTTAGGAGGATTTAGGGACAGACAGAGACCTGCAGTCTAAGGAACGAGACATTTCAGAGCCAGGCCTGGGTATTGGATTTGTGACTTCGTGACAGATGGAGCACATGCTTTGCAGATGGCAGAATGATTTGCCAGTGAAGCTAAAGCAGACATGTGGACAGAAAAAACCTTGAACCCCCCTCAGGCACCTGCTGCTGTTCTGAGGATAGCAGCTCCTCTCCGAAGCCTGAGGTTGGCTGCAAACAATCGCTCTCCATTTCCACAGGTGGGAGGGGGCCTGCAAAGCAGAGGTGGGGTAGCCTGCCCAGGGGTAGTTGGGCCATAGCCTAGATTTAAAAATAGTATATTTTTAAAGTATTTTTGGAAAGAACTACAAAGTTCCACAAAAAGCTGCAAGTAAGTATTTTCCCTTAGTTCCTTGAGAATATGTTGCCAACCTGATTCCTTTTATTCTGAAAACTTTGGTGTGTGTATTTCTTACACATCTCTTATGTCCTTCTGCACTCCAGCAATACAAACAACACAATCTGAAAATTAATCTCAATACATAACTGCCATCAGACCCCATTCAAAGTTTTGCAATGATATTATTTATAGCAAAATAATCTAGTTTAAAGTCACAGGTTGCATGTGTCAAGTCTCTCGGCTTAATTCCCATTTTAATGGTTTTTTGACTTCATGTCCTTGTCACTTTTCAAGATTACAGGCCAGTTTTTTTTTTGCAGTGTCTCTCCACTAAGGCTTGTCTGGTGTTTCCCCAGATTAGATTCGGATGCATCTCTGGGGGAACAACACAAAAATGATGCTGGGTCCTTCTCAGAGGAGCATCATACCAGGTGGTACCACATTTCAAGCTTTCCTATCACTGATGATAATGTTGGCTACTTCATTAAGATGTTATTGTTCAGGCTTCTCCTGTCTCAAGTTACTTCTTTTCTCTTTGCAACTAATACATATTTTGTGTGAAAAATATGGAAACGGTGTAACTATTCTATTCCTCGACAAACTTGCGATTTATTAATTTATATCTGTGAGGATACATGTTTTTCCCCCATTTTATTCAATAATTTGTAATCTTTTACTATCACTATTTATTTTGATACTCCAACTGTCCCCAATTTAGCCCTTGGAAACCTCTTCAAGCTGGTGTTGGGTGCTTTTGATATATCCTTATAATTCTTTGAGTACCTTCTTGCCTCCGGGGGGCGGGGGGGAAGGATGTCATAGAATCATCTCGTACTTTCCCTGCCCAGCCCTGAGCTGAGACATTTCTCTAAGGAGCCCTAGTTCCTTTAAGAGGTGAATGGTGTTTAGAAGTCAGGAGCTGGGCAATTGGTGTGCTTATTGCTATTAGGGTGTTGCTGCTCCCAAGATGTCTCATTGAACAAAGCTTGCATCTATGTATCCATTGCACACTGATAGCTCCAATTCCAATCCAACATCACAGAGTTCATTCTAATTATCTGCTTTTCCAAAGTTGTGATTCCATTTTCTGATGTTGAGAAACCTGACTCCCACTATCTAGATCATATTTAATTCCTTCAATACCCCAATGTGGAACCAATCTCTTATCTCCATGGCCTTCACTTACCTTCAAAAATGCCCCTCACTCTACTCTAGCCTGGCTTGGAAGAGGACCCTGAGCTCCTGGCAGGAGACTGGCAAAATTCCTCAGCTGCAAACATGGAAGGAAGAATGACTCAGAGGACAGAACACAGAGTCATGAGGAGAAGAGTTGTAGAGCATTTACTCCCATGCCCTGAAACCTAATCAAAGAAATCTAACATTTGCCCTGCTAAGTCTCAGAACTGTGATGAACCAGAGATTCTTTATCACATCTCATTTCCCCCATTTTTGAACCAAAATGTCTAAGCTATCATCCTAAGACTGTCCCACTATTATGTATTGGACTAGAGGCCTGTTGCACGAAGATTCGTGCAATAGGCTTTCTCTCCCCTGCCTGCAGGCACCAGTTTTCCTCAGCCACCTGGGACCCGGAAAGCAGCGGAGCTTTCAGTTTTTAGTCTTCAGTCTTCACTCTGCACCTGAATATGCAGATTAACCCAACAAATTGTTGGGTTAATTTGCATACACACTCCTGATTGGCTAGTGGGTATCATGGAGGTACAGTCAATTTGCATATTTCTCTTTTATTAGTGTAGATTAGTGTAGCTAGGGTGTAGGTGTATAATTGGTCTCTTTAGTTTCACGGTCCTTAAGTGGAAAGGAATTGTTCCCCAGGAGCTGTATTCCCAGGATCCTCCTCATCATTTGATTTAGATAATAAGATTTTGGACTTTGAGATAATAAAATGTAAATTTAGATGATGAGATTTGCTGATGATGTAATGAGGTTGGTGTAAGTGAGCTAGGGCTTCAACAACAGAAATGTATTTTCTCACAGTTCTGGAGGCTAGAAGTCCAAGATCATGGCTCAGCAGAGTTAGTTTCTCCTGAGAGCCTCTCTACTTGGCTGTTTTCCCTCTACGTCATCATGTGGTCTTCCTTCTGTACATGTCTGGGCTCAAATTTCCTCTTTTTTTTCTACTATTTAAAACTTTTCTTTAATTATTTTTATTGTTGACAACATTACATATGTCTTCTATCTCCCCCTTTCCCTCCTCCACTCAGGCACCACGTCCATCCAGGCTTTCACCACATTATCGTCTGTGTTCATGGGTTATGCATACACAGGTAAATTCTCCTGAGATCTGTCAGTCTTCTTATCCTCCTGAGATCTGTCAGTCTGTTCCGTGTACCCATGTCTCTGGATCAATTTTGTCCCCAGTTTATTTTGTTCATGAGATTCCCCATATGAGTGAGGTCATGTGGCATTTGTCTTTCTCTGACCGGGTCATTTCACTTAGCGTGCTAATCTCCATCCTGTCCCAAAGGGTAAGAGATCCCTCTTTTTGGCAGGCACAAAGTATTTAGGGGTGTGTATATTCTTTCTGATTAATGTTTGGGGATTCTTAGAGTATATTCCCAGAAGTGGGATCACTGGGTCAAATGGCAGTTCCATTTTTAATTTTCTGAGTAAATTACATACTGTTTTCCACAGTGCCTGCACCAGTCTGCATTCCCACCAGCAGTGTACTAGGACTTCCTTTTCTCCACATCCTTGCCAACACTTGCTGTTTGTTGATTGATTGATGGTAGCCATTCTGGCAGGTGTAGGGGGATACCTCCTTGTAGTTTTCTCTGATGATTAGTGATGTTGCACATTTTTCCCTATGTCTCTTGGCCATCTGTATGTCCTCTTTGGAGAAGTTTCTATTCAGGTTCTTAGCCTATTTTTTAAATTGGATTGTTGGTTCTCCTGGTGTTGAGTTGCATGAGTTCTTTATATATTATGGAAATTAACCCTTTATCAGATGTATCATTGGCAAATATGTCCTCCCATACAGTAGGCGCCCCTTCCATTCTGATGACAGATTATTTTGCAAGGCAGAAGCTTGTTAGATGTAGTCCCATTTGCTTATTTTTCCCTTTGTTTCTCTTGCCTGAGGAGATGTATTAGTAAAGATTCTGTTATGTGAAATGTCTGAAATCTTACTGCCTGTGTTTTCTTCTAGAATTTTTATGGTTTTGTGACTTACATTTTGGCCTTTTACCCATTTCGACTTTATTCTTCTGTATGGTGTAAATTGGTGGTTTAGTTCCATTTTTTCCCCATGTACTTGACCAGATTTCCCAACACCATTAATTAAGAGGCTGTCTTTACTCCATTGTATGCTCTTGCTTCTTTTGCCAAATATTAATTGACCATAATGGTATGGGTCAGTTTCTGGGGTGTCTGTTCTGTACCATTGGTCTATTTGCCTGTAGGATCCCCTCTCCTTAAATGTGAGTGGGACCTGTAAATAGGTTGCAATAGTCCCTCCTGTGGTCACCTTAGTTTTATAAGACTCCATGTCGCAGACTGGAGAGAGTGAGCTTCTCCTGCTGGCCTTGAAGAAGGTCCAGGTTGTGACAGGCCACCTGGCAGGGAGCTGTGGGGCCTCCAAGAGCTGGGAGAAAGAGCCAGGAAAAAGCAGGGATCTTAACCACAAGGAACTAAACACTGCCAACGGCCATAGGAGCTTGAAAGGGAACCCCAAGCCCCAGAGCAAAGTGCAGCCTGACTGACATTTTGATGGCAGCCTTATGAGCCCCTGAGCAGAGGACCCAGCTAAGCCTTGCTGGGCCTCCTGGATCACAGGAACCCGGCTGATACGAATGTGTGTTGTTTTAAGCAAAGTTTGTGGTAATTTGTTACACGTCAATAGAAAACGAATATCAGCCGAAGTTTCTAGCTCTTGTTTGCTCTAAGCTGCCATTTTTTTGCACTGGCTACCCCCACCCCAAAATCGAACCAACTTTGGGCTTTATACCAGCCAACAAACAAGCATACAAACAAACACTTTTTTCAGTAAGTATTGGGATTCATTATGTTCGCATTTGCTGCTTGGTTGGGTTTCATGGAAGGAGCCAGCAGCTGGTGCCCGTGTGCCGTCTTTTCTCCATGACCCCAGGTTTGCACTTGAAGAAGATCCTCCTTGATTCTGTGTGGAGAGTGAAGACCAGCTGCAGGGAGACCAGGTAGGCGGCTGCCATAGAAGCCCTGGAGAAAGATGATGGTGACTTGATAGGTGATGCAAACAATGTGGAAGAAAGGGAGGATTTAGGAAAGGCAATGGGTGCCACTCACAACCTCAGTGCTGAGACAGCCAGTGTTAATATTCACCATGTGAATATTTTGGTGTTTTGTTTTCTTTCTGTCTTCCTTTTTTATATACAAAGATATGTACAGTTGGCCCTCTATATTCATAGTTTCCACATATGTGGATTCAACTAACTGTAGATAAAAAATATTAAAGGAAAAAGTTATGCTGTTGCTGATGTACTAGGTAGTTGGGCCTATGATAATGCGTCTGTTGCTGAACAAGTACAGACATTTTTTCTTTTTTTTTTTTTTTCTTTTTTTTGGTCTTTATTGTTCAGTTTATTAATTACATTGTTTCCCCTTTTTTATCCCCCTATATCTCCCCTCCACCCTGTACCTATTCCACCCTCCACCCTCACCTCCCCCTCCCCAATGTCCTCTCCCATTGTTGCAAGATTTATGTCCAATCTCTTGCTGTACTTCCCACAACCCTTTTCTCCCCAAGAATTGTCAGTCCATTCCCTCTCTATATCCATGTTTTTGTTATATTCACCAGTTTATCTTGTTCATCAGCCTATCAATTCACTTGATTTTTATATTCATTTGTTGATAGATGTGTATTTGTTGTTCATAATTTATATTTTTACCTTTTTATTCTTCCTCTTCTTAAAGAATATCTTTCAGCATTTCATATAATACTGGTTTGGTGGTGATGAACTCCTTTAGTTTTTTCTTATCTGCGAAGCACTTTATCTGATCCTCAATTCTGAATGATAGCTTTGTTGGATAGAGTAATCTTGGTTGTAGATTCTTGCTATTCATTATTTTGAATATTTCTTGCCACTAGCGTCTGGCCTGCATTGTTTCTGTTGAGAAATCCGCTGACAATTGTATGGGTGCTCCCCTGTAGGTAACCAACAGTTTTTCTCTTGCTGCTTTTAATATTCTCTCTTTATCTTTTGCTCTTGGCATTTAATTATGATATGTCTTGGTGTGGTCCTCTTTAGATTCCTATATTTTGGGGTTCTGTGTACTTCTTGGGCTTTTAAGTCAATTTCTTTCACCAGGTGGGGGAAGTTTTCAGTCACTATTTCTTCAAGTAGGTTTTCATTAACTTGCTCTCTCTCTTTTTCTGGTACCCCAATAATTCGGATGTTGGCATGCTTGAGGTTGTCCCAGAGGCCCCTTATGCTATCTTCAATTATCTGAATTCTTTTTGTTTCTTGCTTTTCCAGCTGAGTGGATTTTGCTTCTTTGTATTTCAAATCTTTGACTTGGTTCTTGTGGCCCTCTGGACTGCTTTTAGGACTTTGTGTAATATTTTTTATTTCAGTCTGTGTATGCTTGATTTCTAGTTGGTCCTTTTTTTTATCCGTGAGGGTCTGGTTCGTATCCTCAGAGGTCTTGGTCATTTCCTTGAGGATCTCATTCATTTCCTTGAGGTTCTCATTCATTTCCTTGTAATTCTCATTCATTTCCTGGTTGGTCTTGTTTATTTCCTGGTAATTCTCATTAAGTTGATCGGCCTTTTGTAGGAGCCTCTTGAAAAGCCTTATAACTGTGGTTTTGAACTCTATGTCTTGTCGTCTTTTCTCCTCCATTTCTTTCACACCTGATTTCTTTCCATGTCTCTGCATGGTGGCTGCTTTATGTGGTGGCTATCCTCAAAGGGACAGTGGCTCAGCCTCCCCAGTTACCTGAGGTGGGTACTCTTACTGCAATCCTTTATGGGTTGTATTCAGTATTTTTTAATTTAAACCCAGCTTGTTGTTGTTAGCCCTAGGAGGGTTTGACCTCCAGGCCAATTGGCTGTGAAGGGAGACTGTGTTCAGGTTGGATGGGCGGAGTCTCTGAGCTGCGCAGGCAGCCTCAGTGTCAGCTGCGTCCTATGCGGTGAGTGCGCGCACGCAGGTCTCTGTTGGATGGGGATGGCTGCAGACACCTCCAAGAGAAAGCTGCTAGTCTCTTCCCCTTGCCAGACAACTCTGCCTTTCCCCAAATGTGCCTGCACACCAAAAGTCTAGCCCAAGGTTGTGAAATAGATGGTTTCCGGAACCAGGAGACAAGTATCCAGGGGACAAGTCGAGGGTTTGCGCGACCCTTGCGCAGAAACTTCTTTTCCCCGCCTCTGGGTCTCTCGCAGACTAGGAGCCTCTGCCGCGCCCCGCTTCCAGGGTGCGTCCCTCGGACCTCGCCTGGCACTGGGGAATCTGTGCAGTGGGACGTCTCCACGTACCCCAGATCTCGGACCTCACCTGGCGCTGGGGAGTCCGTGTAGTCGGACGTCTCCGCCCTCCCCGTTGGAGAAATCCGGCCGGGTTGCTGCTCCAGCCCCAGCCCGCGCGCGCAACCATGATGGCTCCTAACCTGTTTCCGTCTGAAAGGCTGAGCTCCCGCCGCTCCTGAGTCTCAGCGTCCCACCTTTACTCTTATTAGTGGAGTTTTCATTCAGCCAGCTTTCTGGCCATTCTGGGTGTTGTCTGTTCTGCTGTTATGTTGTAGTTCTTAAATCGTTGCGCGGGGCAGAACAATAGGTGTTTACCTATGCCGCCATCTTGGTGTTCCTCTAACACTGTTCTTACAGTTCACAAAGTAAAGGCAAATGCCCTGCATCAAAATTGACAAAATACGTTTTAAATAAAGAAAATAAATAAAGGAACAATATCGACAAGCAAACACAAAATTTTGAAAACCATGTCAGTTTTTATCACATATATGATTGCATTTAGGTGATTGTGGCTGAAGAACAACCACACACTATTCTCACTGGGAAACCTTTTCCTCCCTGATACCCCCACACAACAGGTTTTGCTTAGAAGCATCTTTACATAGTATTAAGGAGAGAGAAAATTATTTTTCCTCCTACCTTTCTAGGTTCTCCAGCTGGGGCCCTGTAAATTAAACTCATGAAAGATTAACAAGAGAAAATCAAGCCAACATTTATTAACACATGTACCACACCTACACATGGGAATGTTTAGTGATGAGTAACTCAAAACAGTGGTTAGGAGTTGAACTTATATAGCATCTTCAAAAAAGAGGAATGAAATTTTAGAGAAGCAGCAAGACAAAGGAAGAGAATGTTGGGTTTCTAGAACAGCAGATTGTGAGGAGGTAAATATCTTGGGGAAACTAAGGGCAGATAAGGTCATGTTAGTAAGGTTTGTTTGTGCATATCCATTTCAGAGTCAATTCTCAATAACTGGTGATAAGAATGTTCTTATCTTCCTGATACAGAGGGGGCACACATCTACAAATTTATGTCCTGCTTTTATGCACACACAAGGACAGAGAGCATTTCTTTATGTACTTCTCAGTTATTTCAGTTCAAAATAATCCTTATGCCAACATATTTAGGGGTGGCATTTTCTGCTACCCTTCAATAATATACCTTATCTTTGAACAGAACTTGTCAGTTTTTAAAGTATTTTCTCAAATCCTCTCTTAATGTAGGGCCGATTCTAATGTTCCCAAGTTTTCAGAGCAGTAAACTGAGACTCAGATAAAATTTCAAACTGACATTTTCTGATCACTTACTAATTGTTAGGCACTATGTGATTCAAGAGCAATATAATATAGTTGAGTTACTTTAAAAAGCTTGTGTCTCACTTATATATGGAATCCACGAAACTGAACTCACAGAAATAGAGAACAGATAGGTGGTTGCCAGAGGCAGAAGGTGGAGGGTGGACAAAATGTGTGAAGGTGGTTAAAAGGTACAAACATCCAATTATAAGATAAATAAGTTCTGAGTATGTACAACATGGTGACTATAATTAACAATACTGTTTCGTATGTTTGAAAGTTGTTAAGACAGTAGCTCTTAAAAGTTCTCATCACAAGAAAAAATGTAACTAGGTGAGGTGATGGATGTTATTGAAACTGATTGTGGTGCTCATTTGGCAGTATATACATACTAGTATACCAAATCAGTATGTGTACATGTCAAATTAATACAATGTTACAATACAATAGTACATGCTAACTATCTATAATAATAAAAGGGTAATATGCTAATTAGACCGAATGTCTTCCAGACATCATTCCAGACATCCTTCCTGATGAAGCCAGGGCCAGAGGGAAGCTGGTGCTGGCAGTGAGGGGAAGGAAAGCCTACTACTGCATAAATTTTCATGCTTTGGGCCTCTAGTATCTTAATAAAACTTTTAAGAAGGCAGACTAGTAGAGTGAGAAAATGCAGTAACCCATAGGAACATGGGAGAAATAAGAATAAGGTGTTATAGTACTGAGGATGGCTACCTGGGAGGGAACACTACTCACTACTTAGAAAAGGTGACATTTGGACTTGGAATTGAGGTGTGATTAGGGGTTTCTCCCATGAGGATTAGTTTTAAATCTTGAGATGGGAAAGGGGAACCGGGTGATTGGGGCAAATGTCACCTTGAGCAGAGGAACAGCCTGAGCTTAAGCTCTGAGATGGGGAATATATGATGTTCGGTTTGTGTCTAAAGGCTGGAGATGAGGCCAGAAGAGTAGGTTGGGAGAAGCTATAGGGTGCCTGTTTTGCCACGCTAAGATTGTAATTCATTCTTTAGGAGAAAAGAAGAATCATACCTGTTTTTAAAAAAGAGTGCTCTGGTGAGAAAGTGGAGAATGGTATGTACTGGGAGGGAACTATAAAGAGATTAGGAGACCAGTAACGGGATGAGAAATGTTCGTAGCACAATTGTTCATGATCAAGGTCTCAATCAGTGAGTTTGGCGGTTCAGTCATTCAGTGTATTGACTTTCAACAACTTGAGTTTCAATGAATTGATTCACTTCCAGTAGAGACAAAAAAGCAAAGAGAGAGAGAGAGAATACAGAAAAAAGGGGAATGAGCTGAATTTGAGGGTTTTGTGGGGTGATGGAGATTTCTAGCTATTGGAAACACAGGTTGGTGGTCAAAAGACTGGCTTAATAGCAGAAAACTAGGACAAGAGTCCAGCACTTTGAGTTTTTTGCTTTTTGCTCCAAATGAGTCCATGAGCTGTAGATTTTCTATTTTAATGAACTTTTAACACAACATAATCATTGTCAACCCAGAATGCACACCTTCACACCTTGTTCTTTATCCATTGGAAGTGCAAAACCACTTAATTATCATCACCCAAGACAATGTTGATGTTCAGAACAAAGCAAAAGTAATAATAATTAATAGCTATTCTTAGTATTTCTCAAGCCCATCTCTCTCCAACACTACCTGTCATAATGAGTTTGGGTAAATGTATAACAATAGAAAGTCATTTTAAAAGCTGCTTGTGGAAGAGATATAAATATAGTCAATATCACTTTAAACAGCAGAACTAAAACAAATGAGTAAAACTTGCCATGTATCCCAATAGTGGAATACTCTAGCAAAAGTGAGCAACACAGGCTGCAAAGCAAAGAGCTCCGGTTTCTATGTTGTGCAAGTAGATACTGTGGGGAAGAGTCCTGCAATGATGGGTAATTGCACTCCGTGGTCTTACCCTAGTGTCATGATTCTAAGATTTTCATTTAGCTCAATTGCATATTAATTAAATAGGGCTTTTTTCAATAGCAGGTTTTTGGCTTATGTGTAACAACAAAATATAGCCTCACCTCGTTTTGTGTGTGTGTGTGTGTGTGTGTGTGTGTGTGTGTGTGTGTTGAATAATTCACAGTTCTATCCTCCTCTCATGTCATCAGTATTTGCAAATAATGCATGGGCCTTAATGTAATTATATTGCCACTCCTGGGATTAAAACCTCGTATGTAGATCAAAATGGAACCTTTGGAAAGGAAATTTTGGGAAATGTTTTTTTGTTCATTACAAACTTTATGTAGAAATTTTTTAAATAAAATGGTTCAGGAAGAAAGCAGTAAGGAACTTGGTTTTCCATTGGGATGAAATATCTAGGCTGCAGAAATTTTGCTTCTAACTTGATGACACTCACTGAGAACAGATACTTTTCTGCTCCTGTCAGCCCAATGCCGACTGCATGGATGACTTGCCCACCGACTACGATGGATCTCTGGGAGGCCCACCGACCAACCAGATCACAGGTGCAAGCGACACAACCGTAAATGAAAGTTCAGTCACTTTGGACCCTGCTGTCCGGACTGTGGGAGCCTTGCAGGTGGTCCAGGATACAGACCCCACCCCACAAGAGGGAGAAGTTATCTTTTCTACTAACAGTAAGTTCTGTGCTCAATTGTGCTGTATTTAAAAGGGCTATTGCCTTGTAGGAGTTGTGGGAAAAACATTCCCTCAGGATCAAAAAAAATGCCAGGTTAAACAATTATACCTGATAGGCCTTTAGAAGCCCAGCTCTTTCCAGAGTCAGCAGGGTAGACAGCACACCTGGCTCTGTCCTGCCGCCCACACACTGACACCTGCTCTGCACACTCCCCATGCTACCTGCAGCAGGTAGGGTGGCAAGTCTGGCCTCAAGAATGGAGGGCAGGTGAGAAAAGCAGATATTGGGTATGCTCAGTGGGACTGAGATAGGGCACAACCCCCTCCCTCCACTCCACGCCTGTGCATGCGCGCACGCACTGTGTGTGTGTGTGTGTGTGTGTGTGTGTGTGTGTGTGTGTGCTGGTCTGGACTGCTTGCAGGAAAGTGCTCTCCCCTGCTGCCCCAGGACTCAAATGTAAATATTACCCATTTAGAAGGGCATTTTCCCAGTATAACCTAAACCCCTATGCATGCAGCATATTAATATACCAATGGGGGTTCTTCCCCATCTCCTGCATAAACGTTTAACTCAATACTGTTCTGTTTGATGTTAGTTGTAAAAATATTGAATATTGAAGCAAAAATAATCTGAAGTATTTACTCATCACTTTAATACAGTAGAAACAGCTTCAGGCATTCTGAGAAAGCCAGCCTGCAGATTAACATAGGTTGATGGTTAAAAGAGGAGATGGATAGGGTAAGTTTTAAATAAGATGTATTTCATCCCTGGATAGAAATAACCAATTCACTGTAGAAAGTTTGGAAATATAGACAGACATTTTTTCTTGTCATTATTCTCTAGAGAATAAAGTACAACAACTATTTACATAGGATTTGCACCTTATTAGATATTGTAAGTAATATACAGATGATTTAAACTATAAGGGAGAACGTGCATGTGTTACAGGCAAATAATATGCCATTTAAGTGAGGGAGTTGAGCCTTAGATTTTGGTATTCATAGGGGTCCTAAAACCAATCACCTTTGGATACTGAGAAACAAAGCAATTTTATATTTTTGTAGTTGGGATAACATTGTGTTTATAATTTTGTATATGAACCATTACCCTTATCTTGTTTAACCAATTACCTGAGGCATTAAATATTATTTGAAATATATTTTATTGATTTTTTACAGAGAGGAAGGGAGAGGGAAAGAGAGTTAGAAACATCAATGAGAGAGAAACACTGATCAGTTGCCTCCTGCACATCCCCACTAGGGGATGTGCCCACAACCCAGGTACATGCCCTTGACCAGAATCAAACCTTGGACCTCTCAGTCCGCAGACCAACACTCTATCCACTGAGCCAAACAGGTTAGGGCTTAAAAGTATTTTTAATATGATTACTTTTTTTCATGGTCACTGGTGCCACACTGAAGCATATTAATGAAAAATATGTAGAAGAATTTAGGAGAAAAAATGGAGTGAATGATGCTGGAAGCTAGGAGCAGTGTAATCTGTAGATGCACTGATTCTCTGTGAGAGCAGATGGAAGCAGTATGGTCTTCATGGAGCTTATGCCTTGGAGGCGCGGCCTGGGGAGCAGGACCTGGTCTCAATGGTCAGCCCTTGACAACAGTATAGTCACCCCTTGCATCTGTCATAGCTCACTGTCCCCAGCTGCCAGGTGCTGGTTATAACCCACAGTATTTAATGCCAGTCAACAAGTTTGTCACGCTTACTGGGTGCGTAGAGTGATCTGGAGTGGGCAGGAGTGCATTTTCAAATGGCCTTTTAGGAAGGAACAAGGACAAGTTGGGTATTAGGAGAGCAGCTGGCTCTTTTTTTCTTCTTCTTCAAAACAAGTTCATTAAAACAATAGATCAATTATCCCTTAATAGCTTATGAGTTCCATTTAAGCCAGGAAAACTCTCCTGCAATCCTTTTCCCAGAACTTGTTGTCTTCTTCCAAGGAATCTTTACAGAGATTACACACACACACACACACACACACACACACACACACACACACACACACACCACACACCCTCTGTTCTCTCCCTCTGTCCTCTCTCTGCTGAGAGCAGGCTAAGTAGAGCAAGTGGTCGAGTTAGTGAGCCATATCTCTGGCATCCGCTCACAACCCTGTCCTCCCACTTGGCATTCCCTGAGCCTGTCTCCACTTCACCTCGCCCCACCGGGGTCTCTTTCCCACACACACTTGGAAAGTTGTCAAATAATTTAAGCCAAGGTGTTTGCTGATAACAAAGGTGCTGTGGCTGATAAGGAAAGTGTTAGCTGATAGGCTCAACATCTCAGAAATATTGGCATTTTCATAAGGGCCTACAATAGAGAAAGGCTGTCTTTGGGCCTCAGAGAAAGGAGTAACTTGTTAGAATGGCTCTGGGGGATGGAAGTTTGGGAGGCGAGCTCCCAGGCTAAGTCTCAGATCATGCAAGTGTTCCCCACTCATCTGCACATACCCTTTATTTTACTTTTTTCTATTGTTTCACTTTTTGTTGAATTTATTGGGGTGACACCGGTTAACAAAATTATACTGGTTTCAGGTGCACAATTCTACAGCACATCATCTGTGCACTGTACTGTGTGCTCACCACCCCAAGTCAGGTCTGTACCTGCCTGTCACCATTTGTCACCCCTATGCCCTAGTCCAGTGGTCAGCACATGTGGCTCGAGAGCCTCGGTTTGCCGCTCTGTTGACTAATGAGTTTTCCAACCATTGTCCTAGTCCACACCCACCTCCGCATTCTCCTCCCCCAGTCACCACACTGTTGTTCATGTCCTTGAGTTTTTTCTTTTTTTCTATTTCTCCACTCTCCTCATCCAGCCCCTACCTCCGACAGCTGTCAGCCTGCTCTCTAACTAGGTGTCTGTCTCTGTTTTTCTTGGTAGTTCAATTTGTTCATTAGATTCCACACATGAGTGAAATCATATGATACTTCTCTTTCTCTGACTGGCTTGTTTCACTTAGCATAATGCCCCTCAGGTCCATCCACGCTGTTGTAAATGACAACATTTCCATTTTTTATGGCCAAGTAGTATTCCATTGCATTAATGCACCACAACTTTTTCATCCACTCATCTACTGATGAACAGTCAAGCTGCTTCCAAATCTTGGCCATTGTAAATGATGCTTCAATGAATGTAGGGGTGCATACATCCTTTTGAATTAGTGTTTTAGGTTTCTTCAGATAAGTTCCCTGAAGTGGAATCCCTGCATCATATGGCAGTTCCATTTTTAATTTTTTGAGGTAACTCTATACTGCTTTTCAGAGAGGCTTCATTAATCTGCCTTCCCACCAACAGTGCACGAGGGTTCTCTTTTCTCTGAATCCTCAACACTTGTTGTTTGTGTATTTATTGATGACTAGAGGCCCAGTGCACAAAATTCATGCACTTGGGTGGGAGGTACCTCAGCCCGGATTGTGAGAGGGCGAAGGCCAGGTTGAGGGACCCCATCGGTGCAGGATTGGGGTTGAGGAGGGAACAGGAGGTTGGCCAGCCAGGGAAGGACCATAGGAGGGCTCCAGGGTGTGTCCAGCCCATCTCACTCAGTCCTGATCAGTCAGACCCCAACAGCAAGCTAATCTATTAGTCAGAGCATCTGCCCCCTGGTGGTTAGTGCACATCATAGTGACTGGTTGACTAGTCGACAGTCTGCCTCCTGATGGTCAGTGCATGTCATAGTGAGTTGTTGAGTGGACTTAACGTATCATTAGCATATTATGCTTTGAGTAGTTGAATGGCCAACTGGCCAACTGGTCCCCCTAACTGCTCTCTGCTGCCTGCCTGATTGCCTCTAACCTCCTCTGCCTTAGCCCCACCAACATGGCTTTGTCAGGAAGGATGTCCACATCCAAAAGGTTGTCTGGAAGATGTTCAGTCTAATTAGCATATTACCCTTTTATTAGTATAGATGCCACCTTATCCTAAAAATGCAGGTTGTTCCCAGGTTTTCCTAGGGAGGGGGAGCCCCCAATAGCATCCTGGGTTCTGAGCAAGGCTTATGCACTTGTGCTTTATCTCAGTAGATGTGATTCCTAGAAGAAGACTCTTGGATGTATCTTGAATATTTCTATCGAATTTGCCAAATCATCCTCCAAAAATGTTGAATCACTTTAAACTCCCACCAACAACCATGCGTGTGCCCTCCATCCCACTTTGATGCCAATATCATTGATTTCTCCCTAGAAGCTTCCCTTCCGTCAGCCAGGACTGCTTGGTACTTGAGCCAACCTCATTGTTCAGCTGGGGACTTGATTTCCCGAGATAGGATTATGGAGGAGGAAAAATAGTTTTCCTCTACCTTTCTGAGTTCTTGGTGGAGGCCCTTGTAATGAAAGACAGATCACCAAGAGAAAAACAAAAGTTCATTAACATGTGTACCTTGTGTATATGTGGGAGATCCCAGGGAAAAATGAGTAACTCTCCAAGGCGGCTTAGAATGCAGATTTAAATACCTTCTTCCTAGGGAAAGGGAACAGGAGATATAGGCCTCTTAGAGGAGAGTAAATGAAATTTAGGAAAGATGAATGGGGTGGGGGGAAATAGTTTTTAACAAAGTTTGGGTGTGATGTCAACTTCTACTCTCCTGTCTTGTGACAGGAGTCAGTCTTCTCTGCCTGATGACACTTCTCCCATCAAGGGGACCTATGACATTTAAGCTCCTTTAGGGGGGTCTGATTTTAGGGAGATCAGGAGACTTCAGTGAAATCCTCCTCGTGTGTTTGCTGTTTTTCAAGCATCTACAGCTCAAAATCATCAATATGACAACACAGCATATGTTGGGGTGGCATGTTCTTTGACCTTCAGAATAAACCCAACAAAAGCTTGTTTCCTCTCTTAGATGATTTGCCACAGTAGCATTATTCCCTGGAGACAGTATTCTGACTAGACCTTTCTGGGAGTGATCATAACATTACTCTGTGTTTGTAGAAAGGTATCGGCCACAGCACTAAATAATCCAGGGGCAGTTTTCTCATCTTGTGGGAAGGGGGATAAAATTATGATAGTTTATCTCACTTTCTACAGGTTTCTTGAAGGTTTGTGTCTCTGCTGCCCCAACCCACACCCCTCAGCAACCCAAGCACCTCTGCCTCAGGCCTTGGGGCTGCTGGGTGCCAGGCCTGTGGGTTTTTGTCATCAATCCAACCCCGCCCCCCCAAATCCCTCCAGCCCCAGGTTACCTATGGCTGGGCTTCGGGTGGCGGCCAGGGTGCAGACACCCTGCTGGGTCCGGGGCAGCGATCGGGACCCCACCACTGCCCGAGGCGGCTGCCAGGGCTGGGCTTTGGGGTAGCGGTGGGAGTTGGATGCCCTGCTGGGTCTAGGACTGTGATTCGTACCCCTTCCCCCCACTGCCCAAGGCAGGTGCTAGAGCCGGGCTTCAGGCGGCAGTGGGGATCCGGATGTCCTGCTGGGTCTGGGGCTGCAACTGGGACCCCTGCTGCCACCCCAGGTTTTCCATGGCCGGGCTTCAGGGCAGCAGTGGGGATTTGGATGCCCTGCTGGGCTTAGGGGCTGTGATCTGGACCCCTAGCGCTGCCTGTGGTGGCCCCCATGGCTGGGCTTTGGGCTGTGGCGGGGTCCAGCTGCCATCTTGCTTGGGGATTAATTTGCATAATGCTCCTATTAGCTGGTAGCGTAGCAAAGGTACGGTTAATTTGCATGTTTCTCTTTTATAAGATAGGATACTACAAAACCATAGTAATCAAAATAGCATGGTACTGGCATTGAAACAGACATGGAAATCCATGGAACAGAACAGAAAGCGCAGAAATAAACCCATGCCTTGATAGTTGATTATTCTTTGACAAAGGAGACAAAAACATACAATGGGGTAATGACAGTCTATTCAATAAATGGTGTTGGGGAATTAGACAGATATGTGCAAAAAATAAAACTAGAACACCTTCTTACACATACCTTTTAGGTAAGACGAGCGCACTTATCAGTAGTGATGATCTTTTCCCTAAACATTTAAAATTTACCTTAAAACTTTAATAGGAACTATATATTTATTATTAAAAACTAAGCACTTAATAAATATTAGCACTTTTGTTATATACCTAATCACATTTTTTTATTCAAAATAACTAGGATGTATTTTTGCTATTCTGCACTGTGGGTATGGAGCTGAGAGAGATTGAGTAGCTTGTTTAAGGCCCCTAGTTAGTAGATTGAAGAGCTGAGTTAGAGCTAGTTCTGTGTGACTCCCACACCCTGTCTTGTCTACACTGTGCCCCGCGCCTGTCTATTTTAGCGGGACATTTGGAGACAGGACTCTCTTCATCACCTCCTCGGTGGGACGAAGGTGATTCATTCGGCCTGTGAACTGACTCCTTTCCTCTGAGCGCTAGAGAGCAGACTCTGCCACTTGCTGGCTGTGACTTCAGCAGCAGCGGGGATTGAGTTACACACCTTTGTATCCGGCAGCTCCCCCTTTACCGTGGGACAGGAGCCTGCCCGTCTCTCTGGGTCGCTGTATGGGAAGGTGCCTGTAACCTGCACACAGCCTGAGGTGTCACTGCTGTTAGTGCCCCCCACGGCTTCTTAGCCAGGGTCTGGTCCTCCATGGGCCAGTCTGATTAATGATGGAGCCCTTGTGAGGCTCTTCCTCACAGACGTTTCATTACCTGGTTTCCACTTGACCCCTAACCACCCACTTTCTCCCGCTTTCCCATCCGTTCCTCTCGGGCTGTCTTTCCCGCAGATGCTGCTGGTGAGTCAGGCACAGGCATTTTCAGCTGCTGGTGTTCTGTCTGCTTCAGACCCTCTCCCCTTCACCCACCCTGCCCCCGGCTCGAGGTTCAGTCAGATGTGTCAGCAGTCTCCAGCTTCCCGTGCATTCCTCCATGTGAAAGTTCTGCCGTTTAGTGTTTTCTTCTGAACGTTCCCCGTTTTGCCATAATCATCTTTTTTTTTTTCCAGCCAGGACAACTGATTGTACCACATGAATGGGGGAAACAGTGGCTCATGACATGGGAAGATGCCGGGTTGGGATAGGTGGTGTCAATGGTCAGGACTATCTGAGCGTTAGGTGGCCTTCAATCCGGTGTCTAACTCCGCATGTGGAATGAAGAGCATGGAAGCATACTCTCCTCAAATAAGCAGCCCCCTTCTTCTACGTTTATTTTTTAAATATGTATTTTTATTGGTTTCAGAGAGAAAGGGAGAGGGAGAGAGAGAGAAACATCAATGATGAGAATCATCAATCGGCTGCCTCCTGCATGCACCCCCACTGGGGATCAAGCCTGCAACCTGGCACGTGCCCTAGACTAGAATCGAACCTGGGACCCTTCAGCCCACAGGCCGACACTCTATCCACTGAGCCAAACCAGGTAGGGAAACCTTCTTCTAAGTTTAAAGAAGGTCATAAGCCCCTACTCTCCACTGGGAGCAGCAATGAGCCTGTCCTAGGTTATGCACTGTGGGGATGTCAAGACGAATGAGACACAGTCCCTGACCAGTAGGGCTACTGGGGACAAAAGACAACAGGGATCTGAGTCTCAGGTAAGGAGAGAGATTAATCCCCACAGGGCTTCTTCCCACCCCGAGAAGGAGCCAGTGGCAACTTGCATGTTTCCGCCTGCACCAAGAAAGAAAACAGTCTTCAAGGGTTTCATGTGCAACCTGCAACAGCTCCTGAGAACGTGTGAATCTGACAGCATCAGGCTCCAGACTTGCCCCTTGCTGCCTTCCTTCCTCATTGACTGGAAACTCTCACATGCAGCAACCTCTTTGTCCCGCTAGTATGAGTTCATCAAGATCAGAGGTTTTCCAAGGATGGCTTTGTTCACAGAGCCCTATGGAATGTAAAGTACTTTCTTTTTCCACTCACAGAACAGCTGAGTGTCAGGAATTTTTCTCCCACAAAGCCCTGCCAGCCACCCTTTCTGTCCCCCTGGCTTCTCACCTTTAGATCCCTCCGCCTCACAGGGTAGTATCATATGGCTGCGGGCACGCCCAGGAAGGTGCAATGCAATCTGAACCTGTTTCTTCAAGGGCATTGCTTTTCTGGAGCATTTTTGGGAGAGCATAAATGTTTTAGGTCTGACCACCAGCATTCCTTGTCCTGCTGGTGGCCAGCCTCTCTATTAATGCATCCCCTCTTCTCCCTCAGCAGTCTCTTTGTAAACCTGTTTTGTTATCTCTAGTTGTACCAGTAACCCTTCCCTCACTGTCATGGTTCCTCAAGCCCAGGTACCCCAATCACCAGGTATTTAGAGACCAATGCGCTGGGCATGGAGGTGGCTCTCTTGGGCATGTCCCGGTGCAGAGTCTGCCCTTGTCTATCATAGAACATTCCATGCTCTCCAAATACCCTTTAATAAACCAAGTCCTTGAACTGCTTGTGAGGTTGAGTTCTGTTTCTGGTGCAAGCATGAGTATGTTAAGCTTACATAAAAATACGCCTGTAAATCCAAGTTATTCTTTTTATTGTTGTTAATACTCCCCTAAGGATATTTTTTCATTGATTTTTAGAGAGAGAGTGGAAGGGAGGGAGAGAGACAGAGAGAGAAACATCAATGTGACGAGGACAGAGATGGAACCTGCAACCAAGATATGTGCCCTTGATTGGAATGGAACGTGGGACACTTCAGTCCAAGGGCTGATGCCCTATCCACTGAGCCAAACTGGTTAGGGCTAAGTTATTCTGCATGTTCTTATCACTACTACTATTGCTTAGACTCCCCTGGTTTTAGCAGATTATAACAGAAAGTCAGTATTGCTCTAGTGCACTAGATAGAACTAATCATGGCTGGGTGCACATTTCTTGTGAATGTAGCAAATATCTATAGGTTTTGCTTTCTGAGCTGCCCTCAGGATGTGATGTCATAACTCCCAGACTCCTGGGGACAACCGGGTAGCGCAGTAGTAATCTTTGTAAAGTGGTTGGTCAGCTACCGCCATACCCAACAATGTGAATGAATTTCACAAAGAGGACGTTGAAAGAGAAAAAGCCAGCTATAAAAGATAAACTTATATGATGCCATGTTTTAAAGTTCAAAAACTAACGTGTTTTGCTAGATGTCAGGCTAGTGGTTACCTTGGAAGGTAACTGACACAAAATGGGGGGCACCAAGGGTGCTGGTAATATTTCTTGAACAAGTTCAAGAATATTCACTTTGTGAGAATCCATAGAGTTCACATTTGTGATTTGTGCCCTTTTCTGTATGAGTGTTATCTATAATAATAAAAGGATAATATGCTAATTATACCGGACATCCTTCCAGACATCATTCTGGACGAAGCTGGGCTGGAGGGAAGCCACCTGGTGTTGGAGCGAAGCCAGTGCCGGCAGCTGAGGGAAGGAAGGCCTACTCTTGCACGAATTTTTGTGCACTAGGCCTCTGTATTGTAATAAAACGTTAAAAAAATGTGGTTGATGAAGGTTCTGGTTGCTGTGTTTGGGTTACTACAGTTCTAAATTACCTACATCGATAACTTAAAAAAAAACTTTATTGTTCAGTTTATTAATTACATTGTTCCCTTTTTTTTTCACCCTATAGTTCCCCTCCACCTGGTACCCACCCCACCCTCCGCCCTCACCCCCCTCCACTGTCCTCTCCCATAGTTGCATGATTTTTGTCCAGTCTCTTGCTGCACTTCCCACACCCCCTTTCTCCCCAAGAGTTGTCAGTCCAGTCCCTCTCTATGTCCGGGATTCTGTTACATTCACCAGTATATCCTGTTCATCAGCTTATTAATTCACTTGATTTTTAGATTCATTTGTTGATAGATGTGTATTTGTTGTTCCTAATTTACACTTTTATCTTTTTCTTCTTCCTCTTCTTAAAGAATATCTTTCAGCATTTCATATAATATTGGTTTGGTGGTGATGAACTCCTTTAGCTTTTTCTTATCTGCGAAGCACTTTATCTGACCTTCAATTCTGCATGATAGCTTTGCTGGAAAGAGTAATCTTGGTTGCAGATTCTTGCTGTTCATCACTTTGAATATTTCTTGCCACTCCCGTCTGGCCGGCATCGTTTCTGTTGAGAAATCCGCTGACAATCATATGGGTGCTCCCTTATAGGTAACCATCTGTTTTTCTCTTGCTGCTTTTAATATTCTCTCTTTGTCTTTTGCTATTGGCATTTTAATTATGATGTTCCTTGGTGTGGTCCTTTTAGGGTTCCTATATATTGGGGTTCGGTGTGCTTCTTGGACTCCTAAGTCAATTTCTTTCACCAGGTGTGGGAAGTTTTCGGTCACTATTTCTTCAAATAGGTTTTCATTGTCTTGCTCTCTCTCTTTTTCTGGCACCCCTATAATTCGGATGTTGGTATGCTTGAGATTGTCCCAGAGGCCCCTTACACTATCTTCAATTTTTTTGGATTCTTTTGGTTTCTTGCTTTTTCAGCTGAGTGGATTTTCCCTCTTTGTATTTCAAATCTTGAACTTGGTTCTTGGGGTGCTCCAGAGCACTTTTAGGTCTTTGTATAATATTTTTTATTTCAGTCAGTGTATGCTTAATTTCTGGTTGGTCCTTTTTCATATCCTTGAGAGTCTCCTTTATACCCTTGAGGGTCTCCTTCATTTCCTTGTAGGACTCATTCATTTCCTTTGTGGTCTTGCTTAATTCCTTATAGGCCTCGACCTTTTGTTGGAGCCTCTTGAAAAACCCTATAACCGTGGTTTTGAATTCCATGTCTAGTCGTTTTTTTCCCCTCCATTTCTTTCACATCTGATTTCTTTCCATGTCTCTGCATGGTGGCTGCTTCCCTGAGTTGGTCAATTAGCTTTGTGTGGTAGACTTCCTACTAGGGACAGTGGCTCAACCTCCCTGGTTACCTGAGGTGTATATGGGTTTGCACAGTCTTGCTGAAGTTAAGCTCAGGTTAATCGTTGTTACACTTGGAGGGTTGACCTCCAGGCCAATTGTCTGTGAAGCTCAGCTGTGCTTAGGTTGGATGGGCGGAGTCTCCAGGCCAAGCAGACAATGTTAGCTCCACCCTATGCGGCACCAGGGACTCTGTGCTGGGGGCAATGGCTGCCGAGAGAGAAACGCTGCTGAGCTCCACTGGCTGCCGGGGAATTCAGACTCTCCCCAAATGAGTCTGCATGCCCAATGTCTCACCCAAGGTTGTAAAACAAAGCAGTCTGATGGTTTCCCGAATGAGAGGGCAAGTCGCAGAGTGCTCTCTGCGTGGTCACGCAGTTGAGCTGTTCGAGCAAGCTGCCTTCTCCACAAGCTCGGAGACCCCTGCAGCACCCGAGCTTCGGCGTGCCCTCCCACTGTCCAGTTTTCACCCCGTATGATAGTGGGTTCCCTGGACTTTGCCCAAAGCTGGAGAATAAGCCCAGTGGGACGTCTTTGTCTCCCCGTTCGAGAAAACTGGCCGGTTTTCAGCTGCTTACCCTATCCGCTGGCGCGCGCTCCAAATCTCTCTCCACACAAATCTTTCAACGCTGTCCACCGCCGCTCCTCCGAGTCACAGTGTCTTATTTTCACTTTTATTTGTGGAATTTTCACTCAGCCAGCTTTCTGGTGATTCTGGAAGGTGTTTGTTCTTTCATTAAGTTGTAGTATTAAAATTGCTGAGTATGACGGCAAGATAGGTGTTTTACCTATGCCACCATCTTGGTTCTCCTACATCGATAACTTTTGAAGATGGCGAGTTCCTTCCAACCCTCCACATGACCGTAGAAGAGGCAGACCACGGCAGACTCTCAGTAAAGTACATGGAAAAGCTTCAGGAGCTCTAGGAATCACGCTGGGCACTCCCCATGCTCTTGGATGCTTTACTTCGGAATCCTAAACTAAGTGGGGAGGGTGAGAGAGACAACTCTCCCATCAGGAAAGCCCTCTGGTGCTGGGGCAGGCTACGTGGCTCAGGCTCAGCCAATGGATGCTTTGATCCTGGTTTTGAATCTTTGGGGGCATTTGATAATGTTTAAGGAAACAGAGGCAGAGATTCAACGCCTAGTGAATCTTCTTCAAAAAAGATAGGGTAGGGTCAGTAGAAGCAAGAGTCCATCAGTAGGAGAGCCCACCACAGCTTTCCAGACAGGCTGATCTTGTTATGGAATCTAAATGCGTTTTCTCCCCTACTTACCCTTTCTGGGGTCTGTCTGACTTTTATGTTTCCCCAGAGTTCCCAGGACAGTACCTGACACCCTTTCTAAATTCTTTTTTCTAATTAAGATCTTTGCATTCAAGAACCTTGACGAGTCAAACTCCCCTCCTGCACTGGTGCCCCTACCCCTCACTGTCTGCCAAAGAGCTTTCCAATTCTGCTTGCAATTCTTTACCAAAAATTTATCACATGGCCTCTAATTCACTCACTAGAGATTAGCTGGGGGTTACATATGCTTGTTTTAAAAATGCAGGGCAATTTAGCACTCATACCTCAATGAGAATTCTTTTGGTCCAGTTGCTTTTTCCTTTATCTCTACCTGAGATCAGTGCTTTAAGAAACTGGGATGGGTGGAGGGTGGGGTTCAGGAGGAGTTCATTGTGAAGCTTGTGGCATCCAGGTAGGTCAGGAATGAGATGGGGTACCAAGGTGGGGATTCTTGGGAGGACAGAGGGGCTCATGCGGTCACAGGGTTCATATGGGGTAGGGAGATGAGGATATTATAAAATAAGGAGGGATCAGAGAATGGGTCAGAGAAGCAAAGATAAACTTCACAATTTACCTTTAGGCTGGCCTTCAGTATTTAAGTATTTTTGCTTTGTGTTAGGGGAGGTCATTGGGAGCTCTGGCCTGTTAGAGTTCTGGGAGTGATTATAAGTGATTTATTCTGTCATTGCAACACCCAGCTTATGTTCAGACATCACCAGAAGTGCGGGTTCAGATCCACCTGCCAGGCTGATCCTTATAGAAGAACAGGGGCTCACGCAGGCTCAGGAACGCCAGACGAGGCTCATTTCCTTTGTTGCTGGGTGATCAGCCTGGTGGATTTCAGCAGGACAGGCCCCGTGAGCCTGGTACAGTTAAGTGGGTTTGTAATTGGTTGAACAATCACAGGCAAAGACTGATGGTTCATGAATCTGTGTCAACTTTAAGGGAGGTCTCTAGTCATTTGCTGCAAGGTCTCAGTCAACATTTTTAGTAATGACTTAGCTGGGTTTACAGAACAAACTGATCAAATGTGCTCAGGGGGTTGGATGACAAGATCAGGATTTAGGAAGCTCTCAGCAGGCTAACACGATGTCCCAGATATAACAATGAGGGACTTAACAGGCATAAATGAGGAAGTCTTCCACTTAGTCCTAAAAGGCCAACTGTGTGTGTGTAGAGGTGAGTTGGCATGATGAGCACCACTGAGGGAGACTTACTGTGAAGCAGGGGCATGATGTACCTGAGGGAGCAAGAGCCCTGTCGGCTCCCTGCTACACGGCAACACCTGGGCACTGTCCTTGCAGAGCAACTGGGGCCCAGGGGAGCATGTCCAGAGGTAGGAGCCGGGCCAAGAGGGGCCTGAAGCCATTCCATAGGAGAGAAGATGGATGAAGGATGAATCACCCACAAAGGAAAGGGCCTGGCGTCAGGCCACCTGTTCTTAGCGATCTGCAGGCAGGTCAAGTGGAAGGTGAGCGAGGCATGTTAGGTGGCCTCAAAGGGGAAAACTAACAACCATGGGTAGAAGTTGCAGCCTCCACCTAAATTATGACACTTAGGAAACCTTTCCAATTACAAAGGAACCAGGGACACTTACTGTGAGACTGTAGGCTTAGGAGCTGGCCTTGTTGGAGTCACAGATATGCCGTTGATTAACTATGCATTTGGGCAAGCTTAGTTTTCACTCTTTTAATTCCATGAAGAGTAACTGAGGTAATACAGCGCCTACCTTGTGGGCTGCTACATGTAGGGTAATCAGCGGAGAAACTATTAGTCCCCTCTGAGAACTGGAGAACTAAAATGGAGCTCAGCTGGGAGCCCAGCTGAAGAGGAGTTGCAACTCAGGAAACATTTCAGGGGCCCAGGAGTCAGCCCCCTGTCCCTCATCTAATTCAGAGTATCAGGCCCATTCCTACACTCAGCATTGATTGAACATCTACTCTTTCCTGGACACAGGGAGCGCAGTTAGGTGCTAGAGAGCGACACATTAGGATCCTGATCGCAAAGATGCAAGTTTGGGGAGAGAGTGGTCAGAACAAAATACCAAATTAAGGTGGGAGTTAGGAACTGGGGAGGCAAGGGCAAGAGGTAAGGCTGCTTAAATCGGGCACTTGTCATGTTTCTGGCCATCTTTTATTATCTTGGTAAATGTTCACTCAAGAGTAGGTATTTTGTACCCATTTCACTGTTCAGAGTCACACAGCTAGACTCTAAGTTGTGCTATAACCACCACACAACAGCCCTGGGTGGATCTGAGAAATGGGGCAGGGCTCAGAATGAAGGGAGAATGGCTCATGAAAGGGCTGGGCTATGGTAGGCAGAAAGGCCAGAGCTGACTTCTCTATTCAGATAGCTACCTGATCTATATTTATCCAATGGGAATTTTATCTCCCCAAGAGTTTATTCTGATGAGGAGGGTAAGATCTCGGGCACTGGTAGGAGTGGAAGAGGAGGAGAGCCAGTGACAGTGAGAAAAAGAAGTAAGGGAAAAAGAGTTTGAGGCACATTTTGTTAAACTCATTTTTTTTTCAAGAGCTGCCCCTGGATAGATAAGACTTGCCCAGTAATTAGAAAGAATTTAATACGTGAACCAGCTGAGATGGACGCCATTGTGCTTTGTCTAGTCAAGCTGAGGCCATTCCATCTGACAAAGAGGAAGCAGCGACAGAGAGTTCTGTCGATCTGGGGATTAGCCCTGTGAAGGATGGTGATAACCAAAGGGAACTGACTACACAGGGCGCCCAGCCTGGACTTCAATGTCAAATTTATTAGGTAATTACGTTTTTCATTGAATGAGTGTCATCTAGTTGAGTTGTTTATTGGAAGGCACAATCCTTGCCCTTAAGCAGTTTATCTCTGAGGTGGAAGAAGGGGTGGGGGAGTAGCCAGTCTTTTTGCCTTGGCTAAAGAATGTAAGAAGTGAGACAAAAATAAGCCATAGCATTAAACTGCCAAGGCAAAATAATAAAACAATTTGACTTATTGCTCAACCTTACGTCTGTTTATGTTTCTATTTTTGGAGAACGTTTCCCTTCACCCCCATTACTTGAACACAGATCATTTTCCAGGCATCTCAGCTCAGTAACACTCAGAGTGTATGTCACAAGATCCGTGGGTCTGAGGAAGTGGCGGCACACACGGCCAAGGACCAAAATGTCCCAGGCTGCTTGGCAAAGCAAGGCCAACCCATGGCCAGCGAAGGAGACATAACCTTCATTGTTGGCAACCAACTCCAACAATCCTTAGTGATAAGCAAATGAAGAAGGTGTGTCTGGATGGCTATGCTGGCTCATACAGTCCCAATGTCAATCAAGGTCTTTTTTTTCCTTCTGATTTTTCTTTCTTTTGATGTAATTTCATTCTTCAAAAAAGATAGTTCTTTGAATATACTAGTACAACTGAACGTGAGTTAATTATTTTGGCTTGGCTTTGAAACACTTTTCATGTAAGTAAGTTAGTACATATGAAGGAAGAGGGGAGGGGGGAAAACCAATCATCTGTATTCTGAGGTTGTGCATTCCAATTTTTGTTTTTTGAAAAATATGAGATAGTTAGGAATAAAAAATATATGTTTTTCACCTGTAAGAAGCAGCTTCTTGTCAGAAAAGGAGTTGAAGCCAGACCAGGAGAAATCAGCAGTGTAATCTACAAGTCTGGGCATGGTAGCTCCCCAAAGTAAGTTTGAGGTTACAGTCAATTGAGAGAAGTTGGGAAGGGAACTAATATCCATGGAGCATCTCCCTTGTGCATGGCTCTGGCCAAGCGCTTCCCACACAACCTCATCTAATTTTCATATCTGCTCTCCAAGGTGAGCATTATTAACCCAATCTCTACATAGAAAAGGCCAATATGCTAAGTGCCCCTCTGACCATCCCACTGGTCACTATGATGCGCACTGACCATGAGGGGGCAGACACTCAATGCAGGAGCTGCCATGACATGCACCGGCCATTTACAAAGAAACAGCACTGCATACTTGGTGCTGACAAAGCAACACTTGGCTTCCCCCAAGTGAGACACAGGTCCTGCCACCACCCCAGAATGACAGCCTACCAAATTGCAGCCACTGCTACTGAGACCCCCTGGCACAAAATGTGGCCCATAGCCCAGCCCAGCCCAGCCCAGCCCAGCCCAGAAATGGTAATAACATCACACAGCAATGTCCAGCTTCCTCTTCCTAGCAACTAGTCTCCTTTGAGTTTCTTTAGGCCAGGAACAAACATTTTACACTTTAACCAAATGTCTGTGAAGTGTTTTCATGTGCCTCATCTCATTTGATTCTCACAGAAGTCCTGGAGTAGGTAGATTAGTAGACACAGTAGAATCCTATTTTCTTTTCATTAGCCAGAAAATGGAGATTTAGAAAGTTTAGAAACTTGACCCAACCGAAAAGAAGTAAGAAATGGTGGACCTTGAAAATGACTTCAGGTTTTTTCACTGCACAGAATATAGTCAAACACTGCTACAGTTAAATGTTTTACCCTTTGTTCTCCCTGTGTAACCACAATAATAATCTGCTTCATGTTGATATTTACCGCTGTGTTGCTGACAATTACCTGAAAGAGAAGTTGGGGTGCTTCACTGGGCTGGAAAAAGTTTAGGTAAATCAGAAAGTAGGTCTAATTAAGCAAGTTTGTCTGTCTATATAAAGCTCTCACTGACGCCAATCTCATGCATGTGTTTCCATCTGTCATTGTTGATTGTGAATTTGGTTGACACTTCTCTTATAGAGAGAGGGCGAATAGTGATATTAAAATATTTTTTCTAATGGATTTCCTTTCCATGTGCATGAATCCATGCACCAGGCCTCTGGTTTGTAGGTAAACACCCTGAAGCCCACACTGGTGCCCCTGAAAGAGACTAAGCAGTTCTTTAAGTTCTCTTTTTAAAGATGTGCTGATAAAGAAACATTTTCCTAGCAGATGAAAAAAGTGAGGGAAAGATTTGCTTGCTTAGAAGAGAGAAGACCCCCCTTCTTGGCTCTGCTCATGTCAGAGCTCCCACTTTTCCTCTGGTAAATTGACAGGTTATTAGTCACTTGGCTCAGTAACAGCTTTGGAGATGATCTTATATTTGTACCTTCTTCACAGCAGAAAGGGAGCTTCCAGTCTCCTCCAGGCCTCCCACATCTTGTGTGTGAGTCATTTGAGATAACTCTTCGGATCTACTATGATAAATCTTTCCTGAAAGCTTCTGCTTGACTCAAGAGAAACTAAATAAAAGCTTTCAGAATGCCATTGTGTTATTATCTACACCATTTCAAAGGAATCCCAAGTGGAGGACACAATATATTGTTTTAATTACAAAGGAATAATAGCTTAAAGTAAAGGAGTTTTACCAAGAAGAAATGAGTCTCACAAAATGAACAATAAAAGCTACTGAGATTGTTATTATTGATTTCATTCCGGACCAGACCTCAGCAAGTTTGGGACAGAGGCCAACTTGCACTTGAACACCATTCTCCCTGGCCCCATATATTTTCTTCTTCTCTAGGCATCATTTCTTTCTCCCTTTTACATAATCCCCAGTCCTTTTTATTAAGAGTAAACCCTGGGTTAAATATATTTATACAAAGTAATAGGGATGTAATGTGTTACTTCTCCCAGAGGTATTTACATTTTATTTATTTATTTATTTTTTAAAATTCTCATCCAAAGATATTTTTTTCCACTGATTTCTGAAGGGGGATGGTGGGGAGCGGGGAGAAGGAGAAACCTCAGTGTGAAAGAGACACATCAATTGGTTGCCTTCCACACATGTGCCCTTCAGACCTGGGGAACCTGCAACCTAGGTAAGCACCCTTAACTAGGAATCAAACCCTCCATTCTTTGGTCCATGGGCCAATGCTCTAACCACTGAGAAACAGACCAGGGGGCATTTACATTTTAAATCTTTGCCCAGAAAGGGCAATAATGAATGCAAAGGAACAAGTTTCTAGTGGTGGAATTGTGGACTGTATGGAAGGGAGAATTTCAAGAGAGACTTTTAGAGACAAGGAAACCAAGGAGGAAAGAGGAGAAACAATGGCATCTTCTTTCTTATTTTCATTACACAAGACAATGGCCTAAAACAGGTCAGTGAGTAGGATGAAATTCTTTTTCTGATTTCCCCATACCATATACTATTATATGGAGGTGCCTGTTGACCTTGCTTCTACATAGACACAGCTCTGGTTTTATTTACAGCTTTTACTAGTACATAGGGATATTTTGTTACTGCTTTCTTAATCAAAATGAATCATTTGAGAAGTGGCTTAGCTCAACTAAAGTCAATTTAGCTGGTGGGAGTGTGTGGCAACACAAAGGAGTAAAATATGGTTCTTCCCTCCAGGGAGATTCTAATCGCCCTGGGAGATGGAGAAGTCCCCTCCATGGTACAGTGGAATGAATAGTGTATTCCTGAGGGCCACCTGAAACTTTAAAACAATCTTCCATCAGGAATTCCAAGATGGCAGCAGGGTAGCTGGAGGTTCCATGCGCTTGTCCCAACACTGTGCAGGACTTGTGGCCAAACTGCAGAACAAGTGGCTTGAAACACCTGTTGAGGTGTAGCTAGCTGATCTGAAATATTGAGAGCAGGGAACATGGAGGAAAGTCAGGAGGAGAGGCAGAGAGGGCAAGCCAACTCCTGCAGGTGCACAACTTGGAGGCCAGAGGAATAAGCGGCAGTGAAACCCTTACTCCATGGAAGTGTTGGGTCTCAGCCCCCCACACACAGGGATCCCCAATTCAGAGCAACAGAGAAGTGAAGGAGAGCCTGTGTAGCATTGGACGGTGGGAATTAGTGGGGATTCAGTCCACCTGGGAGAATCAGATCGCACCATCCCAGGCAAAGAACAATCTCTTTGTTACCACACCGGCCCGGGCCATTTCCTCTGATGTGAGGCTGGGGGAGAGGCCACACAAAAGCTCGGGGCTGGCAGACAGGTCTGATTGGTACACCTAGCAGTGACTTTGGAGGACCCTCTAGTCTCTGGAAGAACTTTGGGCAGAGAGCTGGACAAGGGCTGGATTATGTGACTGGGAAAAGAGGATCAGTCTTGCCCACATCCAGTGAATGGGCAGTGCCCCTCCCCCACCAGTGGAACAGCTGTGGCTGCCCCATCCGTCTGTGATCCACAGCCAGGGAAACAGCACTGGGTTAGAAATCTGGGCCCATACTATTGAGCCTGATGGCATAGTGGTGTCAGATATTTGGCTGGGTCTGAGCCTGGCCAGAGATCCCCTCACCTTCTGAAGGCCAGCTGTGAAGAAACATTGTAGTGCCAAGTGAGGCCGAGTTTTGTGATGAGCATCAGACACATTGCCGAGGGCCTGGAAGAAACAGCAATTGACATTAGCTTACATCAGAGATGCCAGGGATGGGCACACTAAGTGGTAAGCTTTGGACAGCATCAGTGGCAAATCCAGTGAACTCTACAAATACCAGATCCAAAGGGTGAATGCAGTAGGCATCAAAATCTGTGGAGGTGAACTACACTGCCATTTCTTTTATGTTTCACTAGAGGCCTTGTGCACAAAATTCGTGCACGGGTGAGGGGGGGCAGGCGATGTCCCTCAGCCCAGCCTGCACCCTCTCCAATCTGAGACCCCTCGAGATGGGATCAGGCCTAAATGGGCAGTCGGATATCCTTCTCACAATCCAGGACTGCTGGCTCCAAACTGCTCACCTGCTTGCCTCCTTGGTTACCCCTAACTGCTTCTTCCTGCCAGCCTGATCACCGCTAACCACTATCCTGCCAGCCTGATTGATGTCTAACTACTCCCCTACTAGCCTGTTTGTCCCCAAATTCCCTCCTCTGCGGGCCTGACCACCCCCAGCTGCCCTCCCTTGCAGGCCTGATCATCTACAACTGCCCTCCCTTGTAGGCCTGGAACCTCCCACTTTCCTCCCTTGCTGGCCATCTTGTGGTGACCATCTTGTGTCCACATGGGGGCAGGATCTTTGACCACATGGAGGCAGCCATCTTGTGTGTTAGAGTCATGGTCAATCTGCAAATTACTCTTTTATTAGATAGGATAGAGGCCTGGTGCATGGGTGGGGGCCAGCTGGGTTTGCCCTGAAGAGTGTCCCAGATCAGGGTGGGGGTTCCCTTGGGATGAGGGGTGGCCTGGGAGAGGGGCCTGTGGAGGTTTGCAGGCCGTCCATGCCCCCCAGCAACCCAAGCAGAGGCCCTGGTATCTGGGATTAATCTATGTCTATAATTGAAACTTTGTAGTCTGGAGTGGAGCCAAGCCTTCTGCTTGCTCCCTGGCAGCAGCCATTTCTGTTTGAAACTTTGTAGCCTAGAGTGGAGGCAACAGCAGGTGGAAAGCTTGGCTTCCTCTGTTGCCAGGGAAACCCAAGCCTCTGTTCTCTCCAGCTCAGTGGCTTCTGCCATTTCTGTATCTTTTGTAATTGAAACTTTGTAGCATTGAATGGAGGTCTAGGCTGGCAAAGGCAGGTGGTAAGCTTGGCTTCCTCTGTTGCCCTGGAAACCCAAGCCTTCCTCCTGCTCTCCGTGGCGGCAGCCATCTTGGTTGAGGTTTATTTGCATAATCTGCTCCTAATTGGCTGGTGGGCATGGCTGCAGGCATGGCTTGTGAGTGTAGTGAAGGTATGGCCAAATTTGCATATTACTCTTTTATTAGATAGGATGTTTTGCTTCTCTTTTTTCTTCCATATCTTTTATTTCTCTCTTATTCTATTTTTTCATTCTCCATTTTTAATTCTTTTTTGTTTCTCTTTCCTCTTCATATTCTATATTTTATTCATATATAATTAGATTTAAAAATTATTTCACTTATTTTTTCTTTTCTTGTCCTTTTCTTTCATATTCTCTTTTTTTCATTTCTCTTTTTCTTCTCTAATTCTTTTTGTCTCTTGCCTTTTAGTATTCTTCTGTTGTTATTGTTTTGGTTGAGCTTGGTGGGCATTTTTGGCATTGTTTTCAGTTTGGTTTGGTTTTGTATTGTTTTATTCTATCAGCACCTGTATAACAGTTGGCATGAGGTGGTTGGGATTGAGCCTCAATTCAGCCAGCCCAAAGGCTGCTTCCATCCACCAGCAGGACAATGGGAATCAAGACCCAATTACAAGAGAAGGAACACATAACCCACAAAAGGAACATTCCTAGAAAACCCAGCTCACAAGATAAAGGAGACTACACTACTAGGTCCCACAAGACACTACACTACTAGGTCTCACTGGGACCCACTACATTAGGTCACCCACCAAGATGGAGTTATAGTAGTTATAACCAATACATAGGAACAAACACAAAGAAACAGCAAAAATAACAAAGAAACAGGCCCCACATGAAAGAACAGGAGAAATCTCCAGAAAGAGAACTAAATAAAATGCAGGCAAGCAATTAATCAGAAACAGGGTAAAAGGTGATAGTTCTAAGAATGCTCAATAGCATGAAAAAGAAACAAAAACCATGAAAAACAACCAGTCAAAAATGAATACTAACATACTTGAAATAAAGAATACATTGGAAGGAATAAATAGTAGTTTAGAGGAAGCAGAGGATCAAATCAGGAAATTTGAAGATAAGATAGAAAAATCACTCAATCAGAAAAAAAGAGAAAAAAATAATTTAAAAGCATGAGTATAGTTTAAGGGAAGTTTTGAGGGCATGGCAAGATGAAAAGTAACAAGATATGCACAGGGATATTAGAGGAAAAAGAAAGTGAACCAGGGATAAAGGACCTCTTTGAAGAAATAATGACAGGTAATTTCCCTAACCTAATGAAGGAAAAAGGCATACAAATTCAGAAAGCACAGAGAGTCCCATTCAAGATGAACACAGAGACCAACACCAAGAGACATCACAATTAAATGGCAAAGGCGAAAGACAATATTAAATTCAGTGAGTGAGCAAGAGAGAGATAGGCACCTACAAGGGAGTACCAGTAAGTCTGTCAGCTGATTTCTCTACAAAAACCCAGAAGGGGATGGCATGAAGTATTTAAAGTAATGAAAAACAAGGATTTGCAACCAAAACTATTTTAACTAGCAAGGCTATAATTTAAAATTGCAGGTGAAATAAAGAGTTTCCAAGACAATACAAAACACTAAAGAAGAAATATATTACCATCAAACCAGCATTGTAAGAAATGTTAAAGGGAATGCTTTAAAAAGAAGAAAAAAAAAACACCTTATCTAATAAAGAGGGAATATGCTAATTGACTCTCACGCTATTGCAAAGATGGTGGCACCCACAGCCAATAAGGAGGAAATATAGTAATTGACTGCCATGCCCTCAAAGATGGTGGTGCCCTCAGCCACAAGATGGCGGCACCCAGTCCCCTTAGGCCTGCCAGAGTGGCAGGTGCATGGCAAGGCTGGAGTCCCCCAGGCATGCGCCTACCTCTGGAGTCTCC
Source organism: Antrozous pallidus (assembly GCA_027563665.1). Classification (NCBI taxonomy): domain Eukaryota; kingdom Metazoa; phylum Chordata; class Mammalia; order Chiroptera; family Vespertilionidae; genus Antrozous; species Antrozous pallidus. Next base: position 40,189,131 of record CM050527.1, read on the forward strand.
CAGTCCCCTCAGCCCCCCAGCCACCCAAGGCCAGCCCAAGGATCAGGCAAGCCTCGGATGGCAGCTGCCCAGCAGCCCAGGACTTTCCAAAGCTCAGGTAACCAGGGCTGGCTGAGGCTTGTGCTGCCGGCAGTGGCAGCAGCAGAGGTGTAATGGAGGCATCTCCTTTCCCTAATTGCCGGGTCACCTCCTGCCCCTGAGGGCTCCCAGACTATGAGAGGGGGTAGGCTGGCTGAAGGACCCCCCACCCCTTCCAGTGCATGAATTTTCATGCATTGGGCCTCATGAATTTTATGCACATAAGCATAAAGAATGAAAATGGCAATCAATAAATACCTATCAATAATAATTTTAAATGTAAATGGACTAAATGCTCCAATCAAAAGATGTAGGGCACCTGAATGGATAAGAAACCATGACCCATATATATGCTGCCACACGAGACCTACCTCAGAATAAAAGACTCACACAGGATGAAAGTGAAGGGATAGAAAAAAAAATACCATGCAAATGAAAATGAGAAACAAACCAGGGTAGCAATACTTATATCTGACAAAATAGACTTCAAAACAAAGGCCATAACAAGAGATAAAGAAGGTCACTACATAATATTAAAAGGATTGATCCAAAAGGATATAACCTTGGTAAACATGCATGCACCCAATACAGGAGCACCTAAATATATATAAAAAACTCTTGAAGGAATTTAAGGGAGAGATCGACAGCGATACAGTCATATTTTAACACCCCACGGACACCACTGAGTATATCTTCCAGACAAAAAATCAACAAGGAAACAGTGAACTTAAATAAAACACTAGATCAGATGAGTTTTACTGATATTTACAGAACATTTCACTCCAAAGCCGCAGAATATAAATATCCTTAAGTGCATATGAACCATTTTTAAAGATAGACCACATGTTAGGACACAAAAGAAGTCTTAACAAATTAAAAAAGATTAAAGTCGGATGGAATCAACTACTAATGGTAATGATTTAATCAGTCATACCTTGTGAAGAGTGGGGTTCGGAGAGCCTCATGTTGGTGAATACATGGACAGTGGGCAGGCCTGAGAGTAGAGAAGCCCCTGCCTCTTTCCACATACCTTGCCCTGAAAGACAAACTGAGGCATATTCAAATTTTTAAGGTTTTATTTTATTCAATTTGAATTGAGCAGCAGCAAACCAGATGTGGTCAGGATCACACCATCATCAGGAGATAGGAGCAAGGTCTTTATAGAGATGACTCAGAAGCAAAGCAAGGACATTATTTGATTGGCTATAGTTTGATGGCTATAGCTCCAGGTAAATAGTGTCAGAATTGTGTTAAATTGTAGGCTATCCAAATGGTGTCACAGAATTTTTGGGTGTGGGAAACCCTTTACTCCCACATTTGGTGACCAGAAGTGCCAGAAGTGAAGTTCTGAGAATAGAAGTCATACAAGAAGAGTATTTCCTCACATAGGGAAGTTAAAGGGTCCCCTAAAAGGGAGAGTGACTGTATCCACTCTCCCTGTACTTTTTGCTGTTAATCCTCATCTGAGAGAGAGTGAAAGGGAGGGGAAGAGATGGAGAGAAACATCGATGTGAGAGAGACCCATTGATTGGTTGCCTCCCACACTTGTCCTGACTGGGCTGGGATGGAGCCTGTAACCAAGATACACGCTCTTGTCTGGAATCGAGCCCACAACCCTTCAGCCCATGGGCCACGCTCTATCCACCGAGCTGAGCTGGCTAGGGCTCTCTCTGTCCTTTGATTCAGGTTGCAATCCCTTTGCCTAGTCTTTCTGGACCACTGTAGATACACTTTAATTGGAGTATCTCTGGGTATCAGGCCCTCTTTTACCCCTGAATGCTGCTTTCTCTTCCCCACTTACTCAATACTCACAGCTGTAGCTGCTTTTGTTCCCTTGCCCAGTTCAAGCTCTATCAGGACTCCTCAGGTCAGAACCCTAGGCCCCTGTTCACTCAGGAAGGGAAGTTAGACACTGGGACTCTATGTAGCAAGAGCAGAGCAGCAGCCACTGTTCTCTGAGGCTATTTAGATCAATGGATGGGGACTGAGTGATTGGCGAGCCCTTGGAGAGTCCTGAAATGCTAAAATAACTGTGATACCATCCAGTTTCTCCATGAGGCACCATGGAAGGCAGGAAATCCTCCCACATCACCCTGGAGGGGCAAAGCAGAGAATGGTTATTTATATACAGCCAAGATTTCCAGCTATTTAGCTCCCACGATGTTAAGCAACCATAAGTAAATTTTAAAAAAGAAATTCTTAAGTGTAGAGGATGTGTTGAGCTTTGTACAAAGGCAGAATTAATGGCGAGGACAAGTAAAAAACCATGCATCTGAGGCAGCCACCTGAATTGAGGTCATCAATCTCACAGAAATGGGATTTTTGCTATACAGCTGGAATGTTTGCTATTATTTTAGAGCTGAGTCTCTCAAAATATGATTCCTAGCCCACTAGCATCAGAATCATCTAGGAAGCTAGCTAAAAATGTAGATTCCTGGGTTCAGACCAAGTTAGGATGCTTTCAGCTGCAAATAAGGGAAAACACAGTTGGTTAATTTAGAGGCCCAAAACTTCTTCAAACACCTCCGTTCTATCTCTCCTCCTCTACGTCATCCATGAACTCAGGTAAGTTCCACTCATGGTTAGAAGATGGCTTCCAAGTGCAGCCACAAGGACGTGCAATAGAAGGAATGACTCTCAGTGAGCCATGAACCCTGATCTCGCCTCCTCCCTGCCAGGGGGCTGCATGGCCACGGCACCTTGTGCAGTCACGTAGGCCTAGTGCCCAGAAGGGCCTTGTTCTGGCTTCAGTGCTTGTTTAAGGCTGTCCCCATCTTGGAATTCTTAGTAATTTTACCTTTGAACTTGCTTTGTAAGTGAGGTCTGATGGGGCAATGGCACACGAGCAGAGGAGATGTGTGTCTCTGCCCTTCCTTGCCATTCTGTTCTCATAAAACATTTGCAGTGTCCCATGAGCACAAATGGGTGGGAGTTCAGAATTCATCAAAACCCAAAGCTAGTCCAAGGTGAGAATGCTGGGAAGCTGTCGGCTTCAATAGTGTTGGTAGAATATACGCACATCGAGAAGTAAAATAAAGCAGCTGAGTTTTGCACAGCCTTCCCACTGTTCTGGTAAGGACAAAGTACGTGTAGGAGCTACATAATAGGAATTGTGTGATTTGGGTGATTCTGCATATGCTTTTACTAGTATACTTGTAAAACCAGTAGCACACACAATATAAACAATAAAATTCATGCTAATAGTTTAAAATTTTATCCTTTCTTTACTTAAGATGACAGTAAAGCAAAGCAAAACAAAACAAAAACAAAACATAACAAAAAGCTATGACAAGGTTAGAGAGAGGCCTCAGAAGACAGGAAAAAAGCTTTATATTTTAGTACCTTTAATGACAGTTCTTTCTTGCTTTTTGAACAAGGGGCTCTGTATTTTCATTTTGTACCGGGCCTCACAAATTCCATAGCCAAGCCTGCTTCCAGCAAACTACCGATGTTTCCTTGACCATGATTATTACCAGAAAGGGGAATGGGTTTACTATGATTAGAATGGTGAATGAAGCAATTTGCTGTGAGGATGAAGAGGATTATCAGAACAAAATCAGGATTCTATTAGGAAGGAGGAAAGAAAATGCATAATTGTTGGGTGGTACACTGGACTGAATGTCTCCCCCTCAAATTCCTATGTTGAAACCCTAATTCCAATGTGATGGTATTTAGAGGTCTTTGGGAGGCAATTGGGCCACAAGGCTGGAGTCTTCATGAATGGGATTCGTGCCTTTCTCAGAAGAGGCCTGAGAGCCAGGCACTTCTCTGTCTGCCACTTGAGGTACAAGGACAAATCAGCTGTCTGCAGCCTGGCAGAGGCTTCCCACCTGAGCACGCTGGCACGACATTGGCCGTCCAGCCTCCAGAACTGTGAGGGGTAAGTTCCTGCTGTTGAAAACCCACCCAGCTCAGGGCATTTTGTCACAGCAGCTCAGACTGACTAAGACAGACGGGCACCCAACAGTGTATGCTTCACCCGTGTGTCTGTGATGTTAACAAGCACTGCAGGAAATTCTTTAAAAGGTGAGAACTTTTCCACATTGTGTTTCGGGAGAAAGAACTAAATGGTTGATGGTGCTTCCTTAGCACCCTTATATCAGGTTTTTCTTTGAGTTTTAAACATCTTTGGGACTAACTGAACACACTTTGAAAAATACTCCTTCCCTAGAGGTTAGGATTATCAAGACTAACAGTAGAGTAGGTGGGTTTCTGCCTCCTAGACTCTACATCTAAAGTTGAGGTAAGTGATTAATCCTGTGTAACAAAAGGCTAGTATGCAAATTGTCCCTTCTACTAGGAATTCGACTGGGAGTTCGACCAGGGGGTGGGGCTGACCTGCCAATGCACTGGCTGGCCCAGCCCGATTGGCTGTGATCGGGGTGGGCTAACCAGACCCCACTGGTGCATGAATTTGTGCACTAGGCCTTTAATAGAGAATAATAGAGGCCTATTTATGACAATGAGGGCCAACCTACTAGGTTTTTTGCCAGATGTGGAGAGCTGAGCCTCACTTCATCTAGTGTGTGTTTCTGCGAGGATTTATCTTCTATGAAAATATAGTTCTGTTAGAATAACTGCAAATTTTACTTAACATGCTAGTCAACTGCTCTCGCCTCTTTAATTCTACATGTTTTCAGGAGTTTTAAAATCCCGATTGCCTTCCCTTCATGATCATTGAACTATGGCCTCTTCGCTACTAATAAAAAGCTTCCCAAAACAAACTTCGAACATAGTTTCAGGTCTGATTATGAACTTTATGGGAAAGGATCTCAAGTCTGACTTTCCTACTGCACAGATAAGGCAGCTGAAGCCACAGGAGGAAATGATTTAAATGGGGTCATGCTGCAAGTTCGGAGCAGAATTCAGATTAGAATTCAGGTGCCTCATGTACTTTTTGGCTCTTCTTCAAACTCTTTCTGCAGCCTCAGTGCTGAATTGCGCGGAACCAAGTCAGAAAACAACAAGAACAATGTGACTTGGTCAGATTTCCTTTTCTTGTTTCTCTTTCTCCTTGACAATGTTCTCAACCTCGAAATCATTCTCTTTTTGTCTCCTTCTTCCCATTCATCGTCTGAAGTCTCCCCACCTCTTATCCTGCCATTGAATTCCTAGTAAAAAGGAAACTTCTATCTCTTGATAGACTTGGGGGTGGAAGGCTCGATCCCGAGGCTGGCAGGAAACAAGAAAACCATAGAGATGCTAAACTGCTCTGCATCAAAAGTGACCAGGAACTGGGCAGGGGAGGAGATGGGGCACAGAAGGGAGATACTAGGAGAGGCTCAGCAATTTAGATGAAAAAAAAAGCCCAAGTTGCTGGAAAATTACAGAAGGACACAGACTCTTTGATATTAAATTTTTTTAAATTTCCTCTAATTAATCCCCCCCTTTTTAATCTTTATTGTTCAGTTTATTAATTACATTGTTCCCTTTTTTCCCCCCTATAGTTCCCTTCCACCTGGTACCCATCCCACCCTCCGCCCTCACCCCCTCCACTGTCCTCTCCCACAGTTGCATGATTTTTGTCCAGTCTCTTGCTGCACTTCCCACACCCCCTTTCTCCCCAAGAGCTGTCAGTCCATTCCCTCTCTATGTCCGGGATTCTGTTACATTCACCAGTTTATCCTATTCATCAGATTATTAATTCACTTGATTTTTAGATTCATTTGTTGATAGATGTGTATTTGTTGTTCCTAATTTACACTTTTATCTTTTTCTTCTTCCTCTTCTTAAAGAATATCCTTCAGCATTTCATATAATATTGGTTTGGTGGTGATGAACTCCTTTAGCTTTTTCTTATCTGTGAAGCACTTTATCTGGCCTTCAATTCTGAATGATAGCTTTGCTGGATAGAGTAATCTTGGTTGTAGATTCTTGCTGTTCATCACTTTGAATATTTCTTGCCACTCCCGTTTGGCCTGCATTGTTTCTGTTGAGAAATCTGCTGACAATCGTATGGGTACTCCCTTATAGGTAACCAACTGTTTCTCTCTTGCTGCTTTTAATATTCTCTCTTTGTCTTTTGCTCTTGGCATTTTAATTATGATGTGCCTTGGTGTGGTCCTCTTAGGGTTCCTATATATTGGGGTTCGGTGCACTTCTTGGACTCCTAAGTCAATTTCTTTCACCAGGTATGGGAAGTTTTCGGTCACTATTTCTTCAAATAGGTTTTCATTGTCTTGCTCTCTCTCTTTTTCTGGCAACCCTATAATTCGGATGTTGGTATGCTTGAGGTTGTCCCAGAGGCCCCTTACACTATCTTCAACTTTTTGGATTACTTTTGGTTTCTTGCTTTTTCAGCTGAGTGGATTTTCCCTCTTTGTATTTCAAATCTTTAACTTGGTTCTTGGGGTGCTCCAGAACACTTTTAGGTCTTTGTATAATATTTTTTATTTCAGTCAGTGTATGCTTAATTTCTGGTTGGTCCTTTTTCATATCCTTAAGAGTCTCCTTTATATCCTTGAGGGTCTCCTTCATTTCCATGTTGGTCTTGATCATTTCCTTGCAGGTCTCGTTCATATCCTTGAGGGTCTCGTTCATTTCCTTGTAGGACTCATTCATTTTCTTTGCGGTCTCACTTATTTCCTTATAGACCTCGACCTTTTGTTGGAGCCTCTTGAGAAGCCCTATAACCGTGGTTTTGAATTCCATGTCCAGTCGTTTTTTTCCCTCCATTTCTTTCACATCTGATTTCTTTCCATGTCTCTGCATGGTGGCTGCTTCCCTGAGTTGGTCAATTAGCTTTGTGTGGTAGACTTTCTACTAGGGACAGTGGGTCAACCTCCCCAGTTACCTGAGGTGGATATGGGTTGCATAGTCTTGCTGAAGTTAAGCTCAGGTTAATCGTTGTTAGCACTTGGAGGGGTTGACCTCCAGGCCAATTGTCTCTGTGAAGCTCAGCTGTGCTCAGGTTGGATGGGCAGAGTCTCTGGGCCAAGCAGACAGCGTTAGCTCTGCCCTATGCGGCCCCAGGGACTCTGTGCTGGGGGCAATGGCTGCCAGCACCTCTGAGAGAGAGCCACTGTGGAGCTCCACTGGCTGCCGAGGAATTCAGACTCTCCCCAAATGAGTCTGCATGCCCAATGTGTTACCCAGGGTCGTAAAACAAAGCAGAGGGATGGTTTTCCGAATGAGAGGGCAAGTCGCAGAGCACTCTCTGCGCAGTCATGCAGCTGAGCTGTTCGCGCAAGCTGCCTTCTCCACAAGCCGGCAGACCTGGCAGCACCTGAGCTTCGGCGTGCCCTCCCCCTGTTCAGTTTTTATCCCGTATGATAGTGGGTTGGTTCCCTGGACTTCGCCCAGAGCTGGAGAATTAGTCCTGTGGGATGTCTTTGTCTTCCCATTTGAGAAAACTGGCTGGTTTTCAGCCACCCGTCCTCTCCACTGGCGTGCGCTCCAAACTTCTCTCCGCGCGAATCTTTCAGCGCTGTCCGCCGCTGCTCCTCCGAGTCACAGTGTCTTATCTTCACTTTCATTTGTGGAATTTTCACTCGGCCAGCTTTCTGGTGATTCTGGAAGGTGTTTGTTCTTTCGTTAAGTTGTAGTATTAAAATTTTTGAGTATGACGGCAAGATAGGTGTTTTACCTATGCTGCCATCTTGGTTCTCCTCTGATACTAAATTTTAACTTGTTTGCATTCCTGCAAGGTAAACCCACCCTTCATTTTTCTCACAGTATCAGCAAAGGCCTTGTCAGATTTGCGGAGGTTGTAAGTAATTAAGGGAAAGGTTTCACTTCTGGGTTAGAGGCTGTGCTGGATGGAAAAAGCTGATAAACCGAACTAATTCCAGAACCAGAGACCACAAAAATGTGATTGCTCTGAAAAGTGCAGACGTCTTGGGGAGGGCAGTGAACTTTTCACAGAATGTGGCCTGGAGATTCAAGCCAGTTTTATCAGGATCTCAAGTGGCAAGGGGCCTGCTGCTGGCATTTGGGTTATGTTAGATTTTTATTTTATTTATATGTAATATAAAAGCCATTTCCTTGGCCTTCCATAATCTTGGCCTCACTCTCTGAAACCAGGCTCTACAAGAACCCCTGCTGCAGGCAGGGCAATGTTGGTGTAGTCTTCAGACCAGCTCACTCCAGCTTGGGGCATCCAAATCTCGATACAATTTTCCCTGAACCTCAACTGCCTTCCTGCCCCAATGTTCAAACTCCATCTCCCATGAAGATCTCCCCCTCCTGTGCACACACTCTCTCTGTTTCTGGCTGCTTGTTGTCCCTAGTGTTCATGCCCATGAAATTTACTCTAAAAAAATTAACTTAAGTTTTTAAGAGCAGTTTTATGTTCACGGAAAAATGAAGAGGAAGGCGCAGGGATTTTTCATATACCTCCGGTTCCGGTTAGTGTATTCATCATTATGGCATCACACAGAGTATTCTCGCTGCTCTAAAAATCCTCTGTGCTCCCCTGTTCACCATGTTTCCCTCTAACAAGCAGTGACCTTTTCCTCACTACCTCTAGAGTTTTGCCTTTTCCAGAATGTTCTGTAGTTGGAAGCATATAGTATGTAGCCTTTTCAAATTGGCTTCTTTCACTTATTAGTATGCATTTAAGTTTCCTCCATGTCTTTTCATGGCTTGATGGCTCATTTCTTTTTAGTGCTGGGCTGTTGGCATGGGGGAACCAGACTTTTGACCCTGCCTGCTGAGACCAGCCTTGTAGAGAGATCAGAGCTCTGTGCAGGGCTGACCTTTGCCCCCTCTCCCCCCACTTAGTTCTGTGGTGTGGGCGTGTGGAGGGACGATGGCCAATGAGCTGGGTAGAGCTGCGATTTCAGGACTTGTCTCCCTGGAAGGCTTCTGCTCAGGAGCCAGACTGGCAAGTGCTGGGCTCTGAGGCTGCATTGTGGGGAGGCAAATCCAGGCATCCCTGTCAGTCCAGCCTGCACTACCCCAGGAAGGAGAAGAATGGCCTGTCCCCATCCTACAGGTTGCGGGCATCCCCCCAATGAGAGATGGTTTTTGGATTAGCCCTGCCAAGTCCTGGGCACAGTTCCATGGGAGGAAGGGAGAGCACTTAGAGCAGGGACATTCAAAGTGTGAGACCCACAGAAGCTATTGTCTGGGACTGGAACACAGTGCTTAGCCCTTGCCTGTGGGTTGAACCAGTATTATCCCCAACAGGAGACTCTTGATCTATCTCGCTGAGCCTGGGGTGGCTGAGCTTGCTCCTGCAGAGGGGATGGCTGGCTGCCCCCAACCTGAACCTGCAGAAGCCCCCTTCGTGGAAACTAGAGCTGGAGACTCTAGGAGAGACTGAGGGGCTAACTTTGAACTGAGAGTTGCTTTCCCCTCAGTGAGTGCCTGATTGTGTGATCCCCGAGTGAGGAACCTACTAGGCCTATCTTGATTAGCCTGGGATCTTCCTACTGTCTCTCTGGAAGCCTCTGGAGCAAGCATGGCAAACTCAAAGGCTAACACGGGCCAAATAAACAAAGTTTAAGTGTATGTGGGCCACAAAAAAACAAAAGCTTCAATTTTCATAGAAACGTAGGTTTATTTTGATAGAGACATGCTGAATACAAAGGGCTGAAATAAATGAGTCATCGTTAACATAGAATAATAAAACATTTTAACAAAACTTAATATTTTTCTTGAACATTAACCAGACCCTGAATAACTGCACAAATTAATAAATGTAATGCAAATAAACCTATTTTTCTTGTTCTCAGAAAGCAAAATATTTCCCGTTGTGCACACCGAAGAAGTCAGTCTAAGACTGATGATGTGGCCATCGGCTGCTAAAATATTTGCTGCGAGTATTAGTGGAGAGAAATGGTGCTCCTTAGTGTAAGGTGAGTAGGGGAAACAAATGCAGCATGATTATAGTAATCAGTCATTAGTGAATGTTATAGTTCATTATTAATAACTAGAGGCCCGATGCATGAAATTCGTGCAAGAGTAGGCCGTCTTTCCTTTGGCTACCGGCACCGGCTTCCCTCTGGCACCCGGGACCTGGGCTTCCCTTGCAGCGCTGGCTTCATCCAGAAGGTTGTCCGGGAGGACATCTGGAAGAACGTCTGGTCTAATTAGCATATTACACTTTTATTATTATAGATTATGCATAACAGGATGTCATAAAAATTAAGTTATAAAGTTTTTATTAAAACGGTTCTTACCATTATATTGGCTGGGCTGCAAAAATATTTGTTGTGGAACAAATGTGGCCCCCAGGCTGTGAGTTTGACATGCTTCCTCTGGAGGAAGACCAAGGATCCTGGGGGATGGAGGGGGGGAAGTAGAGTAGCTGGAAGGTGGAGCAGACCTCAGGGAGCCTCAGTCCTTTTGCAGATCTTTCCTTGCTCTAAGCTGGAAAAAGCTGACCCTTTTACACAGATTGGCTCCTTCCCTGCATATTTAGGAATGATAGAGGCAGACACAAACAGTGAACAGTATGGTAGCTACGGACAGGTAGCTCAAGCCCAGTTACACACAATGTCAGACAGTGACCTGGAGCTAAATCTGACCCAAGTAAACCCAGAACCAACACAACCACTGGAGGACTTCAGACCTCACCAGAGCTTGACCCAACTAGCCACACAAGCAGCTCACCCAACGGTGGGTTCTGGCAGGCACCGGACCGGCTGGGAGAACCCTGCCTCAGGGCAGCCCTTGCACAGCGTCTCATACATGGTGACTGAGGATAGTCACCAAGCCTGAGGGTTAACTCTACTCAAGAAAGGGCCAATAGCATTCAAGCCTTACCCTCAACAGGGCGTGCATCTAACCCACAACAGCATTCCTGGAGCACAGAGCTCAGCTGAAGAAAAAAGTCACAAAAGTTCAAAAGCACAGAGAGTACCAATCAAGATGAAAACAAAGAGGCCCACACCAAGACACATCATAATTAAAATGGCAAATGTTAAAGTCAAAGGGAATCTTAAGGATAGAGAGAGAGAGAGAGAGAGAGAGAGAGAGAGAGAGAGAGAGACATTTACCTACAAGGGAGTTCCCATAAGTCTGTCAGGTGATTTTTCAACAGAAATACTTCAGGCCAGAAGGGAGTGGTATGACGTATTAAAAGTAATGAAATTATTGAATTGAGACTAGTCTATCCATCAAGGCTATCATTTAAAATTGAAGATGAGGAGGAACCAAAATGGCGGCATAGGCAAAACACCTATCTTACCGTCATACACAGCAATTTTAAAACTACAACTTAATGAAAGAACAAACACCTTCCAGAATCACCAGAAAGCTGGCCGAGTAAAAATTCCACAAATAAAAGTGAAGATAAGACACTGTGACTCGGAGGAGCAGCTGAGGACAGCGTTGAAGATTCACATGGAGAGAGGTTTGGAGCGCCCGCCGCGGATAGGGCGGGCAGCTGAAAACCAGCCAGTTTTCTCCAACAGGGAGATAAAGACGTCCCACTGGACTGATTCTCCAGCTCCGGGCGAAGTCCAGGGAACCCACTATCATACGGGGTAAAAACTGGACAGTGGGAGGGCACGCCGAAGCTTGGGCGCTGCAAGGTTCTGCCGGCTTGTGGAGAAGGCGAGCTTGCGCATGACCTTGGGAACAGCGCAGCTGCGTAACTGCGTAGAGAGCGCTCTCGACTTGCTCTCTCATTCAGGAAACCGTCAGACTGCTTTGTTTTATGACCTTGGGTGAGACGTTGGGTGTGCAGATGCATTTGGGGAGAGTCTGAATTCCCCGGCAGCCGGTGGAGCTTGGCAGTGGCTCTCTCTCAGAGGTGCTGGCAGCCATTGTCCTCGGCAGAGAGTCCCTGAGGCCGAATAGGGTGGATCTAACACTGTCTGCTTGGCCCGGAGACTCCGCCCATCCAACCTGAGCACAGCTGAGCTTCACAGACAATTGGCCTGGAGGTCAGCCCCTCCAAGTGCTAACAACGATTAACCTGACCTTAACTTCAGCAAGACTGTGCAACCCATATCCACCTCAGGTAACTGGGGAGGTTGACCCACTGTCCCTTGTAGGAAGTCTACCACACAAAGCTAATTGACCAACTCAGGGAAGCAGCCACCATGCAGAGACATGGAAAGAAATCAGATGTGAAAGAAATGGAGGAAAAAAACCGACTGGACATGGAATTCAAAACCACGGTTATAGGGCTTCTCAAGAGGCTCCAACAAAAGGTGGAGGCCTATAAGGAAATAAGCAAGACCGCAAAGGAAATGAATGAGACTCTCAAGGATATGAACGAGACCTGCAAGGAAATGATCAAGACTATCGTGGAAATGAATGAGTCCTACAAGGAAATGAAGGAGACCCTCAAGAATATGAAGGAGACTCTCAAGGATATGAAAAAGGACCAACCAGAAATTAAGCATACACTGACTGAAATAAAAAATATTATACAAAGACCTAAAAGTGCTCTGGAGCACCCCAAGAACCAAGTTAAAGATTTGAAATACAAAGAGGGAAAATCCACTCAGCTGAAAAAGCAAGAAACAAAAGGAATCCAAAAAATTGAAGATAGTGTAAGGGGCCTCTGGGACAACCTCAAGCATACCAACATCCGAATTATAGGGGTGCCATAAAAAGACAGAGACCAAGACAATGAAAACCTATTTGAAGAAATAGTGACCGAAAACTTCCCATACCTGGTGAAAGAAATAGACTTAGGAGTCCAAGAAGTGCACTGAACCCCAATATATAGAAACCCTAAGAGGACCACACCAAGGAACATCATAATTAAAATTCCAAGAGCAAAAGACAAAGAGAGAATATTAAAAGCAGCAAGAGAAAAACAGTTGGTTACCTATAAGGGAGCACCCATATGATTGTCAGCGGATTTCTCAACAGAAACGATGCAGGCCAGATGGGAGTGGCAAGAAATATTCAAAGTGATGAATAGCAAGAATCTACAACCAAGATTACTCTATCCAGCAAAGCTATCATGCAGAATTTAGGGTCAGATAAAGTGCTTCACAGATAAGAAAAAGCTAAAGGAGTTCATCACCACCAAACCAATATTATATGAAATGCTGAAAGATATTCTTTAAGAAGAGGAAGAAGAAAAAGATAAAAGTGTAAATTAGAAACGCCTATCAACAAATGAATCTAAAAATCAAGTGAATTAATAAGCTGATGAACAGGATAAACTGGTGAATCTAACAGAATCACGGACATAAAGAGGGAATGGACTGACAACTCTTGGGGAGAAAAGGGGTGTGGGAAGTGCAGCAAGAAACTGGACAAAAATCTGCAACTATGGGAGAGGACAGTGGAGGGGGGTGAGGGCGGAGGGTGGGATGGGTACCAGGTGTTGGGGAACTATAGGGGGTAAAAAAGGGAACAATGTAATAAACTGAACAATAAAGATAAAAATAAAATAAAATTGAAGATGAAATAAACAGCTTCCTAGGGAAAAAAAGCTCAAGGAGTTAATTATAACCAAACTAGTATTGCAAGAAATGTTAAAGGGACTGCTTTAAAAAGCAGAAAAAGAGAAATATGGGAACATAGGTATAAAGAAAAAATGACAATAAGTATTAATAATATCCTTAAATATAAATGAATTAAATGCTCCATTCAAAAGACATAGGATAACTGAACAAATAAGAAAATATGACCACATATATGTTGTCTATATAAGACTCACCTCAGAACAAAAGATGAGAGTGAAAGGATGGAAAAAAAATTGTTTTTGATCTGAACCCCCAGCTTTCAACCCCTAACCTGACTGACTCATCTTCGTCCTTCTGGTTCTTTGGGTTCAGCCTTTCTCACTTTCCTTGAGGGGTTCCTACTCCATTGCCCATCTCCATCCCATCCCTTGGTTGCAGTGTTTGCTGGATCTAGCTCTACTCATGCAAACCCAGCTTCTCACCCTCAGGGCATGCAGACAGGAACAGGGACACGGTTATAGTTGGGTACTCAATAAAGCCTTCTGATGGGAGTAATAATAACTTATATAATAAAAGCCCAGTGACCATTATGGCGGAATGACCAGAATGACTGGTCACTATGATGTACGCTGACCACCAGGGAGCAGACGCTCAATGCAGGAACTGCCCCCTGGTGATCAGTGCGCTCCCACAGCAGGAGCGCTGCTCAGCCAGACGCTGGGCTCACGGCTGGTGGTGGGAGCCTCACCCACCTCCAAGGCAGCGCTAAGGAGCTGCGAGCCAAGCGGTAAGGAGCGAGCAGGTGGGTGGTTATGAGTGAGGAGTCCTGGATGTGAGAGGGCACAGGCTGGGCTGAGAGATTCCCCCTCCCCCTGCATGAATTTTGTGCATCAGGCCTCTAGTAGCTAATGTTACTGGGCACTCCTCTGACAAGTCTCATGTGCTATGTCAGTTCATCAGCAGAATCCCACACTGCTGAATCACAGGGCTAGTTCTTCCTTATCTTACTTAGAATGACCTATGGGCTATATTTGACTTTTCACACTTGCATTCCAGCTGTACACTCTGGGATTTCCTCCTTTGCAGTTTCCTGTGAGAATTCCTCCTCTTTCTCCTATTAATACTAGTGTGACCTCGGCTTGGTTCTTGGTCCTCTTTTCTTTTTATATTCCTTCACTTGGGGATCTCATTCACTCCCATGACTTTAAAGCCTCTCTCCTGAACTTGTATATCCAGCTACACACTTGACATCGAATGAACATCTCAAACTCACATCCTTCTGCTCATACTTGTTCTACCCTCAGTCTTCCCCAACTCAATTGGTGTCAACTATATATTCCTGTGGAGTTATCCCCCCACTTTTTCTTTGCACCTCACGTGGGATCCTTCAACACATTCTGTTGCCTCTACCTTCATAACATCTAGAATCTGACCACTTCTCACCATCCCACTGCTGCCACCTTTGTTATCTCTTGCCTGGATTATTGCAACAGCTTCCTAACTGGCCTTTTTCTTCCACTATTGCCCTCTTTATTATGCACATAGTAGCCAAATACATCATTTAGAGCGTGTAAGTCAGACCATGTCATTCCTCTACCCAAACTCCTGTAATGGCTCTCTGTTTCTCCTAATGTAAAAGCCAACGTCCTCACAATGACTTCTGAGGTGTCCTTACACCATCTGGTGCTGTTACCCTTCTGACCCCATCTCCCACCTTTCTCCTTCTTTACTTGGCCCCAGTCACACTGCCTTCATCATGAAGGAGATCAGAATATGCCACCCCGAAATAGATCACTTTGGCATATGGGGTGTTCTGAGCTGAAGATGATTGAGAAATAGCAGATGCAGGATGAACTCTCTGTCCTCTCCCCATCTACCTAAAAGCAGGGCATAAATTCTCCTTGAGAAGGTGTCTTCCTCTCTCTTCTCCATGTCAGGAAGAGGTGACAACTCTTGTCATTGGAGATGACACAGATTTGAATCAACATAAATAAACCTACTGCAATAACCCTTAACTTCCAATAGTTTCATTTCACATACTTACCTTCCCAGAATTCACTGCCCCTAGAAGCCCAAGCCCTTTTCCTTTGTCTTGCTATTTCACAGAGGTATTCCTTTTGTTAAAATAGTAGTTAAGCTCCTAGGCCTAACCACTTCTTTGGGTTTTCACGTCCTTTTCTGTGAGATCCCCATGAACACATAAAATTAAATTAAAATATTGACATCAAATAAAACTTGTTTGCCTCTTCTGTTAATCTGTCTTGTCAGTTTAATTTTCAGGGCCCCAGATACTGAACATGAGGATAAAGGAAAGTTTTTTCCAGCTCTGCACTGACTATTCCTCAAACACACCAGGCACATGCCCCACTTAGGGTCCTTGTATGAGGTGATGTCTCTTCTATAATATCCTTCCCCCCGGTATTCTCTGTTCAGAGTTCAGAAGTCACTTTCTCAATGAGGCCGACCTTAAACACCATGTTTAAAATTGCAAGGGACCAAAATCTTATTAACACTAATGATATAGTCTCTGTTCTCAGGGTACACTCAGATAAAACTGTAGGTGAAGACTCTGAGACTTTCTTTTTTGGAAAAAAAATATTTTTATTGATTGCAGAGAGGAAGGAAGAGGAAGATAGAAACATCAGTGATGAGAGAGAATCATTGACCGACTGCCTCCTGCATGATCCACAGTGGGGACTGAGCTCACAACCTGGATATATGCCCTGACTGGTCGAACCTTGACCTAGTTCATAGGTTGATGTTCAACCACTGAGCCATGCTGGCCGGGTCTGAGACTTTCCTAAAGGCAGCGATGAGGTCATAACACAAGGCAGTAGTCTGTATCCCAGGTGAGGCTGAGACAAGGATGGTGTGAGATGTGAGGGAGGACCAGCAGAATCTGCATCAAGAAAGGAGATGAGCTGAAACTGGTTTGGCTCAGTAGATAGAGCATCGGTCTTTGGACTGGAGGGTCATGGGTTCGATTCCGGTCAAGGGCATGTACCTTGGTTGTGGGCACATCCCTGGTAGGGAGTGTGCAGAAAGCAGCTGATTGATGTTTCTCTCTCATCTATGTTTCTGACTTTCTGTCCCTCTTCCTTCCTCTCTGTAAAAAAAATCAATAAAATATATTACAAAAAAAAAAAGAAAAAAAGAAAGGAGGCAAGAAATCTGGATTCACACAGCTGGGTACTGATAGCTAAGCGTTGTCACATTTCCTCATTAAGGAGGGACTGCAAGTCACCATCAGGGTCCACTGTGAGGTGTTTGCACCCATATATACCATATTCACCACTTACCATGCAGGAAGGCATACACTGTTCTCACCTTCAAGCCAGGAGGAAACTCATCCTTTCAATGTTTTCATAACTCTCCGGGTGTCAGAACCCTGTGGATCTGACAGCTTTAGGTCCTGATTCTGGATTTCAGTTAGGGTGGGACTTGCTTGTTGACAAGGCATATTCTTGCACGTGTGTGCTCTGGCTAACCCCAAATGTAGTGGGTACCCCATCATTGTTCAGGGAATGAGCATGGCTCAGGTGCCTGGTGCCATCTCCCGTACAGCCTCTCCCAATGCACACGCAGGACCGTTTCTGCACGCTTAGTGCTCCTTACTCTGAACCCACCTGTCCTTATTTCTTTTCTTTTTAAAAACGCTGTCCGGATGGCTAAGCACTAAGGAATCAGAGGGTAGCTCCCAGTGTAACTCTCTGCTTTGTCCTTTCACTGAAGAGAGAGAAGAACCTGCTCAAAGGAGCATCTAAATAGCTAAAATTTATTCCATCCCATCTTTTTCTCAAGTTCAAGCTTAACAGTGATAGATTTTGTTTTGGTTTCCCTCTTTTGTATTTATTTATTTTGTTAATCCTGACCTGAGGTTATTTTTCCATTGATTTTTAAGGGAGAGTGGAAGAGAGAGGGAAAGACAGGAGAAACATTGATGTGAAAGAAACACATCGATTGGTTGTCGCCAATCAGGGTCTGGGCCAGGGAGGAGTCTGCAATCAAGATACGTGCTCTTGATTGAAATTGAACCCAAGACCCTTTGTTCTGTAGGCTGATGCTCTATCCACTGAGCCAAATCGGCTAGGGCTGGTTTCCCTGTTTTCAATTCTCCAGGCAGGAAGCCATCTGCCTTGATGAAAACGATTTAACACTGAGATTGTGTGTAATGGAGACAGAGAAGCAGGGCCACCTGGTTAATGTTGACTGTGAACTTCTGGTGTGAACCAACCAGAGACTGTTCAGTTGATGTCACTATTGGAAGTAGGACAGCTGACTCCAGTCGCTGGGCTCAGACAACTCTGGATTCGAATCCAGGCGGTAATGCTTTCTACCTGGGAGACCTTGGGCTGCTTCTTAATGTTTCCGAGTTTCACCTTCCTCATCTCTAAAATGGGGAGTTATAATGCCCACTGAATAAATAGCTCTTGTGAAATCATATTATTATGGGAAGGAATCTCATCTATTGGTTCATCCAAAGGTGCTGATATTGGACTTGAATTTAATGCACTATCTCCTTCCAGAGTCATTTTTCTTTTTTATTTATTTTCTTTTTCCATCACCATTTATCCCCTCTATGTCCTCTTCCACCTCCACGCACCCCACCTCCCACCCCCACGGTCACGACACTGTTGTCCTGGGGTGAGTCAGAGACATGTTCAATAGGACCCAGAGCCTCACTCCAGGGGAGGGAGCTCTGATTGGGGCCCAGGGTGCTCAGGGTCTTGGGCAAATAACAGTATGATTCAGGAGAACAGGAGCTAGGAGAGTGAGCTCAGCAACAGGAGAGCAGTGACCCCAAGGAGGACATTCATTCATTTCGAGGATGTCTGCGTGCCTCGCATGTGCCAGGCGCTGTGCTTGGTCCTGGAGAATTGAAACGATCAAAACTTTCCTCTCATAAGCTTGCATTCTAGTTGACAGAGACAGGTAATGAGAAGGAGAATTGGGGGAGGAGCTTGCTGGGGTTTACAGTTTTAATCAAGGGGGTCAAGTATGTCTCTCTGACAAGCCGTTTGAGAGAGAGAGAGAGAGAGAGAAAAAAAAGGAGATAAGGATATCTACCAAAGGAATTGGACAGCCTGGGGCAGTGGAGGAGGTGGACAAGGGTAAAAGCCTGGAAGGAGGAAGGATTGTTGCCAGGCCCGAGCTCAGTCCAGCTCTCCGTGGCTGGTGCCGTCAGAGAGAGCAAAGGACAGTCTGTGATCACTGGGATCCTCTCTCCTCCCGACCAGTGACCAGTGCCACACGGCTCTGCCTGCCTCCAGTGCCCTCGTCTTTAACAACGCAGATGGACGAGCCCTTATCTGAGGTAGGATTGCTGTGTGTGCTTGTGCAAGTTGAACACTGCTCAGGGTGACACCTTGAAGGGGTCAGCTTACACGTAGACATTCTAGATCGGTGCATTACGGCAGGTGGCCGTAAGCATCCATTCCAACAAGGCAGTATATTACCTTACTTACCTGACACTTGGAATAGAGCATCTTAAAGGATGGGAACCTTCTAATTCCCATGAGGTACCTGGCAGCCCTGCCGTTCCAGATTTCCAAAAGGCCCTCCCAGTGGTTTTGAGGACAGATTTTGTGGGTTCAAGTCAAGTCCCTCCTCTGCTGAAATTTCTAGCGTGGCTCCCTCTCAAACACTGGAGAGACCTCCCCGGACAGGTATATAAGCAGTGGGAATTCCAGAACTTTCGGTGGGAGAGGCTTAACGTAGTGATCTAACTAGAGGCTGAGGGAGCCAAGGAACTCTACGGAGAAGCTGCATTTGCAGGGCAAACATCCAGCGTTGGTTTAGTTGAGGGAGCAGCTGCTGGAGATGCGAGCAGTGAAGTCCATGCCCTTTAACCCTATCCCTGCAAACCGACTCCTTCTCAGCTTGGTCTCTGCCACTTCTCTGGCCTCCCGTCCCAGCCCTGCACCGAGTCAGGCCCAGTCACCCCAGCAACTCCAGGTGGAATCGCTTGCTTACATTCTCAGAAGATGGTTCTGCTGCTGGGCGGGCCTGGGCCTCACCGCTCGTGCCCCATGGCAGTGCCCGGTACCAGCTGCCCTCTGCCTGGCCCTCCACTGCCCGGAGTCACTGCTCCCTCTGCGGGCTTCCCTGACTCCCAAATCCGCTCCCCCCACACTGGTTGCTCTATCCGGGCGCTCACAAACATTTCACAGGAGTTCTTTCAAGTACTTTTTTCTCTGCATTCAAAAGAAATATGCATCTGTCCATTCATTTCCCCGCACCACTTGCTCCTCAAAGGCTTCTTGCGTCTCACCAACCTAGGCAGCCCTCCCTGAGAGTGATAGTTGTGTTGTGGGGCACTGAGTACAACTGATCAGCATATTCTGCAGAGACAGAGAAAACGGTCTTCTTACAGTCTGCCATTTCCAAACTGTGGCACATGCCACAAGCAGCTTCTAAATCCCTTGCATCCCAAGAGGCTGTTTTTCCATCTGTCCTGTTTGCGCCGAGCCTGGCCATCTCTCAGTAACCGAGATGGAGATACGCACCGAATATGCAGGTGCAGATGAGAGTAACGCCGGCCCTTCAGGGCCCGGATCAAACGGTTCAGCCACAGTCTCATACTTGAGGGCAGATGTTTACGCCCCTTTGGGGAGAGAGAGAGATCCCATGCCCAATAAGGCAAGCATGTGCCCCCGAAGCCCCGAGCCCATATAGCTGGGCAGCCCCCTGGGTGTTGCTGCAGCCTTTCGCCTTTGCAGGCCCAGATCACTGGGGAAACATACAGAGTATGTGGCCTTGTAACCCCAGCGCATAAGTCCTCATGGAAAGTTGCCATTCTCAGGCATCAGGCATGCCCATGAGCACAGTCCCCAGGGTGACTCTGGGACAGAAATATCCCAATTTAAAAATATTCTCCAAGTGGCTTATAAAATGTGTACAAGTTCAATTACTCTTGGCCCCCATGTGCTGTGGCAGCTGGCCTGTCTGTGTTTATTTGTTCCCGGGCTTGTGATTATTCCGAGGGACTGCATTTGTCTCCCTGTCTCCTCCGCGACAGGCAGGGAGCCCCTTAGACTAGCGGCCGCGACCTCAAGTAAGTGGTGGGCCCCGGGGTGGGGGCGGCTGTGCCCCTGGTGGAGATCAAAGAAGGGCTGATCCTCCTGAGGAGACGGACGGGCTGGGCGGCAGTGGGCAGGGCTGGGCGGCAGTGTGGTCACCAACGGAGGACAGTGTGCTCGTGTTCGCTCAGCTGCATGCAAACAGGCCGGGCCACCTCGGTCCTGCTTACTGTAGATGGACAGCCTGCCTCCATGTGTCCTTGGAGATGGCGGGAGGGAATGGCTAGTCTAATAAGGAAGAGTGTAGAGGAGAGCTGGCAAAGATGACCAGTGATTTAAGCAGCAGGACCCCTGATGTGGGAAGCAGAGGGCTGTCTCTGACTCCCCTTTGGCCGGCAAGGGAGCCTGGGGTTTGGCAGGGCTGGAGGTGGGGATTCCTCACCTAAGGTTTTGGGGGATGTCAGCCACATAAGACATGCAAATGGACACTTACAAAAGGAAGGAGGACTAAGAGGACACAATGAGGCCCAGCATCATCCCTCAGTCACCTCATGACCTCGGGGGCCCATCACACCTCCAGTGACCGAAGCTGTCCCGGCCCAGCTGGGTCTGTAGCCACCTCAATGCCCGTGGAGGGGAAGAGGGGCCAGTTCTGCAAGCCTGCCCAGATTACTTCTGTGAGCAAACAATTCTCTGCTTCCTGCCTCTTCTTACCCTTGGTGTGACCCTGCCTGACCTTGGTCTTCGGCGTTCAGTTGGTCTGATTTCCTCCTCACCTTCATGCGGTTTATTATCGTTTGTAAAGTCTGCCACATTTCTGATCTCAACTGAGGAACACAACCTGAGAGGTGGGTGGAGTTATGGGCCCCGTTTTGTGGGTGAGAAAAATGAAGCTCAGAGAAGTGAGGCAACTTGGGCAAGGCCCCTCAGTGAGTGAACAGCGGGGCCAGACCCTGAACCCAGACATCTGACTTTATTTCTGTTTGACATGCCAGTTATGTCCATAAATCACTGATAGCCACTTGAGTGTATATGTTTTTTAATATTTATAAAAAGCATTTTATAGATAATGTACGTTTTAATTATCTATAAATAAAATTTATGATGTTGTTAATGTATTAAGTACATTATACAACATATAAAAAGATATTTACAAGGGTGAAAAAATAAAATAAATGTGTTTTGTTTTTTTAAAAAAACCCAGGAGCCAACATTTGTTGGTAAGAGCTGGGTACATGGGGATTTATTATATTATTCTGACTGCTTTTCCATATGTCTAAGTTCTTCCATAATAAAACATTAGAGAAAAAAAAAAGCCCTAGCATTTGGCTCAGTGGATAGGGTACTGGCCTGCTGACTGAAGGGTCCGGGTTCTATTCCATCAAGGGCATGTACCTCGGTTGCAGGCTGGCCTTGATCAGGGCACATGCAGGAGGCAACTAATCGATATATCTATCTCACATCAATGTTTCTCTCAGTCTCTCCTTCCTCCCTTCCATTCTCTATAAAAATCAGTTGGAAAATATTCTCTGGTGAGGAGTAACAACAAAAACAAAACAAAACAAAGAACACCTTGGCTGGTATGTTCAGTGGTTAGAGCACTGGCCTGCACACCAGAGGGTCTCTGGTTCAATTCCCGGTCAAGGACATCTACCTGGGTTGCAGGTCATCACCCCCATCAGAGTACATGTAGGAGGCAACCAATCGATGTGTCTCTTTCACATTGTGCTGCTCTCCTCTCTCTCTCTCCTCTTCTTCCCTCCCTTCCACACTCTTCAAAAATAAATGGGCAAAATATCCTCACTTCTAGGGTGAGGATTAAAAAAACAAAGAACAAAGAAATAAGAAAGAGCCCCAGTCAGAGAAAGACAAGTATCACATGATCTCACTTATATGTGCAATCTAATCTTATATAATAAAAGCCTAATATGCAAATTGTCTCCTTGGTAGTCGTTTGACTGGGAGTTTGACCGCTCACTATAATGTGCGCTGACCACCAGGGGGTGGCGTGGATAATGGTGGGTGTTGGTCACATGGTGCTGGCAGTGAGCAGCAGTGGAGGTGCTGCCAGCCCTGATGGACCCTGATGAGAGCAGGACCATGGTGAGATGGTGGAGCAAGTGATCGGGCAGTGTCAGGCCAAGGCGGGCCCAAGCAGTGGCCTGATCACCCTGCTGATTGCCCCACAGATGGCGGCCAGGGGTGGCAGCAGGGGCCAGGGCCGCTGCCCAGCTCCCAGGCGCTGAGTGAGTCAGGGGAGGGGTGGTGGTGAGGAGGGCCAGCCCAGACTGATTGCCCTGCAGGTGGGATGATGGAGCACCTGAGGGGACAGGTCCAGGCCAAGGTGGGGTGCCAGGCAGGGCTGTGGGGCTGCAAGGCTGGGGGCACGAGCTGGGACTGTGATGCTGGGGGTGCAAGCCAGAGCCCGATCTCTGCAGGCCACTCGAAGGCACCGCACCATGCACGAATTTGTACACTGGGCCTCTAGTGAACAAAATACACTGATAAAATAGATCCAGAGACATGAAATCATGGAATAGACTGAAGGATCTCAGAGGGAAACGGGGAGGAGGGACAGGAAGAGATTAACCAAAGAAGTGATATGCATACTAGAGGCCTGGTGCATGGATCCATGCACTGGTGGGGTCCCTGGATGTAACCTGATGGGATTGGGCCGAAACTGTCAGTCCACTGCCACCTGAACTCCTGCCTGCCACTCCTGCTCACCCCGTGCCCTGCTGCGCCTGCCACTGCAGCCACTCGATAGGCTACTTCTGCTCCTCTGGGGTCTCCGGGCTGCTGTGGCCAGCCATGAGCCCTGTGTCTGGTGCCTGTTGGTCAGCTGAGTGACACTCCTGCTGTGGGAGCGCACTGACCACCAGGGTGTAGCTTCTTCATTGAGTGTCTTTCCCTTGGTGGTCAGTGTGCACCATAGCAACCAGTCAACTGGTTGTTCGGTTGTTCGGTCAGTTAGGCTTTTATATATATAGATATGCATAGTCCATGGGCACAGACAGTAGTGTAGTAAAGGGATGAGTCGGGTTAGGAGGAATGGAGGGGGCCAATGAAGAGGAGAAGGGCAACATCTGCAATACTTTCAACAACAAAATTTTAAAAAAGAAATAAAAAAGGGCAATAAACAGTTATGGAAGCTCTGGCCAGGAGTTTCAGACCAAGGCAGGGTCAGTAGGGAGAGGGTTCAGGAACTGTCGCCATAATCACCTTGCTCCTAAGTGGTTACTCGCTGAACCTATGGTATGAGAAATACATGGACTCGGTTCATGCTACTTCTGTGATTTCAGCAACATCACTCATTGTCTGAGCTCCCGTCTCTGTGAGAGGCTTGTGGCACAAGAGGCTGGACTCTGGGCTAGACTAGTTACCGAGCTCTGGGAAGTCACTCACCCCTTGGGTGCCTCTGCCTCAGCTGTCAAGAGAGGATAATAACTGTGACTCTTTCATTGGGCCCTTGTAAGGTCTGGAGCAGTGCTTGGAATGCAGGAAGGGCTACATATCCTTGCTATTGTTAGAACCATTATTCCCTCTGTCATTGTCTTCCTAGACTGATGGGGACTGAATTCTCGGGGCCCAGGTCCCCCATTTCCATCTCTGACTCCATCTCTGAAAACGTTGCCACATCCCTTTCTGGCGAGGATTTGGAAAAGGGGAAAACAGTTTTGCCATGTGCTACATGTGGCAGGGACAAAATCTGATGGGAAGAGGTGGGATGATGATTCAGGAAAACAGATTTTAGTTCCAGTCCATCCACACTGGACACCTCTGCTTCCCTGAGCCCCAATTTCATCGTCTCCAAAGGGAGTGATTGGAGCAGGTGGTCTAAGGGGTTCCTTACACTGATTTACTTTGAGGTGTGATTAGTTGTAAAATTTTGAATTTCTAACACTCCCCTAGATTTAAAACCTGATCATAAGACCTCCTCTTTATCTTAGCTCGACGTATGCCACAAACCATGTGCCCTATGGCATATTCCAGAGCAACCTTCAAAATAACAAACCACAAATTATGTATTAAACTTTAAAAAAGACACAAATGTGTCACATTCTTTATTATACCTACATGATGATTGATGGGTTGATAATGTAGGAATTCATACCAGGATATCAAATAAAAATAAACAAGTCATATGAGCTGATCTCTATTTATGCAGTGGTATATAGCTAGCCATATATATCTCTATCTACATATAGATATTTTATGATACATATGGCTAGTTATATATAGATAGATAAATCTAAGATACATATCACATAGCCACCTAGTTCCTGAACCATTCTGTCATGATTACCTGGAGCACTGCACTTAAGAAAAAATATGTTCATAATTAAAAAAATCCACAACTTTTATGAAGTCACATGTATTTATATATAGTTTCTATAGACATAATCACTGACTGTTAATGGTGATTATTTCAAGACTAGGGGCCTGGTGCACAAAATTTGTGCACTGGGGGTGGGTGATTCCTCAGGCCAACCTGCCCCCTCATACATACTGGGAGCCTCAGGGGATGTCCTACTGACCACTCACCCCCAGCCTGCCCAAGGCCTAAAGCCTCTGGCCCAGGTGTTAGGCCTTGGGCACCCAGCCATTGTCCTACAATGGGGCCAATGGCTGGCTCCACCCCAGCCCCGCCCCCACGGCCCAGGCCTTCTCCCTGGCCATCGCGAGCTGGCTGCCTCAGCCCTGCCCACCCTGGCCCTGGCCTTCACCCTGGCCAGTGCACAGCCCTGGCTGCCTCAGCCCTGCCCACTCAGCCCTGGCAGCCTTGGCCCCGCCCCCACGGCCCTGGTTATGCACTCGCTGGCTGGCTCCGCCTCAGCTCCTGATTGGCTGGTGGGAGTGGCTTGATCGGAGATACAGTCAATTTGCATATTACTCTTTTATTAGATAGGATGGTAGCATTTCAGATTATTTTAATTATTGTCCTATGGTTTATGTATTGTGAATTGTTTCTTACATTGAGTATCTATCCTTTTATAATAAATGGCTAATATACAAATTGTCCCCTGATCAGGTGGGCCAGCCTGACCTCACCTGTGCATGAATTTGTGCACTGGGCCTCTAGTTATATATACAATCAGAAGAATGAGCCCTTTTTGTGGTGAAAAGAGTATCTAAAAGTCACTCATTCAGAGACTGGTATAATTTTTAAAGGGAAAAATTAGCAAAAGGTCTGATGTAATAACCAATCTTTACAAAAATTCTGAATCTCCCAAGGTAATAAACCTCTAATAAGTGTCTTTAAATGTAGTGTTTATGACAGTTAGTTTCATGATTGAGCTCAAGGGCTCCATGAACAGCACAGGGGAGTGACTAAAAGTAGGAAAGGAAGGCTTGAAAATGTTCAGAGCTGGGCAGTCTAGTCTTTGAAGACATTAAGTACTTCAACACTCAGGTAACACAATTCTTTGTGTAGATTATTCCTTTTCTTTCATTTTACAAAACTATTCATCATCACATTTGTATTGGATGTTTTAAAATGTTAATACTGGAGAACCCTTACACTGGGTCCCCCCTCTTAACCTGTCCCCCCAACACACACACACACACACACACACACACACACACCTCAATCCTCATATGAAAGTGCCCCTTCCCAACTGCAGTTCTACCAGTGTGGCCCAGGCATCTTGGCAGCCGTTCCCACAGTCAGGCTATCGGGGAGTGATGAGCGCCAAACAATAGTGAGGAAGCGGGAGCAGGGCGCTGAGCTGATAGCCTCACAGACGGCGTCAGGGGCAGGTGAGGACCTGGGGTCACTTCCTCCACAGAGGAGCTCGTCTGCTTTGCTGTGGATCAGGCTCTTTTTGGGAACAAAGAGTCTCAGCAGCCACGGCTCCAGCTCTGAGAGTGGGCAGGGGGAGGTGCGGCTACCGTTATAAGAGTTGGTGCCTCCAGGCCTGCTTGTGACCTGCTCATTCCCCCTGTGGCCTCATGTGAGGACCCTCCAGAAGCCACTCAGCATATCCCGATGGGCTGGAGGATTCTCCTTAATCAGGGTAGCCCTACACATTCCTCTTGCTTGAACTCACTCTTTTTTAAAAATATATATTTTATTGATTTTTTACAGAGAGGAAGGGAGAGGGATAGAAAGTCAGAAACATTGAGCAGCTGCCTTCTGCACCCCCCCCCCCCCCAAACTGGGGATGTGCCCGCAACCAAGGTACATGCCCTTGACCGGAATCGAACCTGGGACTTTTCAGTCTGCAGGCTGATGCTCTATCTACTGAGCCAAACCGGTTTTGGCTTGAACTCACTCTTACTTTTTTAAAAAATTCTGCTAAAAAATACCCATTTAGAGCTTAAAACAGTAATAGTAGCAAATGTTTATTAAGCACTTATAAAGTGCCAGGGCTCAAGCCAAATGCTTTATGTGTGTGAGCTAATTTAATCTTCACAGCAGTTCTTGCCACTCCCATTGTACAGGTGAGAAAACTGAGTAATAGAGAGTCAGTTTCTCTAAGTCACAAAATGTGTGAGTAGCTCATAGAATTCAAACCCAGGTCTAGCTTTCCCTTGAACTCATGCTCTTGACCTCTGCTCTATGCAGCCACACTCTGTGCTCAAGCTGTGAGCAAGGCAGGCACGGCCCCTGTCTCAGGGAGCTCACCCTCCAGCAGGAAGGATGCACCAAAGAGTTGATTTTGGTGAAACGTGAGAATGAAAGGACTCGGCGAAGAGCCGACCGCGCTGGCCACATGGTCCACATGCATGTGTGAGACACACTCTAGAATATTTCGTGAACACAAACTGAGTTTAAAAGGATACTACGGCTTACCGAACAGCCTGAATCTTTGCTGTTGAGCTGCCTGTCCTTGGGTGACTCAAGGCTCAAAATTAGTTGGGATTGGTGAGTAGGAGCAAGGCGAGGAAGAAATACGTGTAAATTCAATGGAGATTAGGAAACTTTTCTCCTTCAGATCCTTTACTTCATCTTGTCCAATAATTTTGCGGTTTAAAAAATATATATTTCTTTATTTCAGAGAGAAAGGGAGAGGGAAAGATAGAAACATCAATGATGAGAGAATCATTGATCAGCTGCCTCCTGCATGACCCCCCTCTGGGGATCTAGCCTGCATCCTTGGCATGTGCCCTTGGCCAGAATTGAACTTGGGACCCTTCAGTCCGCAGGCCAATGCTCTATCCACTGAGCCAAACCAGCTAGGGCATTGTCCAATAATTTTAGAATTCCCTTTGGCAAGGAGAACGGGAAATTCTCTTCTCTCCAAAACATTTCTTTTTTGAAATTCTAAGTGTGACCAGTGATCAATGGAGCCTTTTTATTTTTATTTTTTAGAGAGAGAGAGAAAACAGGCCTTCCAGAGTAGAACAAGTACAGCCCTTCATCAGTTTCACCTTCTTAGCCCCTTTCCTTCCCAAGTCTCAGTATGGATGTGTGCAGGCCAGAGATAGCAGAAAGGGCTAATCTTTGAGTTGGCCTTCTGAAATAGAAATTTAATTACAAGGAGGTACATGATTTTTCATATTTCTGTCTGTCTACATGAAAATCAAAAGTTACATTTTCACTCTAAGAACTCTGGTAAATAAAGGATTTGCTCCCTAATCTGTTTCTGCAAAGACAGCAAAAGATAGTGTCAAACATATTCCAACTGATGGAGCGTCTTCAAGGCAGCAACATGGAGGGATGGTGAATGTCAAAGGTTCCATGGGAAGCTTATAATTGCCAAGTCAACAATTTTGGGGAAATTGCAATCAAACTCTGTGCTGCCTGGTGAATCCCCTCTGCCCATTTGATTCATTTCAACACTCAAGTACTTAGTCCCTAGGATATAATGCAGTGGGAGAAAAAAGCTTTAGGAGTCCAGATTTTGGGAGTCCAAAAGTCTGGGATCTAAACCCTGTTGTTAGCTACTTGACTTGAGTAAATTCTTTAAACTCCCTATTCTTCAGTGCCTTTATCTGTCAAACAAAGGTTATACTTTCCCGACTAGGTCATTTAAAGGATCAACACAATAATTTTAGGGGCCCAATAAATGTCATCCCCATTCTCTGTCCAAGTTAGGAAAAAATGGGAGAGCGAGGTGTAGGAGCCATGGAGAAGGAGGTCAGTACATGACCGTTATTCCTGCTGAAACCTAGTTCCAATGTTAGCTTACTGTGTGCAGCAACAGCGGGCTTTTCTTCAGGGTCATCAGCAGTTTCAGAGACAGCTATGCCACTGTCAAATGGTGAGCGAGGGGGAGCAGGTTACATGCTAGCTTCCTGTTCAGAGGCAGCTCCCCAGGAACATAGGGGTGGGGGGAGACAGAGCTACTCATGCCCATATGACTGGTGGGTCATTGAAACTTCTGCCTTCAGGGGCCCCTTCTGCATAAAGAACAGTAAAAATTACATATGGTAGTAAAGATAAATATACTAACGTGATATTTTAAAACATTTTCTTTGACCTAACTTAAATGTTTCGTTTCTTATTTGAAAAAAAAAACACACACCAAAACATTTTTGTGGCTCCTAAAAGTATTAGGGACCATAGCCACTGTGTCAAATAGATAAGTTGGCTTTGCATGTCCAGACCTTGTTTCCAAATATCCCCCAATCCCCTCCTCCTTTCTTAGGAAGTATTGAGTGAGGCCCAATGGAGGAACTAGGTATTGCTCCAGAAGGAGAGATGAATTCAGGAGACGGGGTGGTTCCTAGACCCCCAGGTAAAATGCTAAAAAGAAATGTGTGACGTAGCCAAGGTGAACAAGACATTCTCACTTCTCCCAAGAACTAAATAGAACACAAGGCAGAGGGAAATAAATGCAAAGTTGGAGAATAAGTCATATGCTGAGGAATTTCTAGAAACAATTCCTTCAGGTAGTGATTGAGCTTGACCTTGAAGTATGAAAGATGTTTTCTAGACAAGAAAGGCTGGGGCGGGGAGACAGGTCATTCCAGACTGTGAGACAGCTAAAGATATGGTTTCACACACAAGGATGTTCTGGGAATTGAGTTCAAAAGCATCCACTCACCTTATTCTTCTGGCTCAGAGGACTCTGTTTGATGTATTGTTGTTGTATAACAATGGGTAGAAGGCAGGGAAGTTATCATTTATTCAGTGTCTACTATGTTTCCAGTGCTTTTTAGGTGTCACCTCATTTAATCTTCGCCCCAGTGGTTTCAGGTGGAACTCATTGCCCCCACTTTTCCAACCGAGGATGTCGAGACCCTGAAAGCATAAATGACTTACTGAAGGCCGCACAGCCTCGTTGGCATCTTCAGAAAATACTACCCTGGACACCTGATTGCCAGGCCGGAGCTCTGTTCCTGCTTTCTTGGAGATTTCAAAGGGGCTTCCTAAGGGGTCTACAAAGGGAGTTCTTACAATTGTAGATAGAAGTTCTTTTAGGCTTCATTTCTGGCATTCTACTAACCCCTCTCTCAGACTCCAGGACATTTTTCTCTCTTCACCCCATCTCTGTTGGGGGCCCCTTCATGCCTGCTTTCATCTGTTGACAGTGCTGCCTCTCAGGACCCAGGACTCTGCTCTTCAGATCTCTGCTTATGATTCCCCAGAGGGATTGGTTCTAGGCATCCAACCACAGACGCTCCTGTGTGCCTGTCCCAAGACCATGCTGGGTTTTAGGAGCTAACATTTTGTGGTCAAGTAGCTAATATTTAGTAAGTACCTGCTCTGAATCAGTCACTGGGCTTGACATATTCTCACATGTCTTTCTTTCCTTTCAACATTCCTTTGACATACGCATTATTAAAATTTTACAGATAAGGACCCTGGAACTCAAAGAGATCATGTAACTTGTCCAGGTGACAAGAATTTAAACCCAAAAGACTCCAAACTCACATCTTTAGTCCCAATGGAGTCCAGCCTCTTATAATACTTGGAACTTTATGTCATATCCTTTTGGTATTCATTAGAAATCGGCCTCTCTGCTTTTCTCCAATTAATTTCAGTTTCTCAAAGTTGTTCATTGTCTTTCAAGTTATCCTTTCTAGGCATGGTTCTTAGTCTCTCTGAGTTTTGTCATTTGGCTGTTTCCTGTTAAAAATTATTAATTATCTTATACCTGTATTTCATTCAGTCCTTTTGTTATAGATACACAACTCTATAGTTATTATGTATCTGTTTTTTTAATTGTCCTTTTGCTTTTTGCTTTCTTTCATCTTCACCTTGCAATGACCAGAAGATAAGGATGGAAATTAGAATGTGGAATTCATGGGCAAGAAGAGTCTTTAAAAAAATATATATATATTATATTATATTATATTATATTATATTATATTATATTATATTATATTATATTATATTATTGATTTCAGAGGGGAAGGAAGAGGTAGAGAGAGATGGAGACATCACTGATGAGAGAGGATCACTGATTGGCTGCCTCCTGCACGCCCCTCCCTCCCAATGGGGATCAAGCCCACAATCCAGGCATGTGCCCTCGGCCAGAATAAAACTTGAGACCCTTCAGTCCGCAGGCCGAGGGTCTATCCACTGATCTAAACTGGCTAGGGCTGGAAGATTCTTTTCTCTCTAGCAGGACCAAGCCATGAGGAAGCATCTGTGGGTTTTTGTCTCTTAGTGTCCATCCCCTTCTTCATCAACACCAAAATTCTGCTTGGGGGGCCTCCCTTTCCTGTTGCTATTAGAGGGAGTGTAGCCACGGTGGAACCGCATTGTCTCAGCTTGAATCCCGGCTCCGCCACTAGACCATCTGTGCAAACTTGGATTGGTAACTCAAGCTCTTTGTGACTCAGTTTCTTAATTATAGTAATACCTACCTCATAGGTCTATTGTAAGAAGAAAATATATGTAAATATAGTGCTTAGAACAATTCCTGGTAGAAAATAAACATAGCATAAATATTAGCAATTTCTGTCATCAATCTTTCTCAAGGCTAGGATGAGAGGATGTTCTTTTCCTGACATTCACCTTGAGCAGCATGGGAAAAAAGACAAAATTCCATTAGAGCTGGTTTATTTGGATAATTGTGCCATGAAGAAATTGTTAGTTACTTCCTGCTCCTGGGTCTCAGGACACTCCTTGTTCTGGTCCTTCTTGAATCTGGCTCTTCAGAATTTTTTAAATTCTGTATCCACAACCAAACTTTTAACTGATTTTCCTCCACGTCATTTTCCTCTTCCTCTTCCTTCTTCTATTGTCTCTCCACCTTCTCATCCTCCTCTGACCTAAAGTAATAAGCACTGATTTCTGATACTTCTTGCCAAGGAACGTTTACTGGGCATCCCTTGCTCATGGCCCCTTAGCCTTGGCTTAAATACTTCTATAGAACAATAGTGTCTCCCACTTCTAAAACATTGGTAAATGATGAAGTACTTCCTTACATCAGGCAGAAACTCTTTCTAGGACTCAGGAGCCATAATGTTTGGGTTCAGAGCCCGGCTCAGTCGTTCAGTTGCTGTGTGGCTTGAATAAGTTGTTAAGCCTCTGTGCTCTGGTTTCTTCATGTGCAAAATAGAGGATGACAGTACTAGCCAGTTTACGGTATTGTCAAGGTTCAGCGTCATGATGCTGCGAAGTTCTTAGAGGAAGTTAGTGTTAGCCTTCTTCCTCCCCCTCCTTCCCATCTGCCTAGGCTCCTCTCTGTGGTCTACACTGAATAAACTGGGAAAATCCAAACCTCAGTCTTCAACTTGCCTGCCTCATTACTTCATCAAAATGAAGACACAAGCAAGGATTTGTGTTAAAATTTGTCCACTTCCATAATTTTAGTTATGTAAGATGAATAAGTCGTAGAGATCTACAGTAAAGCATAGTGCATACAGTATTTACAATACTGTATTGTGAATTGAATTTGTTAAGCGAGTATAATTTATATTAAATGTTCATATCAGAAAGAGAGAGAAAGAAAACTTTTAGAAGTGATGGTTAAATTTATGGCATTGTTTATGGTGATTTCATAGATGTATACTTACTTTCAAACTCACCAACATGTAGACATTAAATATGTACAGCTTTTTTTGTATGCCAATTATCCTATCTAATAAAGAGGGAATATGCAAATTGACCATCACACCATCACAAAGATGGCAGGGTTTCCGTAACACAAGATGGCTGCACCCACAACGGAGGCTGAGTTCCTGTAATAAGCCTTAAGAAGCAATCAGCAGGTACCTGAGGCTGTGTGGTGCTGGGTCAGGGCAGGGGACCTGAGCCTGTGTCCCCCGGCCCGGCAGGGCTGGATGGTGGACCTTAGGTCACACCCCCTACCCTGCTACCAGGCTGGGAGACCTGAGGCCACACCCCCTGCCTGTCAGGGCTTGACAGGGGACTTCAGGCTGCTCCCCCTGCCCAGTGGGGCTTGACAGGGGATCTGAGGCTGCACCTCCCACCAGATGGGGCTTGATGGGGGCCCTGAGGCTGTGCCCCCTCCAGGCATTGGGCCAGGGAACCTGAGGCTGTGCCTTCCACCCAGTAGGGTTTGACAGGGGGTATCAGACTATGCCTCCTATCTGGTGGGGCTTGACAGGAGACCTCAAAGTGTGTCCCTCTGCCCCAGGGCTGGGCTGGGGGACATCAGGCTGCACCACCTCCCTGGCACCAGGCTGAGGACCCTCAGGCCACATCTCCTGCCCTGGTGCTACACTGGGGGACCTGAGGTGTGTGCCAGGGAACCTGAGGCTGTGCCCCAAGCCTGGCACGAGGCCAGGGGACCTGAACCTGCGACCCTGCCTGTCAGGGCTTGACGGGGTTGGGCCAGCCAGGTCTGGGTCTCGTGCGATTTTGAAGTGCCACAGGTGGGCAGGGTTTTGACTCACAGCAGGCCCCAGACTGACAGGAGGAAGGTTTTCATATACATTTTACTAAGTTTCTTTAATCTCTGACACCTCTATTATAGAGAAAAGGCAAATAGCAATATTAAAATATTTCCTCTAATTAATCTCCTTTTAATGTGCACAAATTTTGTGCACTGGGCCACTAGTACTTCAATAATAATGAAAAATAATTATCCAAAAAACATATATGCATAACCCATAGACACAGACCACAAAGTAGTGATAGGTAGAGAAAAGGGAGGGTCAGGCTGGGTGGAGGTGGGCAACGTTGGGGGAAATAGGGACATCTGTAATAGTGTCAACAATAAAAATAAAGAACAAAATAAAAATTTTGAAAAAACCACAATAGAATGTTGGGGGAAATGACCCACTTCCCTCCATCCCAGGGAGGGTCTGTGCCAATAGCTTCTGGAGTTCAGAGCCTTCGAGCCCCGCCTGGGCCTGAGGGTGAGCACGGGTCAGAAGGAAGACCGCCCAAGAAGGTGATGAGCACAACAGCATGTAATGGCCTTCGGACTGTCTGGCTCATTCCGCCCAGGCTTGTGCGGCAGCTGATAGACACTTCCTCACGCTGCCTGCTCTGCCCTGGGATCGCGGGCAGGCCTCTGTGCTAAGCTGTTCTGGCTACGGACATGTCACTGACAAGCCTGAAGAATGACCACTGACAGGACGAGCTTTCCCTGTGGCACGGAGGGCGAGAATCTGATGGATAGAACATCGGTTGCATGGCACTTTGCATTTGGGACACATTAGTTCATTACGATATAGTGATGGATTGTCAGAGGCGGAACAACCATTTTTCAAAAGGTAGACCGTTTTACAAAGAGGGCAGCTTAGCTTAGAGTTAGGTTAAAGGACTTGCCCAAGTCACACAGCCACCAAGTGACAGAGCTGGTATTCAAGTCAAGTTTGAGTTCTTTGTGATCTGCTTGCTCCGAAGGCTTTGTGGCTGCTGGGGGATGATTCCTGGGATTGCATCACTTTGCCCTTGAGGCCATGGGACCTTCAGTAGTCTCTGTCTCAATGGTCAGCAAAGACATTAGAAGTAGGTGAGTATTAAGTGAAATAAGCCAGGCAGTGAAAGAAAAATATCACATGATCTCACTCATTTATGGATAATAAGGAACATTATAACCTGATGAACAAAAAGATAGATACAGAGGCAGAGAAGCATCAAACAGACTGTCAAATTACAGTGGGAAGGCTGGGGAATGTTGTGGGGGAGCGGGGGAGAGATAAGAGATCAACTGAAGAACCTGTATGCATGTATAGAAACATAATCAATGGACACAAGACATGGGGGGAGGGGAGGGCATATGCTGGGGGATAGGGGAGGCCTGGAGAAGATCAATGGGGGAAAAAAGGAGACATATGTACTACTATTTGCAATACTTTAAACAATTAAAAAAATAAAAGACCGTAAGAAGAAGAAAAATGAAGTAGGTGGGTAAGGCAGGAGGGAGGTTGTGGGGGGAGCTGAATTTAAAAAGTGAAGGGATTAAGAAGTACAAATTAAGAAGGTAGTTACAAAATAGTCACAGGGATGTAAAGTACACAGGGAGTATAGCCAATAATATTGTTGTAACCAAGTATGTGTACTAGACTTTTCCTGGTGATCATTTGGTCAGTTACATAAATGTCTAATCATTATGTTACACACCAGAAACTAATATAATATTGTGTGTCACTGTAATTGAAAAATAAAATTTAAAAGAGAAGCAGCTGGTCTGAGAACCCTGGG
Organism: Antrozous pallidus; assembly: GCA_027563665.1. Classification (NCBI taxonomy): domain Eukaryota; kingdom Metazoa; phylum Chordata; class Mammalia; order Chiroptera; family Vespertilionidae; genus Antrozous; species Antrozous pallidus. The sequence continues at coordinate 40,224,065 of CM050527.1, forward strand.
ACTTACAGACTTTCTACTTAGAAGGAGGGGAACGTTTGATGTAGGACACAGCTTGTAACTTGACTCATTGTATTTGGTGAGGCTGCAAGGGAGCCCTGGAGAGAACAGAACAAACTGGTGAACTGGATGGAAGTGGTGTCACGGGGAGAGTCAACTGCCATTGTCTATTTTTTTATTGTTTAAAGTATTACAAATAGTAGTGCATATGTTTCCTTTTTTTTTTCTCCCTTGACCTCCCTCCAACTTCCCCTAACCCCCGGTACATGCCCTCACCTGCACCCTCCCCCCACCGGGTCTTGTATTGTATCCCCTGGTCATGCTTTTATGCATGCATACAAGTCCTTCGGTTGATCTCTTGTAGCACCCCCCACCCTAACTTCCCCTGCCTTCTCACTGTAGTTTGACAGTCTGTTCCATGCTCCTTTGCCTCTGTATTTATTTTTATTTCCCCTGTTTCTTTTCTTTAAAAAATCTTGCCTCTGCAGACTAGAAATAAACATATGAGAACAATAATTGTTTGAGTCCCAATTTCAATGACCAATAGTTCTGAGTCCCAGTTTCATGGGGGTCCACAGATGAGGGCAGAGAACCTCACCCCCCCCCAACCTTGCAGGGGCCTGATCCCTCACCCCTTCTGAGGGAGGTCTACTACCCCCATGGCTGCTTCACTTCCCACGCCCAGCACAGATTGGGACCCAGGTAACAGAAAGAGACTTGGCCCAGCTCAGATTGGGACCCAGGTAACAGAGACTTGGCTGACAGCAATTGACCTATATCCATTGTCTATTCATCCTCCCAGTTGTGAAGTCCAAGGGAGCCTTCTCACCAAGAGGCTTCGTCTTAGAGATCTTTCCAGAGATTTTAAGGAAAACAAGTTCTTTGCTGGTCTCTGTTTGGACTTTCTTGGACCCAGGGCTCCCAGAGTGAATAGAGAGCCCAGGATTCCATGGTGGAATGCTGCCGGGGTCGCTTTCGAGCTCTGCTTTTAAGCAAGGATGCGTGCTTTACTTCCCAGGTTTGGGCCGGCAGCAGGACCGAAGTTACCCAACCCCGACCTCTACCTGTCATTGCTGGGGCTGCTGAAAGCAAGCCGCAGGTGCCAAAGCAGAAGTGAGTTTCTGTTGAGTGTGATCCAGGATAAGGCACCGATAAATCACCCCACAGATCCCTGAAAATTGGAGGACAGTTCTGACTCATCCCTTTCCTCAGCTCCCGCAGAACAAATTAGTGTGGTTTGTAAAATTAACCATCTGGCTCCAAACTCTAGCTTCTTTGCAAGCCAAGCTCTCACATCCCTTTTGGGCCAGCTGTGTAGGATTATTCTCTGCTCTTCAAAGGTGCCACACCGTGTCCCTTTCCCACTTCATGCTTTTGCTTAGCTGTCGTATGCTGTCTGGGGTAGACTTCCCCTGTTTCTCTGTCTGGAGAACTTCTGTTCACTCTTCGAGACACACCACGTGGCATCTCCTCTGTGAGGCTTCCCTGGCATGTTCATGGCCTGCTCCTTTCTCATTCTGTTCTAAGCTCTACCGAAGCACTTCCCGTATTGTCATACAATCTGTTTTGGGATGCATAGTCATTGAACCACACCGCCTGCCTTCAAACCGCAGCTCACCACTAACCAGTGTGTGACCTTGACTAGGTCTCTGTTCTTGCTGTCCTCCTATGCAAAATGGGGACACTAATACCTATGCCACAAAAGTTATTATAAGATTAAATAAGTTAATTTGTATTGAGGATATAGGCAACTATCTGGATCTATAAGTGTTAGTCAGCGTGATCATCTGTTTGAGGTTATCTGTCATGATTCCCTACTATTCAGGCCTGACTAACTGTACTAATTAATAGTTATCTGTACTTCAACCATCATGATTAGGCCCCGTGGAGACCTGGAAATGAATGAAAGTCTCTCTCTCTCTGCACCCTTCCCAACACACATGGTTCCTGTTTTCCATTCTATGTTCCTCTGAGGTCAGAGCTCCAACTCAATTCCCTTTATAATCCTTGCCTCTCCTTTTAGCATCATTGTCCAACCCCCATGGTCCAGATATACCTGTTGGAAATCACCGTGTCCTAGTAGACTGTGCCTTCTAAACCAAAATATCATTTTTCTTCCAACTAGTTTTTCATGCCTGTGGGACTTGCAGCAGTAACACCAACCAATTGGCTCTCAGAGAAGTCTGGGAGCACCTGATACTTTATGACACTTTCAGATTTTTATTTCTTTTAGTGATTGAGTCACTTGAATATCTAGTTCCCAGCACAGTTCCAAACTGTGCGGTTTTTTTTTTTAAATGGATGGATGGATGATGGAATAGTGAATAAATAAAGATCAGTTACAAGTCGGCCATCCGTTAATCACCCTATACATTCCCACAGTGTAGTGGTCAATGTGATTGACTGCACCTAGGTTTTCTGTTACCGACAGCAGAAAGCATCCTAACTGAAACACATCTCCAAGCATTTACCCATTTCTGTTCTCCTTTTTGGGCATACCCTTGTGTTTTCAATACAGTGCCACCTCTGCAGTTAAAAATGCCTAAGAACACACTTTGTGTTCTCCAAGTGCTGGATGCATATAGGAGGGGAGTAGCAATAAGAACATGTTAGTTGGGTACCCAAAATGAACTTCAGCTCCTTCCAAGCTTGGCTGAGTGTGGAGAGAACCAATTACCTTGAGTCACAGAGACATCACATTTTAGAACTGGAAGGAACAGCCGGTATAATTTAGCCCAACCTTTCCTTTCACCAAGATGGAAACTAAGGGCCAAAGAGCATTAGTGACATCTATGTCTGGACTCTGTGTGTGTCAGTTAGGCCTGAGCTCAGGTATCCTGAATCTCCGAGTAGCACATTTCTCCCCAAACTCGCTGTCCCATCAACACGTGTCTTTAATGCATGTCCTCACCGTCACAGGCCGAGCTGGCACCTCAGTCCCAGGGACACGCAGGCGCTCACGGAAGCCTGGGCAGGACTGCAGGCAGGAGGCATCGGTGGGAGCTGTTCTGGGCAGCAGGCTTGATGGGGGTGGCAAGAGCTTTTACAAAGTTTGATTTAGCTGCTCAGGATTTAACCTTCTCCCCCTTTTTACCTATAGAAATTGTCTCCCATGATTTTTGAAAGGCTTTCCAAGCTCTGTCAAGGTCAGTCTTATCTCCCCCAGTGTTTCCCCACTCACCCTGCACACTTCCTTTTGTGTGTATGTGTGTGGTGGGAAGGGGTTAGTTGAACGAGAAAGGCTAGCAGTTTTTGTTTTGTTTTGAATTGTTTTGTTCAGAAATTCTGCTTTTTCCCATGAGCTGTTGGCAAGGTTTTGAAACGAGGGTTTCAGAATCCCATGGAGGAACTAATGTGAGGCAAAGAGAAGATTGGCACCAGATTACCACATCTAAGAAATTAAAAAGGCCCTGCTTACCTTCAACATGGTGATAGTTACATTAATAGAGAAATGAAATTAAAACAAACTTTGGTAAATCCACAGAGTAGGAAACTATGTAACCCAAGGACTTAGTAATGGGTAGAGAGTATAATTGCTGAAATCAGCCAGGGGTACCACATTGATTTCCTCTCATTGCACACCTGATAATCATTAAAATGGAGAAGATGTTTCTCTATTGACATAGAAAATGTCTGAAATATTGTTAAGTGGGGAAAAAAGTGTTCATAATTCAATTTCAAATTTATAAAAAATGTGTAAGAATAAAAATGTGGTGGATAAAAGAGTAGCAATATTTTAACTGTAGTTATAGGTGATTTTTAACTCCTGTTTATATTTTCCCTGTATTACTAATGTTTTACAATATCACACTGTTGCTTTTTTAAATTAGGAAAACACTATAAGGGCTTGAAAAGTAAAGCTTTCTGTTTGTGGCTGGGCTTAGAGTTTGATTTCTGAAAGGGATAATGCTGAGCTAGTCAGTCCTTGCATAGGAAAGTGAGGTGATCAAATGTTCATTTGATGTTCATTTGCATTCCTAGGGTGAAAGGAAGGCAGATGAGACTGTTCTTAGTGTAGGTGGGGTAGAAACTCCTGGATCTGAAATGCTGGAGGGTAAGATGTATTCCTGGAGTTACCAGTCAGAATTTGGCATCATTATTTCCTAACCAGAGACCGTATTACTAGGTTGCTAGAGTCTTCAGTATTCTCGGCACTGTTGTTTAAGCATCATAATGCCTTTTAGGGGCTAGCCTGGGAGCTAACCATACTTTGCAACATTATTTCTATGGAAAATATGCTCTAAATTCCACATTGCCAATTCACATCAGAGCTTTCAGGGTGAAACCATTTTCAGTTTGGAGACTTGCAGGCCTTTCCCCTTTATTCACTAACTAGAGGCCCAGTGCATGAAATTGGTGCATGGGTGGGGTCCCTAGGCCTGGCTGGTGATCAGGGCTGATTGGGGCCCAAAGACCCTGGTGGGGTCGGGAGAGGAGGCAATGGTTGCCAGGCCAGGCATGAAAGGAACGAATGCCAATGCTGATGCTGATGCCGCCATAGTTGGCGCTCTACCACCTCCCAGTTTCCCACCTCTCTTTCCCTCCCCCACTCCCTGGCCAGTACCTGGAGCTGGAGGGAGGGATGGGGCATGGGAGGTTGGCTGCTGGCCCTGAGGAGGGAGTCGTCTCTCAGCCCCCCTGGGAAATGGGCAACATCTGCCACCACCCACCCCCAGTTCCCTGTCCCAGCCTGGGTCCTGACTCCAATTGGGTAATTAGGGCCTGCCGGCTGCTGGGGAGGGACTGCAGGAGGTTGGCCAGCTGGGGAGGTTGGCTGTGGGAGTGCACTGACCACCAGGGGGCAGCTCCTGTGTTAAGTGTCTGCCCCCTGGTGGTCAGTGCACATTATAGAGACCAGTTGTTCTGGTCGTTCTTTCCTAACAGTCGCTTAGGCTTATACACACACACACACACACACACACACACACACACACACACACGAGGGGCCCGGTGCACGAAATTTGTGCACTGGGGGGTAGGTGATCCCTCATCCTAACCTGCTCCCTCATACATACTGGGAGCCCTCAGGGGATGTCCTACTGATCACTCACCCCCAGCCTACCCAAGGCCTAAAGTCTCTGGCCGAGGCTTTAGGCCTTGGGCACCCAGCAATCACCCTGCAATGGGGGCTGATGGCTGGCTCTGCCCCAGACCCACCTTCCCTGGCTGCCTCAGCCCCGACCCCTTCTCCCCCCTGGCCCTGGCCTTGGCCCTGGCCAGCACGCGCCTGGCCCTGGGGCTACGTGCACTGGCTGCCTTGGCCTCACCCCTGTGGCCCAGGCTGTGTGCTTGCTGGCTGGTTCTGCCCCAGCTCCTGATTAGCTGGTGGGCATGGCTTGTGGGCATGGCTTGATCAGAGGTATGGTCAATTTGTATATTACTCTTTTATTAGATAGGATATGTTATTTCAAGAATTCCCTCTTTGTTTGTAATAGATTGCAGACTTGTGGGCAAATCCTTTAGTGTATGTTTCATTTGTCAATCTAACACAGTCATTAGGTTTTCAAAACTGGAAGGATCTTAGAACTGGATATCAATAATTTTTAAATGAGCATTACTTCTCATTAATTGAGCTGCTAGAGTTGCCCAGGGATTGAGAGGTTATGCTAGTGACTTATGTCTTCCCAGCACTCCTCTTACTCTCATTGTGAGAATTAGTTTTCTGTGTCAACTTAACTGGGCTAAAGGTGCCCAGGTGACAGGGTGTGTCTGTGAGGGTGTTTCAGGAAGAGATAGCATTTGATTCAATAGATTGAATAAAGAGATCTTCCCTCAGAAATTTGAGTCGGCTCATCAAATCTGTTGAGGGTCCCAATAGAACAAAAAAGACAGGGGAAGTTTGAATTCTCTCTCTCTCTCAGCTTGAGCTAGGGCACTCATCTTCTCCTGCCCTCAGATATTGGAGCTCTTGGTTTTTGAGCCTTGGGATACTAGGACTTATATTGTTCCCCCCACCCCCACCTCCCAGTTAGTGCTCAAGCCTTTGGCCTTAGACTGGGAATTATATCATCAGCTCTACTGGTTCTCAGGCCTTCAGATCCAAATTGAATTATACCACTGGCTTTCTTGGTTCTCCTGCTTGCACATGGCATAGCTCCGCCTCCATAATTACATAAACCAATTCTCATAATATCTATCTACCTATCTATCTAACTATCTATCTATCACCTATTGGTTCTGACTGATTCTTTCACTTACCTTTCCCCAATTGTTGGGAAAGGCTTTACAGAAACAATTGCTTATTTTAAGGCTGAGCACACATTTTCTCAACATATATACAAATTCATTGATGCCTGGGCTAAGTCTTATAGTCTTGAAGCACCTCTAGCACTTGGGACCTGACTATCTAGAAAGTACTTAATAAATACTTGGAACTCTTCTGAGGCAGTGGAAAGAGTACTGCTCTAGTGTGATGAAAGCTGGGTACTGGTCTTGGTTAGCTATGTGAGTTTAGAGAAGTTGAAAAACCAAGGAATGGATAAGCTGATCTCAGAGGACTTTTCCATATCTGACAAGTAAACACTGAACTGATAAGTACAGGGCATGCCTATGGGCAGATTTCAATGTTTAATAAGAGACTTCTAAGTCAAGGAAGATGTAGAACCTTTTTGACCTTCTAGACCTGGGGCAATAATCTTTGATCTCTTCTGGGTCAAGAAAACTTTCTGAATCACATCAAGACTATGTATGGTCTTTGTTTATGAATATGGGGTTCTTGAGGACCCATAAAGACTACCATAAAAATTCTAGGAGTCCATTCATGTAATACTAAAACTGCATGGCTAAAATTCAAATTGTCAATTCACTATTTGGCCAAAGATGTTTAAAAACAGCATACCACAGTTTTTGCATCTCCTCTCAAAAACCTTCAAGATCTAAGGTCCTCTCTAGCTCGAACTAGAGAGGTCAAGAAATCATGTCTTTTCTCTAGTTTTTAAGAAGTTAAGCTCCAGGGACTTTCAGTTCAGTGCCCTAGCAGAGGATAGAGGATCTATCCAGCTCTAAGGGAAGTCCCCAGGTTTCCTCTATTATTTGAGAAATTTGGCTCCTGCTCCCGACCTTGGCCTCCGTATTGTCATTTGGTCCAATTACCCTTTAAGTCTTCAAGCTCCAGCATCTTGCTATCTGCTAATCCTTGATGCCTGTGTGGCACTGAGACCACCTCTACGAAGTCAAGATTCTGGATTCTAACGCTGGTCTACTGCTGTCACTGAGGAAATTTCTGTGCACAGAGAAATTTTGTAGAGCAACCTGCCTGAGAAGCATTTGGTTTCCTATAGGCCTTTAAGAGGAGGGCAGAGAACAGACTTGGGGCTTTTCTGCTCTGCTCTAAGAAGAAACTTAATAAGAGCCATTTCAGAAGCCAGATGTCCACTGGGCACATGTGGCATCTAAATGAAACCCTTGTCCAGAGGACCAGGAGAGACAGGCCAGCATCAGGGGTTTCGCTGTGCCTTGAAGAAACAGAAATCTCTGCTCCAGTCTCGGCCATTCTCCCACTTCCATGACTCACCTCCTCTCTGTCCAGAGAGTCTTGTACAGAAATTAGTTTATGGGTCCTGTCCAGAGGTCTTTAAGTAAACAGTGCTCCCAGTCCTTTCAGCTACCCAGACAAGCTTAATTTCAGGCCCTAGGGAGGAAGCTAATGACTTGTAGTTACTTTGCTATTGTTTTCCGAAAACAATTTGACTTCCTTTCAGATTAGCCTCAGAATTCCTTCTTTACAGATTAAGGCACTGGAGCCAAGGAAGGGCTGAGCTCACCAGCTCTGTAGCACAATGCTCCAGGGCAAGATCTCCTTTCTCTAACAAGTTACAGAGGCCCCTTGGGGATGGGGGCAGGGACTCTGGAGAATGAACCGGACCCTTGTGCCTTGCTTCTCTCCTGAGATCTCACTTCCATCCAAAAAAATGTAAAAGCAATGAAGGTTATGGTGTCCAAAGAACAAATTTGTGAAGAGGGTGTTATTGTGACCATGTGACAGACAAGGGTGTTGAGGCTCAGTGCTTTGCCTGAAATCCCACAACTAAGGGACAGGACTGAGATTCTGTGTCCAGTTTCCTGACTCTGAGTAGTAATATTTTTTGATGACCTCTTTTGAAGAGGCCATGCAGATGCAAAGAGAAGTCATCTGTCCAGAGCTGTCAGAGTTTGATCTATCATGTGAGAACTGAAACCTACATTTGAAATTCATTTGGTGTGGGGTTTAAGTGGCAGATCCCTGTCCCTTCTCTTCCTCTCCTCCGCATCCTCCAAAGCTGGGGCTGGATTGAACCTGGTGTTGGGGGAGCCATTTCTGAACCTCCCTCCTGCTAGAGAGGCACAATGGAGGTTCTCAGCCAAGTGGCCAGTCCCTCTGGCTGTAAAGGAATACCTTACTGGTTTTTCCTTACGGAGGCATCTTGACTCCTTTTTTATGGCACCTGTGGGACTTATTTGAAGCGAAATGGATCTTCTTACATTTTTGCTACTGCTGATCACCACTCTGCCCCCTACTCCACTATTACTGTCCACTTAGAGTCAAAGCTGGTAACCCTCTAATCTCTCGTACCAATTTGTACATGTGCCCACTTTAGCACTTATTACATTGCATTCTACTTACTGGTGCAAAGCCCGTGTGCCTCATTCATCTTTATATGCCCAGTTCTTTCACATGGTATGTCCTCAGTACACTGTCACCAAATTATTGATTAGTGATTGAATGACTCTACAGAGCAGATGGTGTTCTTCAGACTCTGGGAGGAGGGTGCTGGAGGGAAGTGTAGGTTACCCTGGAAAAGCAGTTATGTTCTCAGACACAAAGGGAAGGTGATATGTGTTTGTTACTTTGTGTGTATGCAGTGCACCTGTGTGGCCATATCTGGTGACCTTACTCAAAGAAGGCAAAGAAGGCGGGCATAACAGTTATAGCTATAACAACAGTAACATCATGTTTCTGTGGTAAAACTTCGAAATCTTTCCAAAGTACTTTCCCTTCTATAACTTGACTTTGATCTTTAGAACATATATATGATTTGTTGCATGCTATATGTATGTATTTATCCATATCTGTTTGTCATCTGCCTATCTATATATACATGTTTTATATGTGTATTACACATATTTATTTAGCACTTACTATATGTCAAACATACATATAATTCAATTTCATAACCAATCTGTATATTTGATAATTACTTTCATTATACTTTTATAAATAAGCCAGAAACAGTTAAGTATTTCCCTCCATCCTATAGGTTCATTACTTAGGCGCATGCAAATTAAATTGACAAAGAGAGATCAATGGGAGAAAAGGAAGCTTATTCATATGTATAGAGAGCTAACAAAAGTAATTAGCTTATTAAATGATTAAAATTAGAAGCTTTTAAATTGAACTTAGTTGGGAAAAAGGGGGGAAAAAAGGCTTCTATGGGAGGAACAAATAGGTTTTTTAGGAAAGACAAGCAAGTTTTGAGAAGAACCAATGGGAGAGAAGAGAGTGTGTGATGTTTATTCCTGCGGTGCAGTGGTCATCCCACCTCCTCCACGGCCGTGCGGCTCCCTCAGAGGGGATTTATGGCAGCCTCCTTTCCCAGTGGCTGCTGCTTTTTGTCAGATCAAATCCAAGAAGGTTTCTTTCTGCATCTGATGAATCTCAAATATCTTCAACTTAAAATAATCTTCATGCCAACTCTGAGTTTCCAAATGAGTCCTCACATGGCCAAAGTCTCCAGACAGCTGTGGAGTGGGGAGTCAAGACCTGAACGCAGGCACTCTTAACCACAGGTTATTTGCCTCTAGTCCCATCCATTCGGACTTGTATATTTAGCTGGCTGAGATACTAACCTTAAAAACACAGGGAATAGTCTTAATCTCCTAAATGTCTCTAACCCTCTGTAATAACTTGACACCAGCAGTTAAAGTTGTAGCTAGGTACCAATTTGGGAGGAGATGTAAAAACTATCATTGGTTAAATTATCAAGACAGGCATGGGGTATTGACCCTCTTACATGCAAGGAAATGCCTTTATTCTTGAGTGATTTTGTCTTCAGGCACCCGAGTTAACAGCATTTTTCGCAGTTTCTTGACCTTGTACTTTGTGATTTTTGCCACTGGAACCATAACCTTAGACTTGACTGAAAACAACTTTCAAAATAAAGGGAGAAGCAAGCTCTTTTGTGAGGTAGGTAGGTGATGGCAGACCGAGGATGGGTTAGAGGAGAATGAGGCCTGCCCCAGACATGCACTGCAAAACCTAAGCATTGCTTATAATTGAACACAATATCATAGGACACTCAGAGTTCTTGCTTCCAAGCACTTCCCTTCAGTTCTAGAGGGCAAACACCACACCAGCCTTGTAACGGGACAACCAAGGGGTCCGGGCTGCCCACCACTATTTGAGCCAATTAAGCAGATATCGGGTTTAATCGTACTAATATATGAGTATTTATTCCAATAATACCAGCTGTATGGGAGAGAGCAGGTCATCCACAAAAATCTGCTCTGCGCCCCCCATAAGCCAGCTGCTTATATTGGATGGGACAAAGGTGACATGGCGAAGTAGGAATTACAGGCATGGGAAAGTAGACATAGGATAATCATTACAGGTTATGAGTCATGGGGGTAGGGGGAGGAGGGGTATGGCAGGAAGGTGGGTGCCTCTGGGCACCCCGGAAACAGATTGCAGGTAATAGGGGCTGGGGTTGTAAGAGCAGGTGCCTCCGGGGCTATATTGCTTCAGCCAGGAGGTTGTAAATCTTTTCATGATGACAGGCAGTTCTTGGGAAAGGAGGATGGACTGCATTCCGATGGTAGCTCCTGGGCAGGTTAGAATATGTCTTTTTTAATCAGAACAAAACAATCAGATTAACAGAGCATGATTAATATTTCTTATTTTATTTCTTATAACTAATAGCTAGTCCTCAATAGTGTATTTCTACCCCTAACAACATCTCCAAGGAAAGGTCCGAACTTCTGTCTCAGGATGAAACCCCTGCACCTGGGACCACAGAGCTCCTGTAAGGCTGCACCCTTCAGCTGCCTCCAGGCCCGGCCTTCAGTGGGAAGGATTTGGGTTTGCCCAACACTGGGTTCCTTCCCCTCCGAGTCTCACATCCACGGAGGCCACTGATCCAAGCCAATCACAGACAGTTCTTAAGTTTGGGTTCCCAAAAGGTCACATCAGCCTTACACCCAAACAGAGGTATGGATGTGACTTTAACCTTTTCTTTGGGATTAAAGCTTGAGATGTTGGGAGTAGATTCATAGGCCAAAGCACCAGGGACAAGGAAGCCGGTATTTCCTTCCTTTCTGCTCTTGGAACAGGGTTTCCTTGCCCACGTTAGCCACTCTTTGGAAAGCAAAAGTCTTAAAGGGAACCACCTATTTGTGTCTGCATAAATATGTGTGACCTCAGTCCACTAACCATGGCTCCAATTACCAGTTTTGTCCTCCCATGAGGCACAAGGGACTCATTGCTCTTGCCATTAGATGCTTACAGAACCTATTTGCATGTGTTATCATTGTAGGCTCAAAGGGAGAAGGCTCTTTAAAACATCTGGATCACAGTGTCTTGGGAAGGATAGTCGTAGATTCATTGGATAGAAGAGACATTGAAAGGTCTTCTCATTTGCCCTCTCGCCTCTACGGAGAAGCAAAAGAAGCAGTTTTCAAAATGCCACCTTTAAAAGACTTGTAGAAAAGGTGATTGTGTTTCTTCCTGGAAACCTTGGATGGTGCATCACCTTCACAGTCATAGCCAAGCACAATCCCTCTTGCAAGGGTAGGAGTCCACTTTTCTTGCATCATCTGTAGGTCTATTTGCTCCCCTGGGGGCCTTATTCCCTGGGTCTGACCAGGCCAGCGTGTTTCAGGAGGATTTTCTTTAAGCCCTGTGGGGAAAGTGTCTGACCTTTTGGCATCAGGCAGACCTATTCTTCCCTTACTGGCTTTGGGCAAGTTACTCAGCTCCTCTGAGTCTGAACTTGCTTTTCTGTAAAATGGAAACACTGCCATGGTACCTGTCTGACAGTGTCAGGAAGTGAAAACACCCGGTACCCAGGAATCCTTCGATAAACGCGCCTTTCCCCGTCATTGCAACACAGCAAAGAGATGACTGTCTGAACCTGTTTCTCGAATGACTTTCCTCACATAACTTAGCACTATGGTATCATTATGCATCGAGGACAAATCCACCGAGAATATGGCCATTTACAGTAACTGTTTTGTGTCATGAGCTCTTCTCTGCACCCAGAATGTCCGTTTCTTGTCGACAAGGGATGGTCCTTGTCTTCCACTGAGGACGGGCTGGACCCCTGGGCCTGGCCAGTGACTCCCTGCCCAGGAGACCCGATGGGGGGTTCCCATGCTCTTCAGAAGGCCAGCTTCCTGTTTCCCATCTGCAGGTAAAACACTGTGCAGTGTGCCCAGCACAAAACCCTGCATGTAATTCACATTGAATAGAGTCTATTTTGTCGTCCCATTTCTATAGCCTTTCCCTAAGGAGTTATTTACCGATTCTTTGGCCAGATTTTGGATCCTCTCTAAATCTCCTTTGAATTCTGCATGTTTTTTAATGTGTGGAGCACAGACCTCGACAGCTCTTTCTAAAACCCTTTATTAAGCAGAACATGAGGATAAAGGGAGGATGTGGCAGACCCTCAGTTTCTAGCCATAGCCCTTGCCCTACCCCTCCTTTTTGGGGCATCAGGCATCTGCTCATGGCATCCTTCTGAGTCATGTGGTGACTGCCAGATTCAGTTCTTTTTAAATTTTTAAAAAATTGATCTTAGAGAGGGATGAAGAGAGAGAGAGAGAGAGAGAGAGAGAGAGAGAGATCAATGTAAGAGAGATACACCAATCAGTTGCCTCCCGCATGTGCCCTATCTGGGAATCAAACCTGAGACCTTCCAGTGTATTAGATAGCACTCCAACCAACTGAGCCACACTGGTCAGGGCAGATTCAGTCCATTTATTATTACTACTACTACTACTACTACTACTACTACTAAAGGCCCAGTGCACAAATTTGTGCACAGGTGTAGTCCGGACAGCCTGGCCCCAATTGGGATGGATTGGGGCCAGGCCTGTCGGGAGGAAGAGATGGCAGAGGTTGGCCCAATCAGGGCTGGCCTGGCTAGGGGGTAGGGGCTGAGAGCGATTGGCCTGTGGGGTCTGCCCCTGAGTGGGATGGGGGGGGGCAATTGAGGATGGGACTGGCTGTGGGGAGGGGCTGCAGGAGGTGGGTCCCCACCACTCCAATAGGGGGCAGGATCAGCTCCACCCCCAATCAGTCCCCCCCCCCCCCCCCACACACCAATCAGAAGTGGTGCTGGGGAACCTGCAACCCTGGTACCTGACCTTGAACCCAAGATCCTTTGGAGCATTGAGCAAACAGGTCACGGCAGATTCAATCCCTTTAGAGAATCATCTCACAGGCAAGCCCAAATGACATTTTCCTTGATTTCGTCAGAGTCTTTACCTGAGCCTGAGAGGGAACCAGGTGAGGAATAACCCAGACTGCCGGAGGCCTGCCAAAGCAGCTGAGCTCCAGGCCATCAGAACGCTAGTATTTCCCACCATGAGGCATCCTGAGCAAAGTGCCTGCCGGAGGCTGTTCCACTTGAGTTGGATGATTTGAGTTCGAGATCTTCATCTTTTCCCGCTTTGATTCTGACTTCCTGTAACCCAGCCCGTTTCTTCCCTGCTTTACCGCTACTTGCCAGCCGAGAGCAGCTAGCTACCTCCTGTGCCCGGTGCCCTCTCCAGGATCAGGGTGTGCCTGCATTTCAGCAACTGTTTCCTTCTGGGGGTTCAGAGGGAAACGCACTCTTCCCTTATCCCAGCCCTGCCCCCAGCCAGACTCTCCTCTGGCAGCCAAGGAGCTAGGAATTACCACTCTCGGGTGATCCTTCAGCGGAGACTGCGGCTCTTTCACTGGCTAGAGACAGCAGGGCGTTTTCAGGAGCCTCGGCATTTGTAGCGTGGGTGGGATGTAAGAACAAAGACTTAGTGTGGGGGCATCTCTGTTCTGAGGGATCTAGATCCATGGTCAGCAAACTGCGGCTCACGAGCCACATGCGGCTCTTTGGCCCCTTGAGTGTGGCTCTTCCACAAAACATCACGGCCCGGGCAAGTCTATTTTGAAGAATTGGCGTTAGAAGTTGTTTAAGTTTTAAAAATTCGGCTCTCAAAAGAAATTTCAATCGTTGTACTGTTGATATTTGGCTCTGTTGACTAATGAGTTTGCTGACCCCTGGTAGATATCACCAGGGCTTTCTATGGTTTCACATGAGAATTCTACCTCAGGAGTTTGGCCCAGCCAGGGGAGATGCAGGCAAGAGGAAACAGACGTTGTGTTGTGTTGTGTTGTGTTGTTGTACTGTGCTTGGCTGTATTGTTTCATATTTTTTAGTCACATCCATAGCACTTACCATGTATCTAAGTCCCTTACACGTGTTCATTGTCCTCATGACAACCCTCGAAGGTTGAGGAAACTGAGATGCATGGAGGTTAACTTGCCCAGTGTCACCCAGCGAGTAAGGGGGAGAGCCAGATTCAAACCTGAGCCAGGCCCAGAATCCGCCCTGAGGCTGCGCCGCACGTGGAGAGGTTCCGGTCATGGAATCGGGAATTCCGGCCTGTTTTCAGCAGGGCTGCTGCGTCTCTGGACACAGGAAAGTTGGCCCCATCCTTCCTCCTCCTGAGAAGCTGAGCTTACTCACGTATGGAAGATAAATGGTTTTGCAAAAGGCTGGCATGTTTGTGAAGGGTGCTGTGAAATGAAGAGGCTGACGTGGAACAAAGAAAGGGAGCTGGTCTGATCCCGCCTCTGCACTCACTTTACTGGGCGCGACAGTAAGTGGCCTTGAGTCTTTGGGCCTCGGGTTCCCTGGCTGTTCCAGATCACCTCTGGGGGCTCCACCCAGCTCTCGCCATCAGTGGGCTCTTGGTCGTTGGTGATCTGGTTTCTGCCCAGTCACCGTAATCCCTGCCATTGCAGGCATCACACTCGGGGAGCCATGGCCGTGTGCTCGGGTGAGCAGCGGAGGAAAGGCGTTGACAAGGAGGAGCTGCCTTGCAATTTCGGAATTTGCCAACCGGTGACAGGGATCTAACAAGAAACAGACAAAACTGCTCCCATCGGATCAACGCCAGCTGGAGATCTGTACCCTTTCTGTGGAAAGAGTGAGGAGGTGAATTTTGGCATTGGCTAATTAACTCTTAATCCCGACTCTATCATTACTGAGTCAGGTGATTAACCAGGATTACGTTATTTGATTTCTCTGACCCTTGGCTTCCTCAAATGTGGGATGCAGAAACGTCTGTCTGCCTCCCGGCACTGGAAATGGGATGATGACATGAGGAAAAGAGAACATACATATCGAATGGCACGTGGCAGGCAGGTGCTCTGGCCTCATCGAAGGAGGCGAGGAGAGTGTGGGATGCCCCTCCTTATCCTGGGAGCTGGCAGGGACCTCTGGTGTCCACTCTGGGTGTTGGTGGCTGTAATTCCTGACAGCGGGTTTCCCCTGCCAGCTGGCACTCAGCTTGCTGCAGTGGGCACAGCAAGAGTCCCCAGAAGACCTTTCCAGGATCCAGGGCCCTTTTATCTGAGCAGGAAAAGGATGAGGAGGGACCGTTGGGCAGTGCCAGCTTTCCCGCTCTGGCTGAGGTGGTTGAGGAGGCAGCAGAGGGCGGGCAGGCAAAGCCCAGGCCGTGCACCACCTCCCTGCTTGGCTCAGCTCAGCTGGGGCACCAGGGCGAAGGAGAGCGCTGTGGCAGAGATGACAGCGAGGGCAGCGGGGGAGGAGGAGGGCTCTGCCTCCTCCAGGGGAGAACTGGGCTGGGAGAGCCGCAGGGAGGTGGAGGAGAGAAAACTTTTAAGTGAGCAAAGACTCTAATAGCACAAAAGAGAGGAGGGAGGGGCCCGGGGGAAGGGGGTGGAGAGAGAAAGAGTAGGAAGAGGGGGGAGGAGGGCGGGTGACAGATACGGATTCAAAAGAGGGTGGAAGAGGGACAAGTGACAGGCTGGAGAGCCGGGAGCAGTGGGCGGTTGGTCGGAGGAGAGGGCCAGAGGACTGACGCCAGCGGGAGCCCCCAGCGGAGAGGAAGGTAACGGGGACTTGCACTTTCAGAGGTGAAACCCCTGGCTGATGGGAAGGAGCCAGGAGGGCGAGCCTGGGGTCCAGGCTGGATAACAACGCTCTCTCTGTGCCCTGGGCTCACGCACCCCCGCAGTCTTCCCTGGGATGCTGAGGTCCGATGTGCTGAGGAGGGCGCTTTCCGAGGCCCAGAGGAATGACTTACTGGGTCTGCAGGGAGCTGTGGGAAGGCGAGTGGGGAGATCTGAGAGTCCACCCCTTGAGGGGTTGCAGGGCTCCAAGGGCAACGTGAAAAGGGTCCACTGTCCACCCCCAGCACTTGGTTAAGATCGAATTGGCCCTTTAAAAACCTAATTGTTTTTCGTGCGTCCTTTAGGCGGGGAGTCTTTTTTGAAACGCTCTCTGCAGCATCTAGGAGGGTGTTTTGGTTTTCCCCTAAGGCTTGCTGGAGGCTTTAAAAATATTCCTGCCCAGTGTCCTGTGCAGGACCGTGCCCCACTGTGCCCTGTGAGCCATCTGGCCTGCCTGCCGTCCGAGGCCCGAGGCTGGGGGGCCCTCTGAGGAGAGGCACCCACTGGAGTGGCCTCCCGGCGGTGCAGACACGGCAGAGGGCCCCGGGCTGGAGGTTCTGCCGGCTCCTGACTTTCCAAGCAGGTGGGGAGAGAACTGCCTCGGTGGCTGGGAGACCTGGGTTCTGGCGTTCTGAGTGACTGTCCGACCTTGGGCACTTCCGGACACTCCCCCCCGGGCCTCAGTTTACTCCTCTGTAACCGGAGGGGCGAGAGGGAGCGGGATCGCTCTGGCTCCACTCAGCAGTGTCATCGGAGGAGGCTGTGTATGATTCCTTAGGCTCCAGTGCCACCAGAGGGACGGAGGAGGGGAGTGGAGCGGGCTCTGTCCTGACCGCACCTGGTCCAGCTCGCCTGTCTCCCCTCCGGGCTCACGGCGGAGGCCTCGGGGTCTTGCTCCTCAGCATCTCAGTTGGCTGTTTGCTGAGGCTCTGCCCCTGGCCTGGGAGAAGGAGGGCAGAGCGGGGAGCACTGGAGGGGGAGTCAGCAGGCCTGGGAGAAACGCAACGACACGGGACAGAGGAGACCAAGGCGGGCTGTGGGCTGTGGCACTCCCGTGTGCTGGCGAGGAGGCTGGTGGCTGGGGCACAGCTGGCGTTCAGAGGCGCCCGGCCTGACTCTAGACCTCGGCCATGCAGCCTCCATCACCTCCCCCCTGCCCCGCTCACAGCCCAGCCCCTGACTCACTGCTCCCAGGGGCCAGCTCTGAACTCTGCACCTTCCTGCAGGCTCCCCGGGGGCAGCGCAGCGCGCACCGGCCTGCCCTCCCGTCCCTCCGTCCCTCCGAGCGGTTTCCTCCGGGCTGCTGCCAGGAGTGACCACAGCGAGCACAGCGGAGAGTGCCCGGAGGCGGTTCCCTGGTCCCCCCCCCCCGCCCTCCCCCCTGCATCCCTCCCCGGACACTGCAGCTCAGAGGCCATGGCCATGCGGTGCCATGGCCTCGGAACCCGGGGGGTTCTTGCCGGGCTCCCCAAACAGGTCTCTGTGCTCATCTGCTCGCTGCCTCCCGCCCCTGGCCCGCCCAGTGCTGGGCCGCTCGCTCTAGAAGGGGTTTCTTAGATGGCCCGTCCAGCTCCTCTTTGGCAAATAAGCGGACACAGGCCTGGGAGGGGAAAGTGACTTGCTGGGGCCGACACAGGGAGTCGGGCAGCTCAGCCGGGCGAACACCCCTCTGTTCACAGGCCCCCGACTCTGCCCTGCACTGTGGTTTCTGAGCCGCCGTCCCTTCCCCAGCCTCCTGCTTCTTCCTCAGCATCTTACAGTCATTGGACAGCATGGCACCCAGCTGCCCACCGCCTCTGTCATTAACACCGGCGGGGGTACGGCGGGGGTACGGGGAGGGGCGCGTACACTGGAGAGTCCTGGGCTCCAGCAGCCAGAGACCCCCAGTGCAGCCTGGCTTCGTGGGTGCTGGTGACCCCACCGCGGGACCCACCCAGTCCCAGCCGGCCAGGGAGCCGGTGTGCTGGCTCGGCCAGGGAGCCGGTGTGCTGGCTCGGCCAGGAAGGCCTGGAAGACCCGCCGGCCCCAGCGCCAGTGAGGCCCGGGCCCAGGCTCTGCCCTGGGACCCCAGGATGACCTCTGCCCCCGGGATCCCCGCAGGTCTCTGTGAGAGCCGGCCCCTCTCAGGCCTGACGACTTAGCAGAGCGAGAGGGAGAGGCTCGTTTCCCTGGAGAGCTTCAGGTGTCCCGGAAGAGCCGTGACTTCCTCCCTGCGCTCGCAGCTGCTGGCTCCTGGCAGAGGACAGCTGGGCGCCACTTGGTGGTCAGTTATTTCCGACCGATTAGCACATGACGGCGAGGAACATCCAGCCTCAACCACCCCTCACCCTCGGGAGGAGAGGGAGCCGGGGGCCGGACTCAGGCACTGAACAGCCCAGCGAGGCTCAGGGAGCTCGGGGGGGTGGGGGGCTGGTCACGTCGGGTTATACTTTGTGACCCTGGGTGGCGTTTAATGTCTGATCCTTCGCTTCTCCGTCCGCCGAAGGGTTAGCAAATGCCTTCCTGTGGGGTTGTGGGGGGTTAGGCGCAACGATGTGCTGAATGCGGCCCTCCCCTCAGTAAGTGCTCCGCGCACAACAGAACCCGGGATGCGGGCGCCCGGCCGCGGCCCACGCGTCTTCACATCGCACCGCGGCCACGCACCGGCCTCTCTGCCTGAAGGCTCGCTGCGGCGTGTCCCTCGGGCCGGCCTGGTTCTTATTTCCACGGGGTTTTTCTGAGGCTCCTGTGCTGGCCGGGCAGCTGGGAGTCAGAAATCCGGCTTTGCCTCTTGGCCCCGCCGCCGTGCCATTCTGTGACCGTGGGCCAGGGACAAAGCCTCCGCTGCTCGAACTTGAGCGGGAAGGGCCTCCACAGCCGACCAGCTCACCGCTCCTTTTGCACCGGGGAGCCCAGAGGTGCTGACCTGTCCAGAGTCAGGTGAAGTGGGGACACTGGAAAGAGCCTCTTCTCTGAGCCTCTGGTTCACAGAGGACTTCCAGGTTTTCCATCAAACCTGGCGTCTTGGAGACACAGAGCTTCCGGAGAGGCAGGCGTGGCTGGGGCAGGCTGCCCCTCTCCTCAGCCCAGGGGAGAAAGCCTTCCATTTCTCCCCATGCAGAAGGAAGCCGTTTCCAGCCCACCCTGTGAGTGTGCCCTCGGCTTGGTGATTAGGTTCAAAGTGCGCGGCTCCCAGGAGGAAGGGCTGGCAGGAAGCTCACGCTGTATCGTAGGGAGTCCACCTCCAGGCCGAGGGCTTGGGTTCAAGGACAGTTAGGAGGCTGCTCCACCACGAGCAAGAGGGGCCTGGTCGGAGTGGGCCCTGCACTTCCCTCTTCTCCAGCCCTGCCTGCGGGACCCTCATTGCTAGAGAAATAACCATGTACAATTGAATTAATATCCTCCCCATGGCCCGTGCTTCCCCTCCTCCGACACCTCCACTCGGGGCCACGTGGCGGCCCTGGCTGTGTCCCTCTAAGCAGCCTGCTGTCCTGTCAAATTCTGCACCAAGCGGGCTAGTTGGCTCACACTTGAGGGAAGTTTTTACTGGAAATGTCAGAAAAGAAAAACAGGGAACTAGCATTGCTGAGTAGCCTCTGTGTGCCAGCTGCTGTTCTGGGCAATCGCACATATCCACACGGTGTTTACTGTCCAGGAGTAAACATTCCCCCTCTTCAGAGGAGGAGGAGACGGAGAAGTTAAGTGACTTGCCTAAGGTCACACAACCAGAGAGTGCTGGAAGCAGGGCTAGACTTACCATTCCTTAGGGATCGTGCCCCCCCTCACCTAACTATTTCTGTTTCCTTTGTTCTTGTTATGATTTGACATCAATGGAACACCAGAGCCGCTGTTTAGCCAGCGAGAACCTGGCAGTGGACACGGCGCGGCCAAGAGCACTTAGTGGCTAAAAAAGGAAATAACTTTCTATATGTGACTTCTGGCCAAATGGTGGCAGAGGCTGAAGTCTGGGAATCCTGACCACTGTGGGCTGAGGCCTTGATGTCATCATTAATTCTGGGAGCAGCATATGCAAGAGGGGCCAGCCACTAAGCCGGAGGCTGGAAGGAGAAAGCCTGGCCTCTTATGGAAAGTGGGGAAAGCACTACTTGGGGAGTACGAGACTGGGGTCTGGTCACAGGTCTGTCACCACTCTCAGTCCTAGAAGCTCTTTGGTTTTCTTTCCCTTTTCCAGACAGAGAAGATGTAGGCTTTGGTACCTAGCTCAAGTACCTGAGGCAGTCTCTGCTAGTTGTGTGACTTTGTACAGGCTACTTAACCTCTGAGCCACAGTTTTTCCACCTGTGAAATGGGATAATACTTCTTTCCTAGCAGGGCTACTGTAAGGCTTACAAAGTACGGTTGTACAGCACTTCACACGTGGAAAGCACTTAACTTAGTGGTATCTTACTTAACTACCCTAGACCCTCATCTTCCTCTTGTGTAAAAATAAGGGGTTGAGTTTTTACCGATCTCTGGATTTCAGCTCTACTGCACTGTGAATCTATGACAAGATGGTGGGAATAATAAGGACATGTAAGCATTTCATAAATATAATTTCATTAGTAATTGTACAGCTTCTAATGCACCCCTTTGGGAAAAATTAATAAAGACCTCTCAGTATTTAATTGTAATTGAATAGCTTTATTTGCCACCCCCTCCCACCCACTACTTATAAATATTTTTTCTTCCAACATTTGAAGGAGAAAAAGTACTTAGCTTAACATAATCCTCTTTCTCCACTTTGCCTGCTCCTTCCCACCTCCTTGGCCTTGAAGCAACTGTCTGCCAGTGGGGTGTCTCTGAGCAGACCCCGCTGTCTCTGCCGGAATTAAATCATTAGATTGAAGGAGGAGTTAATTATCTGCCATTGGCCAGAGTAGGAGGCAAACTGAAGTGATACTTTGTCTCAGCCATCTGTCTCTCCTTTTCTCTTATCTCCATCTCCCTCTCCCCTCCATGGTGGTCAAGGTTCAGAGGTCCAGGTCCTGATAGAATTGCCCCAACCACTTACAAATCAACTCCCTATTCTGACTGTGACTCACAAACATCGCCAGGCAGTCCTCCAAGGTAAAGTGGAGAGCCTTTGTTAAGGATTTTCAAGAAAGGAACTTCAGGCGATTTAGATCGTCCAGCACGGTTGTTAAGGCAGGAGCGTTGTTGCTAAACTAGACAAGAGCTGGGTTTGAAGCCAACTCCCCACTTAATAGCAGTGGGATCTTGCTCAAGTCACCCTCTTTGAGCCTTCTGAAACGGTATAGTCCTCACTTCCTCATGTTTTTGAGAGAATCCAATGAGGAAAACATATATAAAGAAACTTCCAAGTGGCTAGTATGTAGAAAAGTCTCAATGAGTGTTAGCTTATTTTATTATTACTATTACTAAAGGCCTGATGCACAAAATTCATGTACTAGGGATACATGCACCCCTCAGTCCAGCCTGCACCCTCTCCCATCTGGGACCCCTGCCCGGAGGCCTGGTCCCCCCAACTGTCCTTCCCTGCAGGCCTGGTTGCCCCCAACTACCCTCCCCTGCAGGCCTGGTCACTCCTAACTGTCCTCCCTGCTGGCCATCTTGTGGTGGCCATCTTGTTTCCACATGGGTGTGGCCATCTTTGACCACATGGAGCAGCCATCTTGTGTGTTGGAGTGATGGTCAGTTTTCATATTAGCCCTTTATTATATAGGATTATTATATAGGATTACCTAAGTTCAAATTCTCTTTTTTGGGTAGTTCTGGGTACACTAGACTAGTGGTCAGCAAACTGCAGCTCGTGAGCTACATGCGGCTCTTTGGCCCCTTAAGTGTGGCCCTTCCACAAAATACCACGGCCTGGGCGAGTCTATTTTGAAGAAGTGGTGTTAGAAGTTTATGTTTAAAAAATTTGTCTCTCAAAAGAAATTTCAATCATTGTACTGTTGATATTTGGCTCTTTTGACTGATGAGTTTGCCGACCACTGCACTAGACCATGGAGCTGAGACTCTCCAAGAATACTGGAGATCCCTGAGGTTGCTGAAGGCCAAGACCACTTTCTCATGTAATTCTTCCTGTACATTCATTTCAGGGAGAAACTACTAGAATGAGGGGAAATCTGGAAAAGGCACATTCATGACTAAAGTACAGAAGAGTTCTGAGATGACAGTTCTATTTGGCACTTTACAAGCCACCTTTGATGTCTGGCACAGCCCAGCAGCTCCACAAACACTTTGCAAACTAAAGGCTCTGGCGTGGTGCTGTGTCTAAGGCACCCAGGAAGTGAGGTCCTGTGAGTCTATTTTACAGCAGAATTCTCTCAGTTGGGAAGCAAGTCAGCCCTGCCCCTTGACACATTCCACTGTACAGTGAGCAGGATTACACCGTGGAGCCGGGGGCTGTGACTATGACTATGAATAGCAGCCTTTGTTGAGAACCAGAGATCTGTTAGATACTGTGCAGAACATGCGTCACTGGCTAGAATTAGACTCAGACTCCATGGAGTGGTCTTCAAGTGTGATTTTGACAAACTTGGGTGAGCTCCCCAGGGACCCGGGGCAGGAGGCAGAGGAATGGTCCATGCTGATGGCGGCTCTGCTGCAGACACCCAGCCCTGCCCTGACCAGCAGAGGGCTCTCCCATGGGCAGAAGAAAAGTGCAGTGATCTGCACTTGATGTCCTGGCCCTCACAGCCAGTGAGATGCCCCTGAATCACCTTCCCAGAGCGACCCCTCTGCTGTCATTAGGTGTTTTGAGTAACCCAAACACTGTCATTCATTACTGTTGCTGTTTTTTAAAAGTACATCAATTGGCCCTAACCGGCTTGGCTCAGTGGATAGACTGTTGGCCTGCGGACTGAGGGGTCCCGGGTTGGATTCTGGTCAAGGGCATGTACCTTGGTTGCAGGCACATCCCCAGTGGGGGGTGTGCAGGAGGCAGCTGATCGATGTTTCTCTCTCATCGATGTTTCTAACTTTCTATCCCTCTCCCTTCCTCTTTGTAAAAAATCAATAAAATATGTTTAAAAAATAAATAAAAGTACACCAATCCACCATCAGGTGTAAGGCTCAATGTTAAGCAATAAGGGGAATAAAGAGGGAGGGGCATTTCAGAAGGAGAATGTGATGAAGAACAAACATGGGGTTTGTCTTGAAGGAGATCAGGGTTGGGTTGGAGAAAGAGTACACAGCCAGTAGAGCAAATAATTCACTTCATCAATTGAACTGAATTAAATTATTCTTTTCATTAATCCCCTCAGCACCCCAGCCAGTGCTGGCCACATCAAGGGAGCGTCGTAATGTTGGCTTGATTGCATAAAAGTTGTCTCCCAGGCCTTCCCTACCACTAAATGGCAGAGCCCTCTCTCAAATCACTCACTGTAGAAGGTGAGCAGGAGCTTTTGAAGTTCCAAAGTGGGAGACCTAAGAGTTGATGGGCTTTGTCCTTAGAGGGAAGATGGAGGGAGGTGTGCACCGACTGGATCAGAAACTCTGGAATGAAGTCCTGGATCTGTTCCCATTAGTCTTTGTTTCTTTGAATACATCTTATCTTCTCTACGTGTCTCCTCCTTTGCAAAACAGAGGTAATAACCGTCACCCCTCAAAGTGGTTATGAGGAGTCCTCATTCAATAATAAAAATTGAGCCCGGCTGGCATGGCTCAGTGGTTAAGCATCGATCTATGAACCAGAGGTCAATTCCTTGTCAGCACATGCCTGTGTTGTGGGTTTGATCCCCAGTGTGAGGTGTGCAGGATGCAGCAGATCAATGATTCTCTCTCGTCATTGATGTTTCTATCCCTCCTACCCTCTCCCTTCCTCTCTGAAGTCAATAAAGACATTTAAAGAAATATTTATTATGTACCTAATACAGTAAGTATACAAAGTAGAAGACAGGGCTTTGGACTTTTGAGAAATCTATTACCAATTTGAGGGGGGAAACTTTCACATCTTTGAGGGCAGAAATCATGCCTGGTTTTATTAATTCTATAGCTATCACTGAGTATCTAATATGTGGCAGACCTGGTACTTCTTAGGTATTATTTTCAGTACTGGAACAGTGATGAACTGTTCAAAAGGAAAATGCCTGATTAGGTAAGAGTTTAAATGGTCATTCAGGAAGTCACAAACGAGAGGTCTTTCACCCTGTTTGCTGCCATCAAGGCTCCGTGGGATAGCGGCCACCCCCCCCCCCCCCCCCGCCTTGGCCAGTTTTCTCTGCTTGTTTCCTGAGGAGCCGTCATTTCCAACACTGTCTTTCTGATAGTCCCTGCTTTATTCCTTCAGGTGACCCACTGATGAGGGACACAGCAATGAAGACTCTTGACAGACCAAACTAGAGCATCACATTCTTGGCCTGGAACTATTTTGTACCTCTTCGGGGACTTGCAAGGAATAGGGACAGAGTCAGAAGATCAGAGGAAAAGTCTTCAGGGTCTGAGGAGAGTTTATAAAACTTGCCCCAGATCCTAGAAGTGTATGACATTTGTTTATTTTTTTTCACTCACTTTGTATTTGCATCTGTTTTCCTCCCACATTCTCCCTTCTGCTTTTCCATCTGTCTGTTTCTCTCTTCTTCTTTGTAATCTTTCTACTTGCTCTTTCTCTTTCCTTCTCCAATTATTGTTCTTCCCCACCACTGTCCTTGCTGGTAATGGCTGCCTTTTATTCAGTTCTTGTATACTGAGGACTATGCTAAGTGCTTTGTATCCACCACCTCATAATACTCTCTGAGCTAAATAATATTATACCCATTTGGCAGTTGAGGTTATTGAGACACAAATCCAATTACTTCTCCAAGCTCAGCAGATTACAGGGATTTGAGCTCCAATTAGTTAATCCCAAAATCATCTTCTCTTAACCCATACATGGTCTATTTTTCTCCGTTTCCAACTCCCCCTTGTCTTTTACCTCTTTTTGTTCCTCCTCGTGCTCTTCATCCTCTCTTCTTCTCTCCCTTCCCTTCTATTCCTCACCACATCCTGGTCCCCACACTTGTGTGCTTGACCCTGAAGGTGCTGAACGCTGTGCACGTGCCCAGAAGAGATGGCAGCCCATTTAAACTCTTACCTAATCAGGCATTTTCCTTTGGAGAAAACGCTTCACGTTTTCCCACATTTTCTGAGCAAAACCAGAGGAAAGGCCTCAAGACCTGGCTGGGTCTTTGATATGGAGGGGAAGAGAGATAAGGCCCTTTCCGCTCACACATGGATTCTCTCATTCACAGAGAGGCTGTGTACTCTCAGGGTTGGAGAACTCTGTAGGAATCAGCTCAGGAGCCAAAGAAACCGGGGCCACGAAATATGGCACTTCCACCCTCTCCTTCCTCATATGTATAAAGACCGTTCAGATAGGAACCAGGGCATACTGGCAGCAAAATGTGAAGGTCAAGGTTTGAGCTTGTCAATCTTTAATGCCCCATCAGAGTCTGAGGTTTTATGATTCTAAGACTATTCCTTCCCTCCCCCATCCTTCCCTCTCTTTTCCTTTTGTCATTCTGTTGATTCGAATTGGTTAAAAACTTGCCCTGGCTGATATGGCTCAGTTGGTTGAACATCATTCTATACATCAAAAGGCCACTGGTTTGTTTCCTGATAACAGCACATATCCAGGTTGTGGGTTCAATTCCTGACCAGAGTACATGTGGGTGTCACCTGGTCCATGTTTCTCTTTCTCTCTCTCACACCAACATTTCTCTCTCTCTCTCTCTCTCTCTCTCTCCTTCTCCCTCTCCCTTCCTCGCTCTAAAAAAATTTAAACAATCAATGAATATATACAGAGAATTGATTAGAAGCTTAAGCCCTGAGGACATTCATTGTTCATCAATAAGATTTCTAGAGGTAGGAGATTGAAGAGTTCCAGAGGCCTCAAGGCACTATCTGCTGTTTCTGAGAGTCTCTGGGCAACTTCAGACATCTTGGCTCACACAACCCTGTCCACGGGCAGGAAGGGGTGGAGGTAGGGGGGACTTCAACAGAGGCTCCCTCCATTTACTGAGGGTTGGAAAAACATTTCCTAGAGCACTCCTCCACATCGATCTCTCCCCACACCTCAGTGACCTGACTAGCTGCAATGGAGGCTGAAAAAGTGACATCTGCCCTTTCACCCTACTGATGGGACCCAGGAAAGGAATAGGGACTGAGAGTGCCACTGGGTAAGAAACACCAGTGCTTGACACCCGTTTCTAAGTTCACTCAACAAAGATGTACTAAGCACCCATTCTAGGCCAGGTTCTGAGTCAGGTGATGATAATACAGAGAAAAGACAGTCGCTGGTCTCCATGAGCCCTGACTGGAAGAACACAGCTGGGCAGAGGAATACAAAACAAGATGGCAAGTGTAGAGAAGGAGTGAGTGTCCCAGGGCCACTACAGGAGCTGAAGAGGCTCAGCCTGAGAGAGCAGAGAGAGCTGGAAGAAGCCATGACTGGGTCAATTTTGAAGGGTAAATGGGATTCAGCTGGGATGGAGGGGGCCTATAGGAGATGGTTTGGAGGAGGACATCTGGAAATCTTACAGACTTGGCATGGTTGGCAAGAGAGAACTAAAAGGGATAGGCAGGAAATGAGGCTGAGAAGCAGGCAGGGGCCTAAGGAGGGAAGGTTTTGTATGGGACATAAGGGATTGGGCATTTAGTCTGGATTGAGAGTGAGCAGGTCTGTGGTGGGTACCTTCTATATGTATGCAGGAGGCCAAGCCAAGCTGTACAGCTGCAATGGTGCTGAAGGGCAGGAGATCCACATTGCCCACTGCTTGCAGCTAGGGGACCCTGAGCAGTAGTCAGTTATCTGTGATACCTACCTGGTTTGACCCAAGACTTTTTATTTGCTACTGCCCAATGCACCTGGTCCATACTGGATGGTTCTGATGATTAGAGAATGCTTCCTGAGGGGAGCCACATTTGGCACCCACTCTTTCCTCCTCCA
The DNA here is from genome assembly GCA_027563665.1 of Antrozous pallidus. Taxonomy (NCBI): domain Eukaryota; kingdom Metazoa; phylum Chordata; class Mammalia; order Chiroptera; family Vespertilionidae; genus Antrozous; species Antrozous pallidus. Next base: position 40,251,085 of record CM050527.1, read on the forward strand.
CCTAGTCCTGCCCTCTGGAGACATAAAAGTTTTGCTTTTCACCTAAAAGCCATTCAAACACATGGGACATTTGTGGTATTTCAACATATCACATTGTTGGGTACACAGGTCCAGATCCTGCCTGACTATGCCAACTGTTGGGTCCAAGCCCCTCTGCCAGGAACTGGACCTCCTTAGATGCCGGTTGGTAGATGGAGAAGGTATAAGAAGTCGTGGATATATAAGAGTCTTTATCACAGGCTAAACAGCAATTGCTATCAAGGAGCCCTTAGACAAACAGCTCTTCAAAGTAGAGTTTCATAAAGGCAGGTGGCCATACACTGACTGGTTAATAAATACAGCTTTTCCATAAAGTAGCCTCCAACAGCCTCTGACATAGGGGCCAGTCTAGGAGCCTCACATAGTAGCAGCCACATACTGCCACTGGTCAGTGGTAACTTATATACAAGCTCAAAAAAGCTTAAGCAAAAGAGGCTTTATGCCAAATAGTGACCTCAGTATTATCTGGGCTACAGAAAGGTACACTTGCACAGTGCATAGATTGCTGCATTCTTGCTTTTGCAGCTGTATATAATAGCAACTTAGCCTTGAACATTCTGATTAAGATCCCCACACTCAGAGTTGCCTTGAACATCCAGTGTACTCTGAAAAGGGCCGCTACACTCCAATTGGCCTTCAGCATCCAGGCTACTCTGACAGGGTTCCCACACACATACTCTTTCATTTAATCCTCAAAACCCCCTTGCCTATTTCACAGGCAAAGAACAGACTCAGTGGGTTTTGCTGTCACATTTGCAGATTTGCAAGACTCCAGGTCTGGTTCTTGGCCAGACTGCCTCAGAATCACCCGGTCTGCTTATTGCAAATCCAGATTGGGAAAGGCGGGGAGGGGCTCCCAACCCACTGAAGTAGAATCCTGGGGGTAAGAACACAGCATCCACATTGTAACACACATCTCAGTTCATTTCTAGATCCACTGAAGTGTGGGAACCACGCTCTGGTTATACTATTATAACCACTTCTAATCTCTTTCTTTGTATTTTTACTGGGGAGTGGAGGGAGAAGAGAGCTTTTTAGCTGAATTTAACATGTTAGTTGCACTCAGAGCACACACTGGTATGAATCAGTGGCATCCCAGGACAGTGGCATCCCAAGTCTGGAGCTCCCAGACTTTGGCGGAAGCACCCCACTCCTTTTCTCCCCTTATTTGCAGGTGTCTGCCCTCTGCTGAGCTACCATGGGTGACTGGAGCTTTCTGGGGGAGTTCCTGGAGGAGGTGCACAAGCACTCCACGGTGATCGGCAAGGTCTGGCTCACGGTGCTCTTCATCTTCCGCATGCTGGTGCTGGGCACGGCTGCCGAGTCCTCCTGGGGCGACGAGCAGGCGGACTTCCAGTGCGACACCATGCAGCCCGGCTGCCAGAACGTCTGCTACGACCAGGCCTTCCCCATCTCGCACATCCGCTACTGGGTGCTGCAGATCATCTTCGTGTCCACGCCGTCGCTGGTGTACATGGGCCACGCCATGCACACGGTGCGCATGCAGGAGAAGCGCCGGCTGCGCGAGGCCGCACACGGGGCCAGAGAGGGCCAGGCCGCCGGTCCCTACGGGTACCCGGCGGCCGAGAAGACGGAGCTGTCCTGCTGGGAGGAGCCCAACGGGAAGATCATCCTCCAGGGCAAGCTGCTCAACACCTACGTGTGCAGCATCCTGATCCGCACCACCATGGAGGTGGCCTTCATCGTGGGCCAGTACCTCCTCTACGGGATCTTCCTGGACACGCTGCACGTCTGCCGCCGCAGCCCCTGCCCCCACCCGGTCAACTGCTACGTGTCGCGGCCCACGGAGAAGAACGTGTTCATCGTCTTCATGCTGGCCGTGGGTGGGCTGTCCCTCTTCCTCAGCCTGGCCGAGCTCTACCACCTGGGCTGGAAGAAGCTCAGGCCAAGGCTCGCCCCAGCAGGGCAGGGCAGGGTGGAATGCCAGCTGCCCGGCCCCTCCACGGGCGCGGCCCCGGGCTTCACGCCACCCCCCGACTTCAGCCAGTGCCTGGAGAACGGTCCCGGGGGCAAGTTCTTCAACCCCTTCAGCAACAGGATGGCCTCTCAGCAAAACACAGACAACCTGGCCACCGAGCAGGTGCGCGGCCAGGAGCAGATGCCCGGGGAGGGGTTCATTCACATCCGCTATGCCCAGAAGCCTGAGGTCCCCAATGGAGTCTCCCCAGGGCACGGCCTCCCCCAGGGCTACCAGAGGGACAAGCGCCGACTCAGCAAGGCCAGCAGCAAGGCCAGGTCAGACGACCTCTCAGTGTGACCCTCCAGTGTGGGGGCCTAGGACCAGGTGGGGACCAAGGAGGCTCAGAGAAGGAAGAGAGGTTCCTTCCAACCCCACCTGTCTTTTCTCATCACCGCTCTGCTCCTTTTGGACCAGTGCTGTCAGAGATCCAGCCAGGCCTCCGCCTCTTCCCCATCCTCTTCCCAGTACTCTCAGTGAGCACTCTCAGGTTACTCGCTGAACAGGGGGGAGTAAGGGAAGGCAACCTAGCCAGAGAGATAGGATAATTCTCTGCATACCGGCCCCATTCCAGAGGGTTCTCCCAGTCTCTGTGGCTCCTGTGAACTGAGTACCCTTCCTCCTGCAAGGAAGATCCAGAGCTCCTAGCCAGGAAACAGCAGGAGCCAAGGAACTTGCATGAGATGTGCTCTTGAACCTGTGGTTTCCATGGGCCAAACCATGGAGGCGGCGAGGTTGCCATGGGCGCCCGTGGCTGCCACTGCCTCTGTCCAGTCTTACCTAAAAAGAGGTCCTTGGAACTTGCCCTGCAGCCTCGACTTTACAAGTGCCTTGATATGTACGCCTGGCAAATTTCCCGCCTTTACTCTGCCAGGGGGTGGGTGCAAGCCGCCCAGGGGTGCAAGCTCCCCTCAGGAACCACCATGCACAGACCCACTGGACTTCCTGCCACCAGCTGTGCTGTAGCTCCTTACAGTTCAGCCCAATGATAGAAACCATCCCCTCCTGCCTCCCATGGCTGCTCACCCAGGGCTCCCCTGAAGGCCTTACCAACCGGGACACCAAGAAGCCATCGTCCTCTCTCAGATCCTGACCAGATCACCAGCCACAGAGGCCAGTGGAATTCCCCCAGGTCTTATTAAAATAACAAGAACATTGCGCTTCTCAGATTCCCCTTGGGGAAAAAAGCAAGTCTGCTGTGAAGATGAAAATTAAAAGAGGAGAGAAAATACTGGAAAATGATTTTTTTCTTCCTATTTATTTCCCTTGCTGACTGCCAATTAGAGTGCCAAAGAGGTATGATGACAGCGATGGAAGGCCCAGAGCCTTCTCCCCCGGAGGGCATAGACATCCAGGGGAGACTCAGCTTGTGCAGGGTTCTCGTTTAAGAGCACAGAGTCCTGTGTCTCCCTGGTGCTCCTAACGAAACTGCCGGGAGGCGACTTCCGAAAAGCCCTCTTTGCCCAGGGATTGTCCTGGTTTCTCTATTCAGTCCATCTGTAATGGGTTGCCATTTTGGACGAAGCAAAGGATGCTCAGAATTGGATTCTGAGATGTATAGGGGAATGGCTACTTTTAAAAATGTGCGTGTGTGCCTGCTGGCGGGATGGGTGAAGGGGAAAGGAGGTCTGAAATGAGAAAAGGAAACCTTGGAGAAACTTGTGTCTCTGCCAGCCCCTCAGAAGCCTCACAAAGGTGCCGTGCCTCCCTGTTTCCAGTGTCATCAGCTCCAATGGACGAGCACTAAGAGGCTGGGACAGGAGGGTGGGCTCAGACGGAGGCTGCGGCTCTAGCCCACCTGCCCATGTCCTGGCCCTTCTGCTGATCTTTGAAGGCTATTGACGGGTGGAAAGAAGGCTGATGGCGAGGGAACTGACGGGGATATACTCTTACCTATTGTCTGGCGCTGGCCTTAAGACTCTCCAAAACAAAGCACAAGAGACGCTCTCTCCTCCCATCTCTGAAATCTTTGTTTTGTGAAATGTGTGTTCTTGAATTAGAAACGCTGTGAGATCAGTTGTTGACGATGGGCCTTGCAGGAAAGAAAAGGGAAATACTATTTTGTAGTTTGTCTTAATAAAGTCTGGCTCTATGTTTATCTCTCCTGTGTCTCTTCCATGCTGTGACTACAAGAGAAGGATGGCAGACTTGGTGGGGAGGGGAGCACAGCGGCCCCACACAGCAGCCAGTCAGTAAAGCCAAGAGCTTTCGAGTGAGACATACAGGGGTTAAAGTCCCAGCTGCTGACTTACAGCTGGAGTCCAGCAAGCTACTTGATCTCTGAGCCTCGGTTTCCCCAGCTGTAAACTGAGCCCAGTCCTATCTTCCTCATAGGGTGGTTAAATGAGAAACGTCATGAAGAATTCAGCAGAGTGCCTGGGAGGTAATAATCCGGCATTAGGTGGTAATTGTGGGCATGGCTGCTACTATTACCTTTAGTATTTTTGTTATTATGTAGAATATATAGTATTTGAAAATCTGGTATGTTAAGAGATGATTCCAGAACTTCCCTCTGTGGACCTCACAATCTGCCCAAGGTGGTCAAATTAACTCACATAGAGGAAACAACTAGAATGGAATTAAATGGAATTCACTTATTGTTAATCTAAGAACCATAGGGCGGAAAAATGATACAGATGGAAAAACCCCAGAGAAGAGGAGAGACCGTCCCTAGCCTTAAAGAGCAGCTAAGGCTTCAGAGAGTGAAAACCTCAAGCATGGCTGTGGGATAGGCCGCGGTGTCCCATTTTACCAACATGGAAACAGAGGTATAAGATTTCCTGAGAGCGGGGCAGCTTTTTGCTGGCCTTTCTGATTGGGATCATATCTTTATGAAAAAGGAGAGATGGTTCTTGCTTCAAAAGGGTAAGGAACCACCCTGCCCTTCACTGACAAATAGGTGCCATTTCCTGGAGAAAGAAACAAAGGCAGAGAAAACTGGAAGTGTTCCTGGGCTGTAAGTCAGTTGTTAACCGGGGAAGGGAAGCTTTTTTAAAAGGGCGGCAGAGAGCAGAGAGCACACCGTATGACGCAGTGTGGAGACTTGGGTGCAGTGGCCTCTGTCCACGGGCCAGGCACCCACCCAGAGGTGTCATACTCCAACTGGAAAACACAGCTGGATCCTTTTTCCCTCCCAGAAAAAAAAAAAAGGAAAAATTAAAAGAAAAGGGAAAAAAAAAAAGAAGCGCATCTCATGGTTTTATAAACATAGCTGTTAACAGTTTATATTACACCCAGACTGCAAACGCCAAGGGACTTGTTTTATAGTAAGATTTCAACCACATGTTTCTACTCTCATTTCCTCTTTCCTCCCCCGCCCCCCAGCGGTTCACCAATGAAGATGGTAAGCTGGATAATAATATAGTGAACACACTAAATTGTAGGCTCCTTTTCTTAATTTCCTTCCTCCAGTGCCAGGTAAGACCAGAATGTCTACTCTGGTGTTTTATTCCTATGGCTAACGTGTTGAAGTGGTTAAACTGTTAATAACACTTCTATAAAGAATCATACGAGGACTGAGTTTCAGATTTCTTCCTAAAAGCAAATCTGGAGAGCAGAGAAAAAAGCAAAGGAACGAAGGCACTAGGCACATTGCAGGCGTCTCGAAGGGCGGCTTTCATGGATGTGGAAGCAAAGAGAACAGCTGCGCTGGAAGGCGCTACTGGCAGTAAGCTGCCCGCTTCCCAGTCCTTGTAGATCCTGGAAGCCCCCCTCATTGGCCCACGTATTGGCCCTTGACATTGAGCAGAATTTACAAATAATATGTAAACAGGATAGGACCAGCGGTTTTACTTCTGTTGGTCACCTAATGGGCAACAGAAATGGGGATGGCCTATACATATTTTTTTAATTATCATTTCAATTGGAAAAGAGAAAGATGTTCATTCAACAAGCATTTATTGAACACTACATTGGGCTAGGGTGGTTCTCGACCTTTCTAATGCCGAGACTTTAATACAGTTCCTCATGTTGTGGTGACCCCCAACCATAAAATTATTCTCGTTGCTACTTCATAACTGTAATTTTGCTACTGTTAATGAAGCGTAATGTAAATATCTTTGTTTTTTGATGGTCTTAGGTGACCCTGCTAGTGGTTCTCAACCTGTGGGTTGAGAACACAAATATTTATATTTAACAGTAGCGAAATTACAGTTAGGAAGTAGCAACAAAAATAATTTTATGGTTGGGGGTCACCACAACATGAAGATCTGTATTAAAGGGTCTCGGCATTGGAAAGGTTGAGAACCATTGGGGTAGGAACTGTATTAGGCTTTAGGAATAGGATTTTATAAAGCAGAAATGGTTCCTGCCTTCTGGAGCTTACAGTGTAATGGGAGAGTCACTGTACCCTGAGTAAACAAACAAAATTACACATTGTCTTTGAATGCCAAGAAGGAAACAGATAGGGGCTGGCGAAGGTGGGGAGGAAGCTTTTTCAGAGGGGCAGGCAGGAAGTCCTGTCTGAGGAGGTAACACTGATGGCGAGATCTGCCTGTGAGAAGAGAAACCAGGCATGATGGGTAGGAGAACCCCGATTTCTTCCAGGAAACCCCAGGATACAGCTGCCCCTCACCTCCGTCTGCTCCAACAGTTTTGAACGACACAGAATTTAAGCAGCACCTAGATAACACTAGAACAACACTGCTTGGCACCAACTGTTACAAAACACACGTGTTCTTTCAGCAAAAGCCTTAAGGGAGAGAGAAGTAGTTTTATTCAATGAAGCAAAAGGAGCATGTGAAAGGTGTTCAAAAACAGTACATGTTGCAGGTTAAGGTTCTGAAAACTCCTGTGTGGTGTTGTGACTGTCATTTCCAGTACAGGTTCGTGCAGCGTGCCGGGGCCTTATGAACGAGGCCTTTCCCTGCAGTCCAGGCTGATAGGCAGTAGGCTGGCCCCATGGGCGGCAGAGCCAGCAGGGCATGTTCCAGGGGAGCCGTGGTCAGAGGAGCCGAACCAGCAAGCAGTCTCCCGCCTGGCGTGGCTCAGTTGGTTGGGCATCTGAAAGGTTGTGGGCTTGACTCCCAGGAGTGGGTGTCAGGCGACAGCCAATGCCTTTTCCACTCTCACCTCTCTCTCTCTCTCTCTCTCTCCCTCTCTCTCTCTCTCTCTCTCAAAATCAATGAAAAATATTTTTTAAATGGCAAATATTTTTAAAAAGCAAGAAGTCAAAAGCACAGAGAAGGGGGCAGAAGGCCTGGGGGAGCACATCAGCAGGGAAGCTGGGCCACAGAAGTTGTGCAGGACACAAGGAGGCAGGCACGTGGGGAACGTCGCTCAGCTGGAGGCAGGGCCACAGCCCCTCCCTGTGTCTGCAGCTGGGCCTCCAGGAGGGATTGTGACTCGGGAAAGCAGAACTTCACCTTGGGGCTAGGTAGGAGAACCCCGATTCCTTCCAGGAAACCCCAGGATACAGCTGTCCCTCACCTCCCTCTGCTCCAACATTTTTGAACGACACAGAATTCAAGTAGCACCCAGGACGAAGTCTTTTTTTAAAATTTCTTTATTGATTAAGGTATTACATATGTGTCCTCATCACCCATTACCCCTTCCAATCCCCTCCTCCCCATGTCACCACTTATGCCCTCACCCCCCTGGTGTCCGTGTCCATTGATTAGGCTTATATGAGTGCATAAAAGTCCTTTGTTTGATCTCTTCCCCTTACTCCCACCCTCCCCTACAATCTCTCTGAGGTTTGACAGTCAATGCTTTTCTGTCTCTGGATCTGTTTTTGTTCATCACTTTATGCTGTTCATTGTATTCCATAAATGAGTGAGTTCATGTGATACTTATCTTTCATTGACTGGCTTATTTCACTTAGCATAATGTTCTCCAGTTCCATCCATGCTCTAGTTTGAAGCAGACACCTTTTTCTCCTTTTTCTTCTTCTTAAAGAATACCTTTCAGCATTTCATATAATGTTTGGTGTTGATGAACTCCTTTAGCTTCTTCTTATCTGTGAAGCTCTTTATCTGACCTTCAATTCCGAATGATACCTTTGCTGGGTAGAGTAATCTTGGTTGTAGGTTCTTGCTATTCATCACTATGAAAACAGGACGAAGTCTTAAGCAGAGGACAAGGTGGTGAACCATTCAGCATTACACTGAGGTGCTGACGAGTTATTGTTGACAATATTCATGATGTGATAGATGCCGTCAAAGCCTTAAACTAAAGGAGTGACCAAGCATGAGCCACCCAGGCACCTCTTCAAGCATAGTGGGGGGCGGGGGGAGATTTCGGTGTAGAGCCTTTGAAATGACCCCAGTTGGCACTCACCTCCTTCACCCACACGTAAGGCCAGCACAATCCTGGGGTGCCATGGCTTGGACACAAGGTGTAAGTACTCTCTGTCCCTTCAGCTGACATTTCTATCACTCTGATCAAGGCCCTTGTGACAGGGCGCATTGTCTTCCCAACAAGGGAAGGGCTTCCTCAGACAGAAACCCAGGGCCCTGCTGGAACCGGTCAGGTGAGCTCCTCGCCTGGGCACTGCCCCTGGTCAGCGCTAAGATCCCTCAGGCAGCAGCTGCTGCCAACCAGCGGCAGGCCTCAGGGTACACGGAAGCTGGTCTACGTCCTCTTGGGCCGTTTCTCTAAACAGGCTGAAATACAACGTTGGGGGTTTAAACTTACAAATGCTCGGGGTAAAATTGCACATATGGGAACCAGTGCAACAACCTGTATAGGGTGTGTGAGCTGGGGAAAAGTCAATTAAGACCCTCCCACAGCCCTGCTGGCATGGCTCAGTGGTTGAGCGTCAACCTATGAGCCAGGAGGTCACGGTTCGACTAACGGTCAGTCACGGCACATGCCGGGTTGCAGGTTCCATCCCGGTGTAGAGCATGTAGGAGACAGCTGATCAATGATTCTCTCTCTCTCTCTCTCTCTCTCTCTCTCTCTCTCTCTCTCTCTCTCTCTCTCTCTCCTTCTCACTTCCTCATTGAGATTAATAATAAAAATATATTTTTAAAACCGACATATTTTGGTGATAATTATAAAACGAGCTTGAATTTGTTAAGTGCTGTTTTCTAGGTGTTTTCCTAAGAGATTTTATTTTATTTTTAACAGGTTTTATGAATTACTGTTTCATCCTTATTGTAGTCCTGTGAGGCCAGGTGACCCTGCTTTGCAGAATAGGAGACAGAAGGAGTCGGTGACCTGCAGCTAGTAGGTGGTGGAACTGGGATTCACACGCCGTCTCGCTGTCTATAGCAGGCTTCCCTTGAGTGCTCACCATAGTCTTAAAAGGCAAGATACAGAATCGTATGGACACCTGATGACAATGAGAACAGACAGGTGCTTGTAAGAACAGAGACCGGAAAGGAAGGAAGGTGAAGGCGGTTGTGCCAGAGGGTAGATCATTGGGGGTGCTGTAATTCTCCTTATTTTCTAAACTAGGTTCATGTTATGCTTTTTGTAATTAAAAATTTAAAATATATACTAAGTGGCCAGATTATCATGATCTCTGAATACATAATAACATGGCCACTCAGCATGTATATATTAGAGGCCAGTGCATGAATTCGTGCGTGGGTGGGGTCTGGCCATGAGGTGCTGCCAGAGCTGCCTCTCCTCACTTCTGCTGCACTCATGCCTAGGAACATTCTTTTTTGCCTGGGCTCGGACTACTACCCTTAAATGGAATAAGGTTAGCGAGGGGCACCCACGCCGAGGGTCTGACTGCGTGACCACAGAGGGCCTGCCAGCTGTGCCTCCGGAAACGCTGGGCTTTGGAGCGAGTGTGGGAAGCAGACCCGCACCCAAGAGCTCTTGCACACCCTCAGGTGGTGAGTGTGGAGGGGCCGGGACCTGGGGGTGTGGGAGGGTGCAATGAGAGAGGAGCCTCAGAGGGGAGAGGAGAACATGCCAGATCCCAAGGGAAAGCTCAGTGTGGGCGAGAGAAACAGCTCTGAGCCTCCTCAGAGCAAGGGCCCAGGGAGGGGCAAGCCCAGGAGAACTTCCCAGCTTAGGGAGAGTCTGAGGTGGCTGGGAATGGTGGCTAACATTTCATGATGGAGAGCAGAGAAGACTTTCTAGTGTGAGGAAACAGCACACATTCCAGCGAAAACCAGCAGCAGAGCCCCATGGGACGTCCCAGGAGCTGGCAGGACCCTGGAGGGGAGCCCTGCTGGGGAGGGGAGGCCGAGAGGCAGAACGGCATAGGCAGAGGAGTCTTGAAAGTGTGCCTCCCATGCTGTGGGCAGTGACAGCTCTTGTATTTCTTTGGGCGTCTGGGGAGTGGGGTGGCCGGCCCTGCGTTGGAGGCTAACAGCAGCAGCGGTCAATGTCGCGGAGAGACCCTGGAGGGTGGGAGGCCACGGTCATTCCCGAGGCTCCCTTCTGAACACGGATACAGTGCGCGAACACGCCAGAGCTTCCACCGTGGGGACTTGGTGATGGACTGGTTAGGTGTGCGGTGGGGACATGGCAAGAGAAGGAACAACTAATGAGCTCAGACCTCTGTGGCCGCTTACTCATTGATTCAACAAAATTGATTTCATTAATTTATTTCACAAATGAGTTGTGCAACCTGCTCTGTGCCTCAGGCAGTGCCAGGACCTGGGGATTCAGAGAAGTGTGCAGTAAGATAGCGATTCTTACGCAGTAGAGGGTGCTCCGTGTATCAGACACCCTTTAGGCATCACTGCAGGTGCTCTCAGCCTCCCCTGCCTCTGAGCCAGCTGCCTGTGGCTGTGGACCAGCTGCCCTCGGGTGCATCTGACCCCCTCACACTGCTTAGCACCTAAGCTGTGAACAGCCAAGAGGCGTGGCATAGTCAATGCAACACAGGGCCAAGCTCTGGCCAGTGGAGACAGAGGCCTTCCTCTGTCCCGACCCCACTACTCTGAGTGCTCAAGACCTGGTGATAGGGCTTCTCCAGGGGCAGCCCTCTGCAGGCCCAGCTGGCAGGGCCTAGATTGATAATACCTTCCCATAACTCATCGTCCTCCTCTCCTACGAGATCTGAGCTCCGCCCCCTTCCCTGCCTCTCTCCCCTTGTCCCCACTCTTGCCTCTGAAACTGACACCCTAAGAAAATATTAACACCATCCTGGCTCAGCGCTACTTCCTATTTGACATCTAGCCGTCCTCACTCTGCTCTGATTGCATAGCGTTCAGACTCAGCCTGAACCGAGGCCAGCAGCGATCCCACACTTCTGGGTCAAGGAGAGGTGTGCATGTCAGAAAGCCTGGCATTGGGTAGTTTCTGTTCAGCATTGATGGGGGTTCCCAGTGTTTCTCGTGTGTCTGCCTGGATAGATCTTACCTCCAAGACCCCACACCTCACAGAAAATTCTGGAACATATAGACCAAGTTGCACTGAATTTGTTCTCTTCTATTACTCTGGATTCTGCTTTGGCTCCAGTTGCCTGACTTTATCTGCAAACTAGTTTCCCGAGGGCATTTCCTTCCTTTCCTTGGACTGCGGGGCAACCGAGCTGATGGAAACTTCCACTGAGCGTGAGTGTGACCAGGCCCCAGCAGGCCCTGTGTGATGATACAGTGGTTTATCCAAAGGGCTCCGCGTCCCAAGCAGTTCTGCCTAAACAGCACCCCCTGCTCCCCAGGTCTGTTCAGATTTTCAGTGGGGAAGGAAGCTAATGTGCAGAAAGAAATTATTCCCCCTCCCAGTTACCTAAAGGCTTCACTGTCCCTAAAATAGTTTCAAGATTTGGGGAAAATAAAAAATTAGTACACGCACACACATACACACACATGTATACACATGTTGGGCTCTGTGTTAACATGTGTGGCAGCCCTCCTCTGCTTTAACAGTCATAGCCCAAAGGGCTCCCTGGGAGCGGGAGGCGGTGGGCTGATGGCTGTGCGGGGCCTCCTGTGCTGGGCTCCGGCAGAGGAGGCGTGTGGAGGTGTGGAGGTCGGGACAGGAAGGGCACTTGAGCTGGTCGGAGGCAGTGGAGGCGTTTCTGACGGCCGGGCTGGAGCTGTCAGGGCGGGGGCAGAGCTGCTCAGAAGAGGGAAGCTAAGCCCTGGAAGAGAGACACCTCTGGCTTCTCAAACACGCGCCCTTTCTGTTTCCTTTTCCTAGCACCCACTTAGACGCTGCCATCCCAAGCCCTCTTTATTCTCTCTGATACTTTCCCTCCACCCAGCACAGGCAGCTGGGTTCATACACATGTAATTGTCTTCCCAGCTGGACCTGGCACATCGTAGAGAACATCAGACATTCCTTTTCTGTCTCTCTCCATCCCTAGCACATGAGTCACAGGATCTCAGCCGTTAAATGTAACTCGTATTTTCAGGAAACTGAGCTTGGAGAATCATGGGTTCTCAGTGTTGAGCACTCATCCAGCCCGACCTCCCCCGGCACCCCTCCCCCTGCCTGCCAGTGGCTAGCTGGCTCCTCCCGGTTGGCAAAGTGGTTGGGTGCAGTCATCCAGGTTCCACAGGCTGGGGCTCAGAGCCCAGCTTCCTCCTAACATAACCTCTGGGAGCTCCTGTTTCTCGTCTGTGAAATGGTATAACAGGATCTAACGTATAGGAGTGCTGTGAAGAGGAATTGAGCAAACAATATCTAGTATCAAGCAAATACTTAGTAAATGTTAACTATCATTATGACGTTTCCCCAAACAGCCCAACCTATCTGCAGGTAGCTCTGTTAGAAACTTCTTAACCTTCTGTTAGTTGAAACCTTTATTACTGGAGTTTCCATCTTGTATGAGTTGCCCAAAGTCACTTGGTGAGATAGAGCTAGTGGCAGAGTTGGGACCAAAACCCAGATCTTCCACAGGCCAGGCTGTCTCTGAAATAGTGCTGCACAAATGAAAAGGAAGCCAATTGGCCATAACGGACTGCTGTTATCATTTCCCCATTTTAGAAGCTGAGACAACAAAGTGATTTTCACCTGTCTGAGAGCTAGTTAGTAGGAGACCAGTTACCACTGCATGTGTTTTCTCCAGCTTGGCGCTCTGTCACACTGTGGTCTCTTTGTTCCTTCCGGAGCAGGCAGACAGGGAGGCATTTGTAGATTCAGGTAGAGAGCAGAGTTCTATGAGGTCCATTCATCTCCACTGCTCCCACCTTCTTACGCTAAGGAGCTGGTTAAAGGACAGGAATAGTTCTGGCCTGCAAGTGTATTGGAGACACAAGCTTGGTCCTTCAGGTCTATAGGGGTCTTGCATCAAAAACTAGAACACATTCTGCTCCCAGAGAGCCTGTGCTGTAGAGATGATGGTCCAAAGGATGTTGGGGAGGGAGACCCCAGTGGAAGCATCCTGGAGGTTCAAGGACAGGAGTGGCACTCTGAGCATCTAAGGGGATTGCTGGAAGGTAGTTCGAACGGGCATTTACCAGCTGTCTGATAATGGTGTGCATTGAACACAGGCTGAACCTCAGTCCACGTCAGCCTTAATAAATAGAACATTTTAAATTGTGTTCATACATAAACCACTAGAAAAAGAAATCTTTGTGGACCAGAAATAAAGCTGTTACCCCACCCCCCAAAAAGGAAAAAAGAAAATATACAGAGAGAACCCATAGTCACAGGTAAGGGTTGAAGCCTTGCTATCCATGGCTGGAGGAAATACTTAAAACATCATCCAGGCCGCAGTTTCAATGCCCAAGGCCAGTGCTCCTGTTGGGAGCTCCATTATTGACCAGGGGTTTGGACCAGAATATCTAAGGAAGCTGAAACCTTAAACAGAAAGCTGGAATAGCCTACTTCCTGGAATTACAAGCAAAATCAAGGTGCCTACCAGTAACTAAGAAGGAAAAGTCACCTTCATAATATTCAGTCATAAACCTTTATGATGAGTTCAGGGCTAGTAGTATTCTATTTCCTCAGAGCATGGGTCTTGAGTCACATCTCAAAAGATATACACTGGTGCTGTGCGTTGAAATTGCCAAACTGCTCCACAGGGAGGACACCATGGTCCAGGAGTGAATGGGAGACGAAATGTCATGAAATTGGTAATGAAAAAAATCAGCTGTGGTGATGGATATACAACCAGGTGATTGCTCTAAAAGCCACTGAATTATATGCTTTAAATGGGTGAATTGTATGGCAGATTACTTATATGTCAATAAGACTGTTAAAAATGTCATATAAGACAAAATCATAATTAATAGTAATTTGAGGAAAACCAGCACCATGTTATAGTTATCACATCTAACAAATTAGAAGAATCACATCTGAGAACTAGAAATAACAGAGTGATCTGAAAGTGACTTTAAAATATGCATGTTTAAAATTCTCAAAGAATAAAAGATGGAGTAACACCACAAAAGAAAAACAGGACTTAGGAAGCAAGAAAAATGGAAATACAACCCCTCCCACACACAAACTATATATATGCACGTGTGTGCGCGTGCATACATGGATCTTTAAAAATATAGTATTAAATTTTATTTTTTTAATATATTTTATTGATTTTTTACAGAGAGGAAGGAAGAGGGATAGAAAGTCAGAAAGTCGACGAGAGAGAAACATCGACCAGCTGCCTCCTTGCACACCCCCTACTGGGGATGTGCCTGCAACCAAGGTACATGCCTTTGACTGGAATCGGACCTGGGACCTTTCAGTCCGCTGGCCAATGCTCTATTCATTGAGCCAAACAGATTTCAGCTATAGCATTAAATTTTTTAAATGGTCCAAATTATAGATTGTACGGAGCTGAAGAGAGAATTAGTGAAACAGAATTTTCACTAATTGGGAAGTAGATGAAACCTCTTCGAATGTCAGCACATGAATTAAAAGATAGAAAACCTGAAAGAAAATTAAAAGACATGAAGTGCTCCAATATCCTATTCAATAAGGAGGGAATATGCAAATTGACTGTCACACCATCACAAAGATGGTGGCACCTATAGCCACAATGCCCAGTCCCCACAGCCCTGCTGGAGGCCCCCAATCCTTTCAGCCCTGCTAGGGGAGAGGGGTGGCAGGTATGAAGTGCGGCCAGACCCACCCTCAGGCTGGTCCAACCACTCCTTACACCTGCCAATAAAGTCCCACAGTCCTTTCAGCCCAGCCAGGGCAGCAGTAGGTGCAGTGTGGCTGGATCCACCCTTAACCCCCCAGCCATCCAGGGCCAGCCTGAGGCACAGGCAAGCCTTGGATGGTGGCTGCCCAGCCACCCAGGGTGGGCCTGAGGTGCAGGCAAGCCTCAGATGGTGGCTGGGAAGCCACTCAGGGCTGCCTGAGGATCAGGTAACCAGGGCTGGCCAAGGCTTGCGCTGCTGGCAGTGGCAGCAGCAGTAGTGTGATGGTGGTGTCATCTTCCCCTGATCACCAGGTTGCCTCCCACCCCTGAGGGCTCCCGGACTATGAGAGGGGGCAGGCTTGTCTGAGGAACACCCTCCAGTACATGAATTTTCATGCACCAGGCCTCTAGTAATCTAATAAGAAGGTTTTTTTTAAAAAAATAAACAAATAAAAGAAATGAGAAACCCACACAACAATTGGAGATAAAACAGTGTATATATTTGTAGAACTGAAGAAAGAAATGAGTATTCAGCTTTATAAAACTAGGGTTAAATATAATAAATCTCCAAACTCCACATAATAAAAAGTTGCAAAATATAAAAATAGTCTGGCCCATGTGGCTCAGTGGTTGAATATCAGCCCATGAACCAGGAGGTCATGGTTTGATTCCAGGTCAGGGTACATGTCTGGGTTGTGGGCTCAATCCCCAGTAGGGGGCATGAAGGAGGCATTTGATCAATGATTCTCTCTCATTATTGATGTTTCTATTTCTCTCTCTCTCTGAAATCAATATAAACATTTAAAAAGTGAAAATAATATATCAAAAGAATAAAAATTTCTAAAAGGTATGGAAGAGATATTAACCTCAAAAGAACTACAGCAGACTTCTCATCAGTAATAACAGGAATTCTTTGGTCTAATTTAGAGGAAAGAATACAAAGATTTAGGGATCTACGATTGTTGGAGCATAATTTTCATTTGGAACCTCACTCAATTACCTCCTAACTTTTCCCAATGGGGGCTCAAAGATACCTTCTCTTCTACAATATTAATTCATACCTTTTGAAGAAAAAAGATTGGCATGTCTCTGGAGAACTGATGTAATTCTGCAGCAAGAAGGAAAAAACTTTTTTTTATTTGGTGCTCTTTCCTTATTATTACAGAAATAAAATCACTCTTAGTTGAACAGTTGCATACCTGGTCCAGGGTATGTGTTGATTTACTCTGTTAAGAATACCAGGTTTGGAACAGAAGTTTCAGATGCAGTCTTCACCTGATTCGGTTTACGGTAGTCTTCTACCGCACTCCAAGATCTGTGTCTTCTACACCAGTCAAGCAAGTAAATGGGAATATAATGGTGACCCTTCTCTTTGCTTCTTTCAAGGCCTTCATGGTGGTTCTCATCTCTGTGACTTAATTATAAATGCGCATTATTTTGGTCCACCATTTAGTAGGGCAACTCCCAGAATTCCTCTCTCCCTACTATGATAGCCCTTTCTTACAGGTAGGGGAAACATGAGAATTATTCTTTTTTGAGTATTACTGTTCTCAATATTCACTCAGGATCAAGGGAAGACACCAAAAGATGTGTTTGTGGACCTACTGGGAACTACTGTGACATGCACTTAGCCCAATTCCATGCATTTCCTCCTGATGTGGTTAGGCAGGAAGCCTGAGGTAAAGGCACCAACCTTGATACCTTGATTTTAAAAGAAGTCTCTAAATCAGTGGTCACCAACCGGTGGTCTGCAGACCACTAGTGGTCCGTGAGGTCCGAAAGGTTGACAACTGCTGTTAAATCGTGGCACCCTGCCCGAAAGCCTCCACCTGGACTGGTGTGGCAGAGAGGGGTTCTGGGTCCTCAAAGCCAGTGTTCAACACTATCTAAAAAGGTGTGGTGGGTACTTCCCTTCCCCCAGGGTACAGTTATGAGAAAAATGGCTGAAGGAAAACTTATTGGGAAAGGCTAGAAAGAAGATATACTTGTGACAATATGTCAGGAATTCTTTGTCTTAAAGGTTTCAGCCTTTCTTTCATTCAAAGAGCTCTGGGGCTTTGAATTGTTCCTGATCTAGATTCTCTACTGTAGTGGTTCAAGTTAAGCTTATATTTCCCAGACCTAGAGTTTCTTTGGTTATACAGGTCAAGAAGGACTTTACTGAACGGCTCCTCTATGTTGTTCTTGGGCCCATCACCAGCTTATCACCCACAGTGATCCCTTTGAATCAAACGTCCTGATTACCACGCTGTCCTTGATTCGCTTTGTGGTAATCACGCCTTTCCCGCCTTTGATGGTTAAATGCTGCTACTTTGCCTCTTCCACTTCAGGATCCCATCATCTCCTGTGAAATTAGGCAGTCCCTTTCAATTGCAGCATCTCCCACCACCAGTCCCAGCCCAGAAGAACCAGACTTTCAGATGGATCTGCACAATATGCTGACGCCCGCCATGAGTGGACTGCCCTCCTGGTGTGGCTCTACTCAAGGGGTGGCTCAAAAGAATGTGGAGGAGGGATATCCTCCTGTTGTACATACCTTTGAGGAGCACTTGTCATGATGTGGTTTATCTAAAAGGAGAAATGACCCGAGATCTGGCTCTGAACCAATTCATGGACAATAACTAATGCTTTGGGAAAATATTCAGGGACTGGGAAGGAATAAGATTGAGGGGTTTGTGACAAGATGTTTTGGGAAAGAGGTATATGAATGGGTCAATCAATCATAATGGGTCCAGGATGTGAAAATACATTTGTTCCCTGGGAATGTTCTCCCATAGGTACTCACAGGGCAGGAAGCTTTCAAACAATCTATAAGAGAGACGTCCCCTCCCATGCTGCTACCCTGACCCGTCTCGAAGCGGGACCCGGTGGTGACTTCTTTGCAAGGTTTCACAGGTTCCCTTTTGGAAAAAATAGGAATTCACTATTAAAGTAAAGATTATGAAGTCTTTGAACCTGTTGGAGGAAAGCAAGGGTCAGACTATAAATAAAACTAAATTAGGGAACAGTCATCTGGAATTACCACCTGAGGTCCAACTAAGGAAGCATCATTTCCAAGCTCTTTTCATGAGGCCAGCATTATCCTAATTCCAAACCACTGCAAATCAATATCCCTGATGAACATAGATACTAAAATCATCAACAAAATATTAGCAAGTAGGATCAAGCAATACATTAAAAAGATCATACACCATGACCAATTGGGATTTATTACAGAGATGCATGACTGGTACAATATTCACAAATCAATAAATGTGATACATCACATTAACAAAATGAAGGACAAGTGTCATGTGATCTCACTCATGTGTGAAATCTAATGAACAAAATCAACTGACAAACACAAAAAGTCCAGAGGCATGGAAGCATGGCACATAGTGACAGATCTTAGAGAAAGAGGGGATGAGCACCCTAGATTAATCAAAGGTCTTATTTGCATATGGACACAGGCAATAGTATAGTGACTGGGTGGGACTGGGTGGAGGGAAGCAAAGGGTGGGGGGGGCGGGAATCAGGAACATCTGTAATACTTTCAACAATAAAGATAAATAAAAATTTAAAATACAGTCTATCATCTTGCCCTACAAATGTTAGCCTCTTTCCCAGTTACCTTGAATGTGATCAATGAGGTTATGAACATCCCATGGTGGGAAGGGCTAAGATTACAGATAGGCTATGCCATGTACTTTCCTTCACTGAGGCTGGCCTGGCCACTATCACTGCTGAATATCCAGTTCCCAGAGGCAGCAACTAACTTCGAGCCCTCAACATGTACCATGGTCTAGAGGTACCAGTCCACCACTTGCCAGGAAGACTGACTGCACTAGATCCCTTCATCCTGGAGGAGGCAGCAGTTTGGTTCTCAGGGGAACAGCTGTTACCTAGCTATGCTTCTGCTGTCTCTAACCACCATGAATGCTTCTGTCAGGAACATCGCCTGTGGGCTTAATGAATGTCTGGTTCACTGACATGGATATTACAGAAAGTTTCTAGCATTATGGTCATGCTAGTTTCTATAACAAAAATAATGGTGGTTTAATACAGTAGATATTTATTGATTATGTAATTTTCCAATGTGCATGTTTTGTGTTGGGGAATGCAACAGTCCTTTATGTAATGTTTAGGGGTGTTCTTGTGGCTCCTCTAGTTTCTCAACATTCAGATGGCAGATAGGAAAATAAAATACAGACGTTGCTCATCAACTTTAAAAGTGCCAGCTTTGCCCCGGCCAGTGTGGCTAATTTGGTTGGGCATTGTCCCATGCACCAAAGGGCTGTTTGTTGGTTGTATTCCTGTCAGGGTACATGCCCAAGTTGCAGGTTCAATCCCTAGTTGGGATGTGTAGGGAAGGCGACCGATGGATGCTTCTCTCTCACCTTGATGTTTCTCTTTCTTCCTCCCTCCCTCTCCATTCCTCTCTCTCTAAAAAGTCAATAAAAATATTTTTTTTAAGTTCCAGACTTGAAGTGACACATACCACTTCTACTTATATTCCACCAGTGATAGTAGTTAAGTGGACGCAAGGGGTATTGGGATGATAGTCTACTCTAGTGTAAATTTCATTCCATATGAATATTGTGTGGACAGCTAGTGATCTAGGTATAATGTTTTTATTCTGCCACACAGGTAGACTGGTCATCAAATATCAGTACACACCTCTCTTCCCATATTTACACACACACACACACACACACACACACACACACACACACAAATATCACTCACTCACTAGATCTAGTTCAAAGTCAAGGATCTCTGGGTGATGTGCAGTTCTCTCTTTCAAGTCTGGATGTACTTCCTTGTGGTTCAGAGACCTATGAACTCAAGCAGAAGTATTTTTTCTCCTCTAACCAGCACTAAAAAGACATTGCGGAGGCAGAAAAAGGACAGCACAATAACATTTCCTTTCAGAAAAGAGAGGAATGGGAACTACAGAGCAATCACTTGTCTAAAGCAATGATAAAATCTTGCTGGGTAGACACACTAAATGCTGTCTACTCCACTGCAAGGGTGAAATCTCTTGATTAGACCGTAATCCTGATCTCTGGAGGAATTTCCTCGTCCATTATTCTCCCCGGCACCTGCCTCCACCTTTGCAAGTTTCATCCAGGCCTGTCTTCCTGCTTGGTCTCCTCTGCAGTGAGCATTGCTGAGCTGGCCATCCTTTCAAACTCACAGCGTGCACAGCCTGCATCCAGGCAGTGCAAATTTGGGAGCCTGAGAGAGGTTTTATACTATAAAGTACATTTTTTGTTTTTGATATTTTTAGTTTTGTTTTTAGGCCAGGATCATGATCTTACTGACAACACAATTCTCTCTCTCTCAAAAAAAAAAAAAAATTTAGACTTTTAATCTATTGACTTCCAGTCAATTCCATGTGGCAGCAGCCATACCCAAGTCCTTCCTCCACATAAGTCTCCATATCGCTTTATGTCTCTGCCTTCCCATCCTCTCACCTCTCTCAGCTCATTGGAGGCTATCGAGGCGTCTGCAGTGACAGATTGAATGCTGAGGTAGTAACTTGAAGTTGAAAGTTTTCACAGACTGAGTCTATATGTAACTATGAAATCTTAATGAACCTTTGTTGCACAAATATATTTTGCACCTTCACTTTCATTGAGGCACAGAGACTTGACTTTTCCAGTTCTGCAAGGTCCCATATCTCTTTACCATCCCTATCACCTTTAATTTCCACTTCATTAACACAATCCCTAAGCCCAAATCATCTCCCTGTCTGCCTGTTGAGGAACTGAATCTAAGATCCTTGTATATGTTTGTCTCCCTTTTAGGAAGTAAATTCCACCATGGTGGACACTTTGTCCTGCTCATCACTGTATCCCAGTGGCACAGAATAGAAAGAAGATGCTAAAGAATATCTATTGACTGAAAGAATGGAATAGATGCAACTAATATTTATTTAGTGAAAATAAATGTAGTGTTCACCTGGAGAGATGTTCTGGTAAACACATTTTCTTGCATTTCATTATATCCAGTGATGTTTTACAGTCCAGTAATTCTGTAGCACCTTTTTGATGGGCAGTTTGGAACCTGCCTTTGGGCCTGAATAAATGAACAGTGTGTGAGTAAATGAACAGTGTGTTGGAGGTACAGAGAACGCACATGGGGGAGATCAGGTAAAGCAAAGCTTGCCCAGTAAGTAGAGTTGAGTTGGGGCAGCCCCACCACTGGCAAGAGTATGGAGGGGGGCTTCTGCAGTCTCCACCACCCTCCATTCAAGTAGCCACAGTTTCTTTTGGCCAGGCAAGGAAATGGCAATCTTTCCTCAGAGTTGTGGAATATCCAGTTGTAGGTGTTTCCCTTTGATAAAATAAACTCTGGGGCTGATGCCTAGTCCCAACTAATCCTCAGCGTTTTAAGAACTTTGTAGAGGGTAGAGCAGGGATGGATGGCAGCTAACACTGACTGAAAATAAACCCAAAGCAGACATTGTCTGTAGGGAGCGGATGCTCTGGGAAAGTGGAGTTTGACTTCTGAAAACAAGTCCCTCATCGTGCCTTGCAAGGGGAGTCTGGGCACTTGGTGACAGCAATGAAATTTACTTTCCTGCCCCATGCCCCCCAAAAGAAGGCTTTCCAAGGCTTCCATCCATCCCCCACCCCTAACACCACCACATCCCATAGCACATCATGGTCCCCCTTGGTGCTTCACCGCCTCTTGCCCAATATAGACTCACAAAGGCACCACCCTCTGACTCGAGGATTACAGAGCCTCTCAAAATAAGTCGGACTGAACAACTGCTGCCTCCGGACACAGACCGAGTGGAAATTCCAAGGGACAAGGTTCACACTCCCTCGTGCTAAAGCCCCCGCGCCTGTGTCCCTGTAGGCGCCAGGCCAGGAAGCAAATAGAAAGAGCAAATCTTTCCAAGCCTGCACTCCATTTTTACATCAGAAGGAAGTGGGGCAGGTCTAGGTCAATGTGTTTAAAGCCCTTTTGTCACATGAAACTCTTCAGTTACAATCTCCTCCGAGCTCATAGGTAAAACAGGCCAGACTGAGCAGGCTGGCTGAATTGGGAGGCAGGGAGAGGCTAACCCTAACCACTCTGCTCCAACTCTGTCGCTCCCTCCAGGGGGCTTGGAGGAACTGCAAGAATCTGTCCCATCATAGATCTGGGAAGAAGAGTGTGGGACACAGGAAGGGACACGCTGAACAGAGCCAGACCTGGAACTAAATTGTACACGGGCAGGTCCTCCAACCTCACATCAGTATTTCACCACAGGAGCTGGGCCACACTGAGCTGTCAGCCCTGTGCCTGTGCGGGGGCTGACACAGGGGGTGTCAGGAGGCCTCAGCTAGGAGGAGAGAGGGCTGCAGAGCCAGGAACCAAGAGCCCGAGACAATGAGCAGACTCTCTTGGCCCAAAGAGAGCTGCAGTATGTACAGTGTTAGCCTTTGCAGAGGATAGTAGAGGGGAAGGATATCACGAAGAATCCAGTTAATGGACAACTTTGAAGGCTGGCATGGGAAGCCTTTGACCCAACAGACAAGAGGGAATCACTATAACCTTCTGGGCAGAAGCATACTCAAGCAAGAGCCCCTAGGAGAATAGCGGCTGGGCTCACATAAAATCAGTCCTAATGAGGCACACGCATAGACTATTAACCTTTAATGAACCCTTCACAGATTGTCTCTCAAGTCTTTCCGTTCCATCAGCTCTGCCCTAAGTTCTAGTGCCCAAACATCACACCTAGGCTTTGGATCAATGTCCCTAGTGGTGCCCACCCTCCATCACCAGCATGAGTCCACCCTCACCTGGTGATCTTCCTGAAACACAGCCTGGAATCCCATGGGGCTCCCTCCTTCAGTGCCTTCAGGGGATCTTCATTGAATAAAGTTCAACTCTAAAGTCTGGCACAGTCTATTACAGCCTCCCTTCCCAGCTTTCTCCTCATTACACCCCCCTGCACCTGCCCTTCTATGCTTCTCCACACTCTCCCCACCTTTCTGGCTGACTCACCCTCACCCTCTGCCTACACTCTGTCCCTGCTTCAGCCCCCCTACTGCTCTCAGAGCCTTCTGTTGAAGATCTGTGATTCTCTAAGGACCAGTTCTGATTTCATGTCCCTTGGAAACCCTTTAAGGTTCTTTCTCCACTCTAAAATAGCCTCTGTGTTCTCAAGACACTGAATTTGTGTATGTAGTGTATTTAGACTAGCTCTCATCTGTCTGCCTAGTATCAGCATTATTTATATATGTCTGTTTCTCTTGTTATGTTGTGCGCTCTTAGAAAGCAAAAACAGAGTTAACAAAGTAAATACTTGCATTTCTTATATGAACTAGCAGAGTTTGTAGAATTTGGGTGGAATAATGGTTCAATAAACATTTTAAAACTACAAACAGCCATCCCGAGCCCAGGACGAACACTCTGAACTTTCATGACCCACCCACTTCCTAGCCCTTGTTCTGTGGTAGATGAGGTCAGCTCCTGATAAGAAGTGCCACAGAGAAGGCCAAGAACCCCCGCACCCTCCCTGCCCAATGCTGTGTCTGACGGTGGAGCCAGGCAGGTGGTTCGGGGAAAGGCATGGATGGGGTCGAGATCCCATCCTTTTTGTCCCTGGCTCTCACTCTGGATCTGTCATCTGAGGCTGACATGCTACTTAGTCTGTGAAAAATTTGGGAGGACATGGGCACTTAGCAATGAGGTGAATGGTTACTTAAGAAAAACAGCAGTGATTTGAGATAATTTATTCAGCATATCTCAATGTTGGGCTCTGAACCAGAGACTGAAAGACACAACCCTAAAAGATTAAGAATGATGGATAAGTATAAATCAGGACTATCTGCAGCCTATAGACTATGTTCCTGAACCACATTATTTTTTGGTTGCTTGTTTTTATTTAAATATATTTTTATTGACTTCAGAGAATAAGAGAGAGAGAGGAACAGAAATATCAATGATGAGAAAGAATCATTGATTGGCTGCCTCCTGCATGCCGATCAGTGGGAATTGAGCCCACAACTTGGGCATGTGCCCTTGACCGGAATTGAATCCAGGACTCTTTAGTCTGCAGGCCAATGCTCTATCCACTGAGCCAAACCAGCTACGGCTGAACCATATTGTTGAAATTTGGCATGCTGCTTCAGAAAAACTTATGGACAGGAGAGTAGGCTTCCAGGCAGGCTATTCCATGGAGCCAACTTAACTCAGAGTGTAACTAGCTCTGGTGTCTTGACACTGTATAAGTCAAGCAGTCGTTAAAATCTGATCCCACAGGAAAATCATTCTGCATTCTAGCCTGGAATGCAGTCCCCACCTACACAGACATGGAGTCCCCTCCTTTGCCCAGGGCCACAGCAGTGACAGGAGTTTGGAGTTCGAGGTGTCCTCGGCCTGTATAAATGCAGCGAGGGAGTCTCTAGAGCTTCTAGGGTTTGTAAGTGGGTGTCTAAGTGTCCCCAGCAGCAAGGAAGAGAGGGGAGGTCAGATGCTTCCCTCAGCGATGGGAGTTCGTGGCCAGAATGGCCATTTGCATGGAATAGATGTTCACTGAGCGTGATTGTAAGCTGAGAAGAGCCTGTATGCTGAATTAGACGAGGTGGACACTATTAGAGCTAGAAATATGATTTAAGGTCAGCTAATCCAACCCCCCACACTTTGTAGAAGAGGAACCGACCCTGAAGAAGTCAAACGACTTGCCTGTGGCTACACTAAACGAGTGGCACCACCAGGAGCAAGTCATTTCAGGAGAGTTCAGTCCTTTGTCTGCTTATTGGGAATGAGCATCTCTCCCCTTGTCGGAGGTCACATGAGGACATGCTTAAGAAAGCTTCACAAACTGCAACGCGCCATGCATTGGAGCTGCTTTTATTCCCTTCATCCCCAACTGCTGCTTATTCCCCTCATCAAACTTAACGGCTCAGTACGTGATACCAGAGCCAGAATGTGTGGGGGCAACACCCCAGAGGCAGCCCCCACGCCTGCTGGGCCACCAGCCTAGGAAACTGAGTGGCCTGTTCCTACTTGTCCCTGCTTTGCCTTGCTTTTATCCCCAAAGCTGATGTTTCTTTTTGGACAGGCAGCAGGAAATGTGTTCACTCTTCTTCCCCAAGCAAGAGAGGCCCAACCTCCCGGACAAGATCTCTAAGCATCAAGGAGGACCAGTGCTTGCGAGGGAAAATGCAGAAACACCCGGGGGCAGTAAGAATGACGCTGGGAGCCCCTGCGTGTCTCCCAATGGGAGGCTCAAGAGAGCAGGGAGTCCTCAGCAGAAAGCTCTGAGTAAATGAGCTGCTTTCCTGCACTGCTGCCTTTCCTCCCTCTACCCCCACCCCCGCCACTTTTCGAATATATTTTTATTGATCTCAGAGAAGAAGGAAGAGGGAGAGAGAGATGGAAATATCAATGATGAAAGAGAATCATTGATCAGCTGCTTCCTGCATGCCCCACACTGGGGATGGAGCCCTCAGCCTGGCATGTGCCCTGACAGGGAGTCGAACCTTGACCTCCTGGTTCATAGGTCAATGCTCAACCACTGAGCTATGCCGGTTGGGTTGCCTTTGTCCTTTTGAGTACACTGGGTTAGCTACTGTCATGCTCCATCCTCTCCTCCTTGCAAATATTCTTACGACAAGTTAGACACTATTTTGTAATTGCTTTCCATGGATGGGTCACGACTGTTTTTTCAATGAGTCCATGCCACTTTTCTAAAAATGTCTCATCTGCTACCACTATCTAGTTATGGGGTTTCCTTAGCTGTGGGAGCCCAGGTGTCTGGGTGTAATAGCTTGTAAGAAAGGCCTGGCTGAGTTCTGATTGGTTGGTTTTCCTTGTGGCCCGTTGACCTGAACATCTCTCCACGCAGTCTTTTCACAGACAGCAGGTAATGGTAACACCTCCGAGAGGGAGGTCCCTTAGCCAGTGCGTATCTCTTGGAAGCACAGAACAGCAGTGAGTAAGAACCATAATGGGAGCTAGTCTTTATTGAGCAGTGAGTTTTTTGGGCTCTGTGATGATCGTGCTACCTGAAAGATCTCATTGAACCCTCGCAACGGCTCTCTGCAGTGGTTGGACCGTTTTTATTCACATTTCACAAATAGGAAACTGAGACTTAACTGGTGTTCCCAGCCAGTGTATAGGGGAAGCAGGGTCTGGTTGCGTTCATCTAGGCCAATGGGCATGTGAATTCCAAAGTGACTAAAAATAAAGGCACCCTTACACGGCAGAGCTTATGAAAAGCGCTCGAGTGCATAGAATGGAAAACGATCCCCTGAGCTGCTCCGGCTCCTGGTGCAGACCAGCAGGGAAGCTCCTGGGTCTGTCCCAGGCTCCCGTGACAGTAGAGGTACTGTCATGTACTCCGTGGGTACCCAGGGCTGAGCTGAACCACTCTCCAAGGTCACATTACTCTGAACAGAGACCATGGGAGCCTTCCTAGGAGTGCCATCTGCCCAAGTTGCCCCTGTGTTGGCACCTGTGGGTGCCTCTCTGGCCTCTGGGCTGGGCTGTGCGTGCTTTGTGGGTCCAGAGCCCAAGCCAGCACTGAGCTCTGCAGACGAGGCTGTTGTTGAAAATCTCCCTCCCTGCCTGCCTCACCTGTTCCTCTGGCCTCTCACATCTCCATTGCCTCTTCCAGGAGGCACCATATGGGACCTTTCATTGGCTCGGGGATTAGGGGACAGTCAGAATGGAGGGGGCCCGGCAGTCTCCTTGTCACCACATGCACAGCTGAGGCTGGGTCCTGTCCAGTCACACTCTCATACCAGCTGCCACAGCAGCCACACCCTCCCTCAGTTTCCATGAGTCAGAAGTGCTGTTTCCAGTGACCCCCGGGGGTGGACAGAGCTGAAAACTCGGCCTGAAAAGTGACTCTGTAGAATCAGACTGAGCCCGAGCTCTAAAACCATGCTGTACCAGCTCCCTGCACCCCAAGTCTGCTGGTTTCTGTCTCTTACTCATAGTCATTTAAACTGCCTACTCCATGCAGTGCAAGGACACACACACATACACACATGACATGGCAGCATCATGGTGGTCTTTAGAACTCCTCTGCAGAGGGTCTAAGTCAGTGGTCGGCAAACTGCAGCTCGCCCGCAAGCCACATGCGACTCTTTGGCCTCTTGTGTGTGGCTCTTCCACAAAATACCACGGCCTGGGCAAGTCTATTTTGAAGAAGTAGCGTTAGAAGAAGTTTAAATTTTTAAAAATTGGCTCTCAAAAGAAATTTCAATCATTGGACTGTTGATGTTTGGCTCTGTTGACTAATGAGTTTGCTGACCACTGGTCTAGACAGTTCTTCACTCTTCAGGGCATGCAGAGACCACTGGACTCCAAGGACCAGTCTTCATGGTGAGAAAAAGGCAGCCACTGGGCAGTCACTCAGAGCCCATGTTTCTTCCTGGTACATGCTGTCCACCGAGCTGATTGCTCATCTCCTGATTTGTAGTAAAACAAGGTCCATGTAACTGTGCTCAGTGTGCATTGCCATCATGGCCAGTCCCCCAACCTAGACCAGCCCCACGAAATAAATGTGTGTGAGGTGAATGGAAAGATACTCATTAAAAACAAAGAATCAGAGACCTATGGGGCAGGGGAGAGGGGTAGAAAGAGGGTGAAAGGGGGGAAACAGAATAATAGTTTAAAACAGTGATGGGCAACCTTTTGAGCTTGGTGTGTCAAAATTTGCCAAAAAAACAAGCATAACTCGGGTGTTGTGTCACTCTGAGGAAAAAAAAACATAATTTTGCGATGTTTATAGTTTAAATAACAAAAATGTATGATTTTAATATATATCTGTACTTAATAAACCAAAAACTAATTATTCTTTTAGTGCCTATTAGTGATTTTTTTGTTACTGAATTTCATTGGCTAAACCTGCAATTGAAGGTTGGTATTTGTACACGTCAAGCCCAAGCAAGCGCTACTAACTTCATCTGGAGATCTGCTTCTTTTGTTGGTTTTGATATTATTTAATGCTGAGAATAAGGTCTCACAAAAGTACGTAGAGGGAAAAATTATGAGTAAAGCCATTGCTATGTTTTTCAGGGTGCTAAAAGTGACTGGTAATCGGTTCCAGGCACTCCAAATTTCCTGTTCGTAGTGGTACTCCTCTTGATTCTCCAAGCAGCACCTTTCCATATTTTCAAGCTTTGACCTCAAGTCGACAAACACCTGTGCCCAGATGCTGTCTTGAAATTCTGCAAGTTGCATCTCCAAATCATCAATTTGCATCAGTTGGAAACCATTTAATTCCAAACTACTGTAGACTACTACATCAGGATACTTAATTATTTTTATGGTCTGTTCTAGGCTTCTATATTGATTAAATCTATCACTGAACTGGTCAAGCAATGAGTCTAAAACATGCTGGTACTTTATATGCAAGGGTTCCATTTCATTTTGTACAGCTGCACTGGCCTTCTCAAAATACTTTGTTACTCGAGGGAAATACTTATAAGTTTTAGTTTCTAGATCTGACTTGAAAATTTTAAGTTTACTTTCAAAAGCTTTGATGTATCCAAACATAACGTCAATACTCTTGCCAAAACCTTGTAACTTTAAGTTGAGTTCATTAATATGAACAGAGAGATCTGTAAAAAATATCAGGGTGTTGACCCACTTATCATCATTGAGCTGAGAAAAGTTTCCCAGATCCTTATCCTAAAGAAATACCTTAATTTCTTCAAAGCACTCCACAAAGCGCTCAACAACTTTGCCTCAGCTCAGCCATCTTACATTATTGTACATTAGCAGTCCACTGTAGGTGGAATCAACTCAAGTAAAAGTGCAGAAAATTATCTTATGAAGGGGGCGAGCAGCTATTAAATTAACTATTTTTGTAACAACTGACATTAAGTCGTTTAAGTCGGTGAATCCTGCCTTGGCACATAAAACCTCCTGATGGATAATAGAATGAAAAGGCACAATTGGATGTCCAATAGCTTCCTTAAACAATGTGACAACTCCTACTTTTTTCCCCACCATGTTTGGTGCCCCATCTGACGTCACTGACACAACTTTAGAGATATCAATGCTTAGGTCATGGAATGTTTGTATAACAACCTTACATATTTCACTTCCTGATGTACTTGTTGGCACTGATACTAACTTTATCAACTCTTCTCTCATTTGTGAGACCATCAGAATATCGACCAATAATGGCCAACTGAGCATGTAATGTGACATCAGTAGTTTTATCAAGAGAGATTGAAAAATATTTACAATTATTTATGTCTCTCTTTAATTGATGTTGTATGTTTGTGTTCAGTCTCATTATTCAGTCTTTTATGATATTTCAACTGAGTGGTAACTCAGATATTCTCTTAATAATTGCATTTTTATTCTGCATATCATGAAATAGAACTGGTGCACATCTTAGGAGAGTTACTTTACTAAATTCTCCCTCACTGAGTGCTTTTCCATGCTTAGCTATGGAGTAAGCAATGCTCAAACTTGCAGATGTTAAATCTACAGAGCCTTTTATAAATTTAAGGATGGAATTAGATTGACTCTTATAAAGGTGTAGCTGCCTGGAAATGTATTCCTTCCTTTCATCCTCACTTTTTTTCAAGGGCTGGGAATGATTACTTTCAAAATCTCTATTTCTATTCCACATTTTGCTTACTACTGTTTCAGTACATAGAATGCAAAATGATCTGCCATTTTTTTTCTATAATGCCATACATCTCAGTCCATGTCTCTTGAAAGGGTCGGCTACTGTTACTACCACTTCTTTTACTTAACCTTGGTTTTTTATTTTTTTGGTTCTCCATGGGGGCGGGGAGGGGCAGTGACAGAAGATAGAATTATAGATAGCCTATTAGCCCTGCAGACAATTAGGTGTTAACTAGCCTAACTGACCACAAGATGGCACATGTAACTGTCTTTTAGGAAAGGGCAGGATTAATAAGCAGAAATAGGGGTTAATAAGGATGCACAACAGTAATAGTGGTGAAATGGAGTCTGCACTATGCTGCAAAATGGTGTTCCTTATATAAATTAATATGGCTGCCGCTATTTCTAATGGCAGGGAAATGGCACCCGTACTATAGGCCCTCACCTCTCCCAGCCTTCCCCTCACTTATCTCAGTAATGATGGTCAATTAGAAATCCATGACACCCAGAACAGTAGATTGGATGATGGTTGCTGTGGTTATGTGGTTGCTGGTAATGGCTATCACAGGGCCCCCAGAGATGCGTCCCCCAGGGCATTCTGCTGCTCCCTGCTCTGCCGGCTGGAAGTGAGGTCAAAGATCCCCTAACAGCCTAATCGGAAGTCCCAGAACTAGAGGTTCTGTGCCGGAGTTCTGTTGTTTTGGCCTCCAGAGCTCTGGCACAGAGTGTCTACACTGCACTACAGCAAATGTTTCATCCTCAGCTACTGCACCTGGCCGTGCAGTAGCCAAGGATGAAACGTCCTGCTCGGCATGTGGCCCCATACTTCTCTGTATGTGACCGCTTGCAGCTGCGTGTCATTGAGAATGGCTACGCGTGTCAGTGCTGACACGTGTGTCATAGGTTCGCCATCACAGGTTTAAAAGGTCCTCAAATAAACCAATAGTGATGGAGGAGCTATGGATATGAATGGAGGAGTGTGACCTACACAATTCACTACCCCTGAGGTCCAACAGAAAATAGATTAATAAATAAAAGTTTAAATCATTTTGGGAAATTTCACATTTTTTTCTGTCAAATGCACAAAGATACAGTAAAACTACCAAGATAAGAAGAAATAACCATGTATTCATCTGGTATTTTTAGCAAGTGCTAAATAAATACTTATTGCATGGTGTGCACATTTAGCAATGAATATTTTGTACCTTGCACTATATATGCATACTCTTATACATTGCACACTAATTTACAATTGTCTTTCTTAAACTGCTAAAATTTCCTTTCTTCACTTATATAACTCATGCAATTTTCTCTCTGTACCTTTCTTGCTTAATTTTTTAAATGTATTTTTATTGATTTCAGAGAGTAAAGGAGAGGAGAGATAGAAACATTGATGAGAGAGAATCATCAATCGCCTGCCCCCTGCATGTCCCCTACTGGGAATAGAGCCTGCAACCTGGGCATGTGCTTTTGACTGAAATCAAACTCAGGACCCTTTAGTCCACAGGCTAACGCTCCATCCACCGAGCCAAATCAGCTAGGGATCTTGCTTAATTTTTTAATGGGCATTTGCTGTCACAAAATGACCTCAAGAAATGTATTTCCCAAGCCTCTATTCTCAGTTTATCTGTCACATTTTATCTCTTTCTCTCACTTTCACACACACACACACACACACCACACACACATATGCACAAGTGCTCACACAACACATACTACAATCTTACAGTGTAGTTCCCTTTATTTATTTCTACAATCAGTTCAACATATGCCTTTTATCAGAATTTAATAGATATTCATAAAGCATTAGCAATGTTTTATTTATTCACATATTTTATTATAAACACAATCTTGCTCTTTGCATTTACTTAACAAGCCCAATGATAAAAGTCTTAAGAGAGCAACATATAGTTATTAACACACTCATAAATGTGTTTTCGATAAATAAAATTGTTTCAATAAAATACCTATTCCTAAGGAAGATTTGAAGCATGCTCAATTTTAAAAAATATTTTCATGTCTCGTATTATACAAAATGGATAATTAATAGTAATTCTAATTTTTTTTCAAAAAGACAACACATGATTTCACTCATATGTGGGGTAGAAAACTGAAAGGCACAGATAACAGCACGGTGGTCAGCAGAAGGAGAGGGTGAGAGAAGTGGGGGGTGAAAGGGACCAAATATAAAATGACGGAGAGGATTTCTCTTTGGGTGATGGGCGCACAGTGCAGATTCAGTTCATGTACCAGAATGTACACTTGAACCCTAACCTTATTAACTAATGTAACCCAAATAAATGTAATTTAAAAAGAACACTAAAATGCTTCTCAAAAGAACTTTTCACCTATTATCCATCAATATCTAAAATATGATTTTTGTGTCTGTTCATTGGCATGGATGGGCACCTGAGAGCCACATCCCAATGAGTCTTGAGAGAAGTATAGTTAAATATCTTAAGTGCTGCCATACTTAATACTAGATTTCTCTCAATCTGGAATTGCTAATCTGGCCTAATACTAGTCTCATTTTCAATTTTTGACCTTGTCCCCGTGGCTCTCTATGCCTGGAATGTCCTTAGTAATGAGGCTGAAACTTCCAGAGCCAGCCTCAGTGTCGCCCTCTGTGGGTGGCCTCATAGCCAGCCTCAGTGTCGCCCTCTGTGGGTGGCCTCATAGCCAGCCTCAGTGTCGCCCTCTGTGGGTGGCCTCATAGCCAGCCTCAGTGTCGCCCTCTGTGGGTGGCCTCATAGCCAGCCTCAGTGTCGCCCTCTGTGTGTTGGCCTCATAGCCAGCCTCAGTGTCGCCCTCTGTGGGTGGCCTCATAGCCAGCCTCAGTGTCGCCCCTGTGGGTGGCCTCATAGCCAGCCTCAGTGTCGCCCCCGGTGGGTGGCCTCATAGCCAGCCTCAGTGTCGCCCTCTGTGGGTGGCCTCATAGCCAGCCTCAGTGTCGCCCTCTGTGGGTGGCCCCATAGCCAGCCTCAGTGTCGCCCTCTGTGGGTAGCTCCATAGCCAGCCTCAGTGTCGCCCTCTGTGTGTGGCCTCATAGCCAGCCTCAGTGTCGCCCTCTGTGGGTGGCCTCATAGCCAGCCTCAGTGTCGCCCTCTGTGGGTAGCTCCATAGCCAGCCTCAGTGTCGCCCTCTGTGTGTGGCCTCATAGCCAGCCTCAGTGTCGCCCTCTGTGGGTGGCCTCATAGCCAGCCTCAGTGTCGCCCTCTGTGGGTGGCCTCATAGCCAGCCTCAGTGTCGCCCTCTGTGGGTGGCCCCATAGCCAGCCTCAGTGTCGCCCTCTGTGGGTAGCTCCATAGCCAGCCTCAGTGTCGCCCTCTGTGTGTGGCCTCATAGCCAGCCTCAGTGTCGCCCTCTGTGGGTGGCCTCATAGCCAGCCTCAGTGTCGCCCCCTGTGGGTAGCTCCATAGCCAGCCTCAGTGTCGCCCCCTGTGGGTGGCCTCATAGCCAGCCTCAGTGTCGCCCTCTGTGGGTGGCCTCATAGCCAGCCTCAGTGTCGCCCTCTGTGGGTGGCCTCATAGCCAGCCTCAGTGTCGCCCCCTGTGGGTGGCCCCATAGCCAGCCTCAGTGTCGCCCTCTGTGGGTGGCCCCATAGCCAGCCTCAGTGTCGCCCTCTGTGGGTGGCCCCATAGCCAGCCTCAGTGTCGCCCTCTGTGGGTGGCCCCATAGCCAGCCTCAGTGTCGCCCTCTGTGGGTGGCCCCATAGCCAGCCTCAGTGTCGCCCTCTGTGGGTGGCCCCATAGCCAGCCTCAGTGTCGCCCTCTGTGGGTGGCCTCATAGCCAGCCTCAGTGTCGCCCTCTGTGGGTGGCCTCATAGCCAGCCTCAGTGTCGCCCTCTGTGGGTGGCCTCATAGCCAGCCTCAGTGTCGCCCTCTGTGGGTGGCCTCATAGCCAGCCTCAGTGTCACCCTCTGTGGGTGGCGGCAGAGCCAGCCTCAGTGTCGCCCTCTGTGGGTGGCCTCATAGCCAGCCTCAGTGCCGCCCTCTGTGGGTGGCCTCATAGCCAGCCTCAGTGTCGCCCTCTGTGGGTGGCCCCATAGCCAGCCTCAGTGTCGCCCTCTGTGGGTGGCTCCAGAGCCAGCCTCAGTGTCGCCCTCTGTGGGTGGCCTCATAGCCAGCCTCAGTGTCGCCCTCTGTGGGTGGCCCCATAGCCAGCCTCAGTGTCGCCCTCTGTGGGTGGCTCCAGAGCCAGTCTCAGTGTCACCCTCTGTGGGTGGCTCCAGAGCCAGCCTCAGTGTCGCCCTCTGTGGGTGGCCCCATAGCCAGCCTCAGTGTCGCCCTCTGTGGGTGGCCTCATAGCCAGCCTCAGTGTCGCCCTCTGTGGGTGGCCCCATAGCCAGCCTCAGTGTCGCCCTCTGTGGGTGGCCTCATAGCCAGCCTCAGTGTCGCCCTCTGTGGGTGGCCTCATAGCCAGCCTCAGTGTCGCCCTCTGTGGGTGGCCTCATAGCCAGCCTCAGTGTCACCCTCTGTGGGTGGCTCCAGAGCCAGTCTCAGTGTCGCCCTCTGTGGGTGGCTCCAGAGCCAGTCTCAGTGTCGCCCTCTGTGGGTGGCTCCAGAGCCAGTCTCAGTGTCGCCCTCTGTGGGTGGCTCCAGAGCCAGCCTCAGTGTCGCCCTCTGTGGGTGGCCTCATAGCCAGCCTCAGTGACGCCCTCTGTGGGTGGCCTCATAGCCAGCCTCAGTGTCACCCTCTGTGGGTGGCTCCAGAGCCAGTCTCAGTGTCGCCCTCTGTGGGTGGCTCCAGAGCCAGTCTCAGTGTCGCCCTCTGTGGGTGGCTCCAGAGCCAGCCTCAGTGTCGCCCTCTGTGGGTGGCCTCATAGCCAGCCTCAGTGTCGCCCTCTGTGGGTGGCCTCATAGCCAGCCTCAGTGTCACCCTCTGTGGGTGGCCCCATAGCCAGTCTCAGTGTCACCCTCTGTGGGTGGCTCCAGAGCCAGCCTCAGTGTCGCCCTCTGTGGGTGGCCTCATAGCCAGCCTCAGTGTCGCCCTCTGTGGGTGGCCTCATAGCCAGCCTCAGTGTCGCCCTCTGTGGGTGGCCTCATAGCCAGCCTCAGTGTCGCCCTCTGTGGGTGGCCTCATAGCCAGTCTCAGTGTCACCCTCTGTGGGTGGCTCCAGAGCCAGCCTCAGTGTCGCCCTCTGTGGGTGGCCTCATAGCCAGCCTCAGTGTCGCCCTCTGTGGGTGGCCCCATAGCCAGCCTCAGTGTCGCCCTCTGTGGGTGGCTCCAGAGCCAGTCTCAGTGTCACCCTCTGTGGGTGGCTCCAGAGCCAGCCTCAGTGTCGCCCTCTGTGGGTGGCCTCATAGCCAGCCTCAGTGTCGCCCTCTGTGGGTGGCCCCATAGCCAGCCTCAGTGTCGCCCTCTGTGGGTGGCTCCAGAGCCAGTCTCAGTGTCGCCCTCTGTGGGTGGCCTCATAGCCAGCCTCAGTGTCACCCTCTGTGGGTGGCTCCAGAGCCAGTCTCAGTGTCGCCCTCTGTGGGTGGCTCCAGAGCCAGTCTCAGTGTCGCCCTCTGTGGGTGGCTCCAGAGCCAGCCTCAGTGTCGCCCTCTGTGGGTGGCCTCATAGCCAGCCTCAGTGTCACCCTCTGTGGGTGGCCTCATAGCCAGTCTCAGTGTCACCCTCTGTGGGTGGCTCCAGAGCCAGCCTCAGTGTCGCCCTCTGTGGGTGGCCTCATAGCCAGCCTCAGTGTCGCCCTCTGTGGGTGGCCTCATAGCCAGCCTCAGTGTCGCCCTCTGTGGGTGGCCTCATAGCCAGCCTCAGTGTCGCCCCCTGTGGGTGGCCTCATAGCCAGCCTCAGTGTCGCCCTCTGTGGGTGGCCTCATAGCCAGCCTCAGTGTCGCCCTCTGTGGGTGGCTCCAGAGCCCGCAGTCAGCAGGAACCCTTCTCTGGGCTGCATGGCTTTGACAGCACTTCTTGCCCCGGGATGTGTTTCCCTGGGTGACTTGTCCTTTGGCTTCAGAGTTCCCTGAAGACAAGGACTCTGTTGGTATTATATTCCCATGTGGTAAATACACAATAAATATTTGTAGAATAAACCTGCTGACGCATTTCCAGACTGCATTCAGCACCTCTTTTTATACCTCTACTAACTGCTGGGTGCACCTGATGCCACCCCCAGGCTCAGGAAGCAGAAGCCAGATGTTCTAACTGCCTTGTTGGATCTACTTCCTTGGCAGCAGCAAGCAGTCCCTAGCTCCCCCAATCTGCTCTTTCATTCTCTGTCTTCTGCTCGGCTCTCTTCTGTGTTTCCCCAGAAGTGAGAACAGGAACAAAACCTCTGTAATGCACGCTATTTGAAAAGGCTTACATGCTAAAAAAAAATAATAATAATAAATGTGGGGTTTTTTTTAAAGAATTGCAATTAGCTGCATCTTATATGCTTCTGTAGCCCTCCCAGCAATGCCTAACATCGTTTTTGGCTCGAACAGCACTTAGCACTTGATCAATTAATACATGGTTTCATCAATGCTATAAAATTCCAGGAAACTTAAGATATTTAAAATAGGAAAATTATTCATTATTAGGATGCCACTTTTTCAGGGCACATTAATGGGGTTGGGGAGATTAAGTGCCTGCAAACTCGGTGCTTGCCCTATGGTTACTCCCACACATTAATGGAGACTTGGCTTAAACTATTGGGGTTAGCAAACTTATTTCATAATCTTAGCAAAGGTAGACTTCCACTCAATCCACGTGAAGTAACGCCAGTTTTGAACAATGATGGTGAAGTGAATGAAGGTTAACTGTCCTGCACAGAGAACCATGGCCAGACTCTTGTGGCTGGACCTCCCGCCTCCGGGCACTTCAATTCACCAACCACATAAGGAAGTCAGAAATTTAGAGCATTTGGGGAGGAGAAGGGAACACAGAGATCATCTAGCCAAGTTGTTGCAGCCCAGAGACCTTAGATGGAATACACTAAAGAGACTATGGGAGAGCAAGAGCTACTTTCACTATTTTGAAAAGTCCAGGGAAACTGTGCCCTTACCAGGAATAATATGACAAACACTCTAAAAAAAATAAAAAGGCTGGTTGACTCATGTTAGCCTTTAGCTAGCCTTGGTCAATTCTGTGTCGTAAAACTCTCTCTTGCTGATTAAACTGTTTTATTATAAATGGAAAAAATAAATTAATTTTTTTAATGCGGGGGGCGGGGTTTTTTGGCGGGGGGGGTGGGTGGGAAGGGGTTTGAGGATCAGATCTTTGAAAATGTGAAGTCCATGCAGACAGAAACGATAAAAGAGGTCCATGGTAGGAAAGGTTTGCAAACTGCAGGCCTCACCCAACAAACACACTCATGTTACAATCTAGCAAAGGAAACCTAGGTGGGGAGACTTGTGTGGATCACACAGCAAGCTGGTCGGGGTGAAGCAGACCTCAATTTCCTTGGCCAGGGCTCCCACACTGTAACATCCTGGGTTTTCGGTCCTGAGCCTGGCTTTGCTTCCTAATTTTCCTTCCTAAAGTCACTGGATGGCGCACAGACAGAACACACTGCACCCAGAGGGGAGGAGACCCAGCAGATCCCCAAAGCAGGAAAAGCTGGAGACCAGCGACACCCACTGCTCAGACTGTGGTCAGAAGTGCAAGTGTCCCAAGCAAAGGGCCTCAGGACAGCTCAGGGGGCAGAGGGGGTGACTGACAGGTGGCTGAAAGGGGTACACTGGCCCAGAAGAAAAGATAAGGATGGCTTCTGTTTCCCGAAGGCAAGACCTTCCTATCAAAGGGCCAATGAATGTGAGACACAGACTCTCCTGTCATGATTGCAAATCACTAGCGGTGGGGTGGGGAGTGAGCACTGGTGTGGGGAGACCCAGGAAAGATGAAGGGAAACGCTGTAGAGGCAACATGCAGGACGGCCTCCAGGTGTGTGGGGCAGCCTTGCCTCTTGAGATGTCCTGTCTTCTCCTCTCCCATAGTCCCTAGCGCTTGCCTCCATGACTCAGTAACAACAAACACATGTAGTGTTTATTCCATATTTGCTGTTTATTCCTATAAGTTGATACTATTATTAGTATTACTTTTCGAAAGAGAGGTTAAAAATTTGCCCAAGGTCTCACAACTAGTGAGTGACAGAGCTGGTGTCAGATCCAAGCAATCTGGCCCAAATTCTATACTTTTAACCACAGGCTATCCAATGAGCACCCTCTAATGAAGTACCCCCCCCCCCAACGCCCGCCCCCAAGTGTCGAAGGTTAGAAACTTGGCTTTATTTTTGTTTTATTCATTGTTGTATCCACTCTGCTTAGTCAAGTGCCTGGCACATGGTGGACTCTCAGTGAATGTTTGTTAACCTGAACCAAAATCCATCTCCTTGTCCTCATATCCTTCAGCTTTCTAAGATTCCAAGAGTCTCCCCCAGCCCCTAGCTGGCACAGATTTCATCCCACCATTCCCCACCCCCCAGAACCTAATTACCGGACAAGCTTATTCTCATGAGCAGTGTCTCTTATGCAGAGTATTTCTTTCTCTTTCCCCTCCCCCAACCTCCCTTTCCCCAAATCCCACAAGGCCTCTCAGTTGACAAGATCCTACACTCAGCAATCAGGAATATTAATTTATGCTAATGTTGATAGCTTATATCATATTGCCTCTCTTGGAGGGAATTCCTGAACTTGCAAAAATACAATTCGTTAATTCAGGCAGTGAAACAATTCTTTACAGTCTAATTCATGGAAAGTTAGAGCAGACCATCAAGTTCAATCTCCTCATCCTACAGAGGAGGAATCTGAGTCCTGGAGAGAGAAGAGACTGGTCCTGGATGGGGCCATACAGCCAATTAGAAGCAGAGCCCACGCTCTCAGCCTTTCACTGAAGGTAGGAAATGGTCCCTCCCTGCAGCAGGTGTTAGCAGGGGTGCGGTTGGGGTAGCAACACCTTCCCCAGTCACTCCCTGTGGGTGCCAATTACTTGGTTGTCCCCTGCCTAGTCACCTAATGGTGGCTCCTAGGCATCTGGGCCAGAGGTGGGGAGCCTGCAAAAGATAAGGAAGCTGTGAGCACAGCCAGAAGCCAGTTATCACGAGGGCCTCGCCTCACCTGTGCTTATAGTTTCACTACAAGTAGCACCCCTTTTCTGCACTCATTTTAAGATCTTTGAACTGATGAAAGAAAAGAAGAAGACATTTATTTGCTTCAAGTCTTGGATTTGGGAGAACATTCCAGTTCAGTACATTTTTCTTCCAGCCAGTCTTCTCTGTTGGCTGCCTGTTGATGCTGGTGTTCTTCATGGCCCCATTTCCCTTTCTTCACTTACACTTTTCCTGGCTGGTCGCATCTGTTCTCATGGCTTCAGCTTCTAACTTGACCCTCAAAGCCTTATTAGCTCGGCATTCTCCCCGCTCTTTACATCGAGCGCCTTCTGGACATTTCACCTGGATGACCCAGAGCCAATGAGACTCCGTAGCTTTCAGGAAGCCTTGGTCGATCCTTTCCTCCAAGGCCTCCTCTGTCCCCGCTACCCCAGATGTACTCCCACAGCTCTCTAGGCCTACAATTTATTGTTGTTCATAATAGTTGTGACGTTTCAACCTGGCTGTGCCATAGGGTGCCCAGACAGTTGGTCAAACATGACTCTGAGTATTTCTGTGAACGTGTTTTTGGATGAGACGAATATGGAAATTGGTAGACTGAGTGAAGCAGATTGCCCTCCATATTGTAAGTTGGCCTCAGCCAATTGGTTGAAGTTCTGAGTCGAACAAAAGGCAGATGCTCCCCTGAATGGGGGAGTATTTCCTGCCTGGCTGCCTTTAAATCGGGACAGCGGCTCCTGCTGCTTCCACAAGAGCCTGCTGGCTATGGGACTTGAACTAGGACATGAATTCTGCAGATTTCAGACTTGCCAGCTTCCATGGTCACATGAGCCAATTCCTTGTAATACATCTCTTATATTTTACTAGGGGCCCGGTGCATGTAATTCGTGCACTGGGGGTGGGTGGTCCCTCAACCCAACCTGCCCCCTCTCACATACTGGGAGCCCTTAGGGGATGTCCAACTGATGGCTCACCCCCAGCCTGCCCAAGGCCTAAAGCACCCAGCCATTGCCCTGCTCAGCTTAGCCCCAGCTGCCTGCAACCACCTGGCCCCGAGGGCCGGGTGCTCCCTGCCACTACCACCACCACAGCTGCTGCCACTGCTTCCCCTCACAGTGCCCGGGGGCTGGGTGCTCGCTGCCACCCCTGGGGCCCTGCACTCTTGCCACTTGGCCCTGCCTCCGCTCCTGATTGGCTGGTAGCCTAGCCAATCAGGAGTGAAGGAATGGTCAAATTTGCATGTTTCTCTTTTAGTATATAGGATTGATTTTGTTTCTCTAGAGAACCCTGACTAATACAAAACTAATAGTACTTATTGCCTTGTGTTACTGTGTGCTGTAAGCACAAACACATCCTAGCTCCACTTAACTCCCTCCGCAAACATATGTGCTATATCTCTATTTTATTGGGTAAGGACCAGGCTCAGAATGGGACAGCAATGTGTCCAAGGTCTACACTATGATGCAATGATGGGACTCGTCAGTTTGCTGGTGACCCGTGTGACACCCTCACTGAACTGAAGGTTTCCTTTCCTCTCTCCACATCACTCACATTCATTATTTCCAACAATGAAGATTTTACCTTTTCTTCCACGTTGCTTATAACAGATATTCCCACCATCTGTGGAAGAGGAGCTAGAAAAGAGAGCAATAGAGGTCCTAGAATTTGGATATGCAGAACTCAAACTAAGTGATGAGAACTTCCAGCATTCTCAGCACACTGCCTCGTGCCTGCCCTCCTCGTTAATGCCTTCCTGCCAAGATTTTCAACTCTGCCCATCAACTAACTCTTTCATCTTAACCAAGAGAAGACATAGCTCCAGGTTTTTTAGGAAAATCAGTGGTAAATAGAGTGCTACTCATTTATTCATTTATTTATCCATTCCTATCTATTTAGTAGCTACCATTTGTCAAGTATTGGGCTACACATTGAGGTTGACAGATATTTTTTGTAACAGACACAGATAGATCTCTTTTAGTGAGAAGTATATGTTCCTGAATGTTACCAGGCATACTTTATTTTCAGAAACAGAAGTGATCTGAGAGGTGCTATACAAACGCAAGGTGTGTTTTAGGAAATTTGAAGTCATTGAAGATTTTAAGCA